>CM022298.1:490751179-491186231 GCA_011799875.1 Thinopyrum elongatum | reverse complement strand
CGTCTTCGCCGCACTCGCAGGAGTCCAAAGAACCACTCAGCACCTCGCCGTGCCCCCTCAGCGAGAGCCCGAGCTCGCCCGAACTACGGACAGCTGCACAGGTCGTCGTCGGCGTCGTTCGCCACCCCAGCTCCACCACTTCCACAATCGACGCGGCTCACTCCCCGCATCAAGTTAGATGTGCTCCGCCGCGTTTTGCGTCGCCGGACACGAATCCCGCACTGCGCCGCCGTGTCTGCGCCTAGCCGGCGGCTAAACGCCGGCGGTTTGACCCCGAGTTGACCCCGTGTTTGACCCCCGGGTCATATGACAGGTGGGACCCCGCTGATAATTAACCTTAGGATTAGGACTAACTTAAAAATAGTTAGACTAATGACACTGGACACGCGGGACCCACTGGCCATGTTTTGACTGGAATGGCCCCGTGACGTGCTGACGTCATCCTGACGCAATGCTGACGCAATAAGTTATTTCTCTGTTTTATTTTTAATTCAGGAAATTCCAAAAAATTCTACAAACTTCACAGTAGAAATTCATAGAAAATAATCTGTAGCTCCAAATCAAACAAATTATATATGAATTCTGGTCAGAAAAATCCAATTCTTGCCATATGTACTGGTTTCATGCATGTCAGGAACCATTTAACTTGACGATGAGATGAACAAGGTAAATGCACTAATATGAACTCGTATTTTGGGTTGCATTTGAATCCTTGATTCAAAATGAACTCAAACCACCTAGTTCTAGATGCATTAGCCAACCAAAACACTCATTTTGCCAGTCATAGCATGCATCATAGTTTGCATATTTGCCCATGTGATGATTGTGTTCGATGTGTTTTAGTGGTCGGTTCGCATCCGAGGATATTCACGAGATCCAACTGAAGGGCAGTATTCCACACCACTCTGTCAGGCAAGCAACCCCATTGATATTTTCACGAATACCAACCCATCTTCTCGCTCTGCCTTGTTTACTGCATAAGGACAACGTCGTTTCAAACTGCTGTGTGGTGCGGTAGTTGAAGCCATATTCTCGGCATGACCGTCATTGCCACCAGTAACTAGATGAAAACCCACTAGATGGTAGGAGTGAGTGTTGAGACCATGTCTGTGTTCCACCATGATATGCCTGCTATGCTTAGAAGTTGTGTCAGGTCTGGCCATCAGGTGATTGAACTAGGGTGATGGTTGTGGTCGGGGTAATGAGAGTGAAGTGTGAACATGATTTGTTAAAGTATCGATGAAGGCCATGTAGGGTACATGGTGGGTTGTTTAATTGAGGCCGTCCCTAAGAAATGAGATTGTATGCGTGATTAAGATTCAGCTATACCCCACGCTTGGGCCCTGATGAAATATGACCCGCTTCGACGTACCGACCCCTATCGTCCTCTGTCCGGACGTTGCAAGTAGTTACTGGTGTTTGTAGTTGCTGGAGGACGTGCGCAGCGCTGACTAGGGGTGGGCTGTGATGCGGTAGGCACGTGGCCGGTTTTTGACGAGTCGCCCGTTTGGTGTCTCGGGAACTGCACCATCGTTTGGGCCGTTGAGGACACCCGGCGGAAATTTCCTGCGGATGAAGAACCCGAACTAGGCGATTAAAACCTGGACTAGAGACTTGGGTGGTTAGTAGGTCATGGTCTACACCACGGGCTTTCGCTTGAAAGTCTGCGAGAACAGTAGGTGAGACGCCTAAGTGGTGGCGAATGTGTGAAGAAGTAACACCCGCAGGGTATAAAAACTATTCGAATAGCCGCGTCCGCGGTAAAGGACTACTGGTCGGCTTATGAGTTCATAGAAAGTAATGGTACTACTAAAAGGGACTCAAAGATAAGTGTGAGTACCGCGGATGGCCCTTGTAGGCTACGAGGAGGATCACGGGAGTATTGTGATGGTGATTAGTGGACCGGGGCGAAAGCTAATTTCTCAAGTGGTGTCTCCAGTAGGTAGTGTAGCCAAGAGTCAAGGCTGGCTTGCTGCGATAACTCCACCACCCTTCTTGAGAATGTGCAATATATTGGATCTGTTGTTGTAAGACTGTGAGTACCTTTGTTACTCATGTGCTTTAATAAACTGTTGCAGGACGAGAAACACCGCCCCCTACGATGGGTTCTATGTCGATTCGACGTTGACGAGTGACTTGCCACCCAGGTCGTGGTGACTGAGCTTGTGAAGGGCCTATGTAGATAGACAGGCTTCGTCAAGCCTTCTTTTTTCTGTGTCTTGTACTCAGACTAGTTGCTTCGATTGTGCTTGTATGTTTGTATGACTTGAGTGTCGGGTCGTGGGACCACTATTGTAGGAACATGTATGTGATGGCTCCCGGAGCCTTTAAATAAAGTGACTTTGGTGTAGAGTTTTGTTTGTGATGCCATGTTGTATTTATAATAGCGAGATAATTGTGTGGTATGATTGAAATGCTGGTATGTGGGGATCCGACTATATAGTTGTTATCCTTGGCCGCCTCTCTTATGGAATGTAGTATGGTGGTCTCCACTGGAGCCTTGGTAGTCCAGCTACAAGCCGGTTTACCGGAGTCCTGCTAGCCCAGCATGCTGCTCCGGAACACCTAGACTGGCCGGATTGTGTTTCACTTCGGTCCTGTGTCCGGCCCTTTCGGGAAAATGTCAAGCGGTGATATCCGGAGTCCTCCTAGCCTGCTACAGCCCGGTTTCCCGGAGTCCTGCTAGCCCAGCGCTACAGCCGGATTCACACGCTGTGACCGATATGCTCGATGTTTGATTCATGTTTTGCATGTCCCCATAAGTTAGCGCGCTTGGGTCCGGACTAGCCATGTCGGCCCGGGTTCTCTGTCATATGGAGGCTAGCAACACTATCATATACTGAGCCAAAAGGCGCAAATCGGTCCAGAGGCCATGGTAAGGCGACACCCGTGGGGGGGGAATACGTGCGTGAGGCTTTGACAAAGTGATATGAGGGTTACATGTGCTAGAGCGGTGTGACTTAGAAATTGGGGTCCGTGACCGCGTTGGATCAGAGCCGGGCCTGCCTGCAGGTTTCGTTGAGCCAAAACTGTCGATGTCGAGTCTAGAACTGCTTTAGTTATATTTAGGGGAATTGATTGTGGGGGGACGTACGGCTTTTTAATCCATTTACCTTATTGCCCTCTGATCTGAGTCATCCTTTTCTCTTCTACGGGGTTATGGGACGAGGTCTTTCTCTCTCTCAGGTTCACGGGTGACTAATCCTTAGTAAACTATAGGCTTGTGGTTAAAGCCTCAGTTCAGTTCTACTACTTCTAGTATGTTGTCAGTTGAACCAGAACCCCCCATTCGAGCTGATCCCGTTGTTGAGTGCTTGAAACGGTTGTTGAATGTCTCAAATTTTTTCTGAGCATGTACAGACATTATGCTGTCGATTTCCTAGAACATTCTAATGCCTTTGCTTTTTTCGTTGTTCCAGATGGCCACTCGCACCAAGATCAATGGTTCGTCTGACTCGGTTGCCTCGATGTTACCTGGTCACACGGCCATGCTGGTACCGAGTGATGTCAGAGACAGGCTTATCGATGGTTCCGAGTATACCGTCGAGAGCAGTTCGAGACTTTAATCAAAGCCAAACCTTTGTCAGTCAGGATCTACCCTTCCTATCCCTGGAGCTACCTGAAACCCCTCCATTAGCTCATAGGGACTTGGGTACCATCGAGCTGACTGGAATAGGGAGGGGGCATCGGTGCAGGGAGCTGCTTACTCGATGATGATGTCATGCGAAGCCAGATTGCTGCTTCGCGAACACTGATTTCCGCGATATGCCAGCACACTTCCCTGGGGGCACAAGGGGTAAACAGGCCCTTTACAGACCTATTACATGAGGATTCATATACGCACCACACCGAGTTGCTGGGCAAGGACCGTGAGGAATCGTGCCTTGCGAAATGGAGATCTTCAACATCGTTCTGATCACTGGGGCACTCTGACACGGTTTGCACCCGCGTGCAGGATGGGTTATGGAACTGAGGGATTGTACCCGTGCGGTCTGGTCTGCCAGGTTGTATGGATTGGCGTGATGAGGAGGCAATCACCCCTCCCGTGGACCCCGTCTGCCACCGTTTGTGGACCAAGGCCACATCCGAGTTCATTTTGGGACCGCAAGCTCCACAGGACGACTGTTTCCAGATGATCATGTTCATGCTTTCAGGAACTGAAAAAAGACCGCCTGCGCCATCTGCTCCGTACTGTGCAAAAGATTTTTATAAGGACTGTGTTATCTATTGCCAGCAGCCTGCGACAAGGAAGGTTGCATAACATGGCAGAATCGTTCATGTGATTGCCTACGCTCTCGACAGTTGCGGTCCACATGAGGATAATATCCCAAACATGAGGCTAGAGCTTGCAGCTTGTGGTCCATGCACTCAAAACATGGCGGACATTACCTTCTCGGTAATCATTGCGAAATTTACACCGATCACCAAAGTATGAAGTACATCTTCACCCAACCGGATGATTTGATACTCAGGCACAAAGACGTGGTCGAGTTGATTACAAGATTATGGGACTTAGGAAATAACTTACACCCGGGCAAAGCCCAATGTCATGGCCTGATGACCTAAGTCAAATAATCTTATTATAACAACTTGATGTTACAAACAAGTAACCACCTCTCCACGAGGAATTCGAAGTTTAACCTTTCACAATTGCTCCTCGAGGATTCTTATCACCCTGGTGGCGAAACTAACCTTACGGATCAAATCATAGCTGCACAGAAGGTGATAAGGGCATATCCCGCATCCAGGTGAGAACATGCTAGAGGAGCAACTGCTAAGTGTTCTTAGGGACCTCGAGGTGTTGTTTCTTTGAAAACGTTCTATGGTCCCAAGAAAACAACAGCGACGACAATGAGCCTTTAAAGGAAGCTCATGAAGTCCCCTCTTACCAGTCATCCCCGGTAGTACGAAAATTATCAAGACCTATTGGCCAGAGGTTTGGGTGACTAGGATGAAGAGAGAAACGACTCAATACATTGCTAACTGCGACGTTTGTCGTCGTGTTAAAGCAGAGCATCAACGGCTGCTGGCACCCTTCAACCTTGGGTTATTCCTGATGGAAATGGGATAAAATCGGTATGGATTTCATTACCCGGTTTCCCAGGACCAAAGAGAGGGAATAATGCTATCTTTCGTTGCGTTGTCGATCGTTTTTTTTTTCAAAGTACCCACTTCTACCGGTTCGTGAGAGTATAAACAGCCTAGCAGCTAGCGGATTTGTACCACTCCCGAATAGTGTCTCTCAGGGTGTTCCATTGGAGATTAACTCAGACCGTGGAAGTCTTTCACCTCCGATTTTGGGGAAAGTTTCCAAAAAATTGTATGGGAACTCGTCTCTCCTTTAGCACCGCCGTCCACCCTCATCAAGGTGTCAAGAGAACGAGTAACCAAATTGGAAGATATGCTCAGAGCTTCTGTCACTCTTGTTGGTATGGATTGGGAGAAATGTCTTCCATCGCCGAATTCGCGGATAACAATAGTTATCAAGCTAGCTTGGGTTAAAGCCCCTTTCGAAGTTCTCTAGTACGAAAAAGACGAACGCTTCTTAATGGTCAGAAACAGGAAGACAACTCTTTGGCCGATATGATTCAGGGGAAGCAGAAGAGCAGGTTGCATTATTGTGAAGAAATGAAAACAGCCCAATCTGTCAAAAGAGACAATATGACCGCAAACATAAGCTAATGACTTATGAAGTGGCGAGAAGGCTACCTTCGTGTTACTCCTCTAAGGGGAACCCCATCGATTCGGTATAAAGGGTAAATTGGCTCCTCGTTACATTGGACCTTTCGCATTCTTGCCAAACCGAGGAGAAGTTGCTACCAATGGAACTACTCCCGCATCTCCCAGAGTTCATGATGTTTCACGTTTCTCAACTCAGGGCGTTGCTTCCGGACCCTATCCGTGAAGTGGACATGAAACGCTTGATCTGCCGACTGGATAATCTCACATATCGAGAAGATCCCGTTCGTATCCTTGACAAAGACGAACGTAACACTCGACGCGAATATCAGTTCCAGGTTCAATGGTCACACCATTCGAGAAGAACTACTTGGGAAAGGGGGATCGTCTTCGATTGAGTACCCACCCTTCTTTCCCGGAGGCATCCTAAATCTCGGGACGAGATTCTTTTGAGGGGGGTGAGTTGTCACACCCTAGCTAGTTCAGCATTAGGTGTTGCATCATGTTTAAGTTTTCCCAGAAATGAAATGGGGAGATAGAACCCCAGCCCCCTTGGAAACAACTAGGTTTACTAAAATCTTTTCAATGAACTGAAAGGCCTTCTAAAATGTCTCATTTTGGTGCTGGGTGGTTAGAACCTCTGCCCAAACAACTGGTTCACATTTTCTCGGCATCATAAGGTCATTGAATTAAATCATATGTAACTGATTGGGGAATTAAATGCTAGTAAATATTTTAAATGTCCAAATAATCCAAACTGAAAGGTTCCATGTGATATACATCTATACAGTGGGACCCCATGAGCCGTGGTGATTTTTGAAGTGCCTAGGTATTTTTAGAAATGCCACAAACTTGCAGAATAGAAAACAGATATAAAAAACAGGAAATAAATTTGACCTGGCCAGGTCACCAGCGGCCACGGGCGGCCCGCACTGTGCTGGGCCATGCCAGCCAGCTTGCTTCGTACCCGCCAGTGCAGGCAGGGCAGGGATGACGCCGGGTGCGCGAGCCCGCACTGGCGCAGCTGCTTGCCGCTCGAGCCGCAACTGGACGCTGGACGCCTCCACGTCGTCGCCTCGACCCCCTGGACACTCATCCCCCCTGCGCCTCTCTCTCAGCTCTCTCCCCACCATGGCCGACCGCAGCCGCAGACGCGCCACGGAACCATGCGTCCAACGGCGTCCCCGAGCCGCGCTGCCGTGTCCACGAGCTCCGTCGTCGTCCTCTCCATCGAGCAGACCGAGCCCGAGCGCTTGTCACCTCGAACCACCGCACCAGCCAAGCCCGACCGCCGTCGCCGGATCCCTTTCGCTGTCACCACCGCACAGCTCGTCCCAGACCTCGCCCGTTGCTCCGTCGTGGACCGCGTGAGTTAGCTAACTCCCATCTTTCAGTCTCGCTCTCGAGCCTGCATCGACTGCACCGAGCTCGGCCGCACCCAGCCGCCGCATCAGCACGTCGCCGTCGTTGGCCCACAGCCACGTTGCGCGATTCCGAGCAAGCATCGCTTCGCCGCACTGCAGGCGTCCACAGAACCACTCCACGCACCTCGCCGTTGCCTCCTAGACGACGAGGGCCCGAGCTCGCCGAACTCTCCGGCAGCCGCACAGCTCGTAGAGGGCGTCGTTTCGGGCCCCCCGCTCCCACCCACTGCCACCCACTCGACGCGGCCACTACCAGCATCACGTAGATGTGACTTCGCCGTCGTTTTGGCGCCGGAGGCACGAACCCGCACTGCGCCGCCGTGTCTGTCCTCGCCAGCGGCTAACGCGGCGGGTTTGACCCGACTGCACCAGTTTGACCCCCGGGGTCTATGACAGGTGGGACCAGCTTGCTATTAACTTAGATTAGGACTAACTAAAATTAGTTCGACAATGACACTGCACGCGGGACCCACTGGCCATGTTTACCTGGACCGGCCCGTTGACCGCTGACGTTCATGACGCAATGCTGACGCAATAACGTATTTCTCTGGTTTTATTTTATTCAGGAAATCCAGAAAAATTCAAAACATTCAAAAATTCATAGAAATATCTGTAGCTCCCAAATCAGATAAATATATATGAATTTGGATCGGAAAAATCCAATCTTCCCATTGTACTGAGTTTCATGAAAAGTCAGACCACTTCTTAACCTTGATGGATTAGATGAAACAAGTTAATAGTTAATGCACTAATATGACCTCTTATTTTGGGTTTGCATTTGAATCCGTATCAAATGATCCAACCAA
Organism: Thinopyrum elongatum; assembly: GCA_011799875.1. NCBI lineage: Eukaryota > Viridiplantae > Streptophyta > Magnoliopsida > Poales > Poaceae > Thinopyrum > Thinopyrum elongatum. The sequence continues at coordinate 491,178,322 of CM022298.1, read as the reverse complement.
ACCTGTTCTAAGATGAATTAGCCAAAACACACTTAATTTGTGCCATGTCATAGCATGCATCATATTGTTGCATATGCCATGTGATGATTGTGTTTCGATTGTGTGTTATTCGGGGTAGGTTCGGCATACGAGGAAGGATATTCACGAGTATTCCAATGAAGGGCAGATTCCACTACCACTATGTCAGCAAGCAAACCCATGATCATTTCGATACCAACAACCATTTCTGGCTTTGCTCTTGTTTACGCAATTAAGGACAAAGCGTTTCAAACGCTGTGTGGTGCGGTAGGTGGAACCATATTCCTCTGAATGACCTGTCATTGCCACAGTAACTAGATGAACCAACACTAGCAGTGTAGAGTTGATGAGCCATGTCCTGTTGTTTCCTACATGCTATGCTGCTTGCTTAGAGTGTGTCAGGTCTGGCTATCAGGGTGATGAACTAGGTGATGAACTAGAAGTGAAGGGTTGTGGTCGGGGGTTAATGAGAGTGAAGGGTTGAACATGATTGGTTAAAAGGTCTCGATGGAAGGGCCATGTAGGAGGCAATGGTGGGGGTGTTTCATTGAGCCGTCCTCTTAAGAACGAGGATTTGTATGCGTGATTAAGATTCAGTATACACACGTTGGGCCCTGAAAATAGGACCCCGCTCGAATTACTGACCCCACTCTCGTCTATGTCCAGGAAGTTGCAAAAGTAGTTAATGGTGGTTGCGTTGACTGGAGGCCGTGCGCCGCGCTGCCTTAGGGGTGGGCTGTATGTGCGGTAGGCACTTGGCCGGTGTTTGGTTTGTACCGAGTCGCCCCCATTTGGGTCTCGGGAACCCGCACACATAGTTTGGGGCCGTGAGGACACCCCGGCCGATTTCCTTGCGGATGAACCCGAATAGGCGTCTTAAAAACCTGGACTAGAGACTTGATGTGTGGTTAGTCAGGTCGTGGTCTACACCCACGTCGGTTCGATTGAAGTCTGAGAGCCCCGAGCACATTCGGTTGCAGACGCTAAGTGGTTGGAGACAGTGGACGCAGTACACCCCTGCAGGTATTACAAACGCTCGAAAGCCGCGTCCGCGGTAAAAGGACGACTTGGTCGCTTATGCAGTTCATAGAACAAGTTAATGGTTACTATAAAAGACTCAAGATAAAGTGTGAGTACCGCGGATGGCCCTCTCGTAGATTACGAGGGAGGATACGGTGGAGTTATTGTGATGGTGATAGTGGACTCGATGTGCGAAAGCTAATTTCTCAAGTGGTTGTATCGTAGGATAGTGAGCCAGAGTCAAAGCTGGCTTGTGCGATAAATCCACCACCCTTCTTGAGATGTGCATATATATTAGGATCTGTTGAAGATTGCTGAGAATACTGTACTTCATGTTGCTTTAATAACTGTTGCAGAAGAGAACCACCGCCCCTCCGATGGGGTTCTAGGAGATCTCGACGGTTGAGAGTGAACTGCACCCGGTGGTGAACCTGAGCTTGGTGAAGGGCTCTGTAGCTAGAACAGGCTTCTAGTCAAGAACCTTCGTTCTTTTCGTGTCTGTACTCAGATAGTTGCTGCGCATGTTGCTTGGATGTTTGTATTACATATGAATTGAGTCTCGGGTCGTGTGCCCCCTATCTGTGTATGAACATGTTAGGATGGCTCCACGGCGCCTTTAAATTAAAGTACTTTGAGTTGTAGAGTTGGTTGCTGTGATGCAATGTTGTTATTTATACATATTGAGCATTTTATTTTGTGTATGATTGAAATGCTTGGTATGTGTGGGATCGACTATCTAGTTGTTATCTTGGCAGCGCTCTCTTATGGGGAAATGTATCTGGTGTTCTCCACTTGAGCCTTGGTAGTTCGCTACAGGCCGGTTTACGGAGCCTGCTCGCCACATGCTGCCTCCGGAACACCTAGACTGGCCGGCCACTGTGTCTTTAATTCGTTTCTGTGTCTGTCCCTTCGGGAAAGTCATGCGGTGATATCGGAGTCCTGCCCTAGCCGTACAGCCGTTCCCGAAGTCCGCTAGCACAGTGCTACAGCCCGGGGATTCACACGCTGCTGACGACATGCTCGATGTTGAGTCATGTATGCCTGTCCCCCCGTAAGTTAGCGAGCTTTGGGTTGTGGAGTTACGACTAGCCATGTCGGCCCGGGTTCTATGTAATATGGATGCTAGCAAACACTATCATATAAGTGAGCCAAAAGGCGCAAACGGTCCCGGGCCATTGGTTAAGGCGACACCCGGGGGAAATACCGTGGCGTGAGCATTGCAAATGATATGAGGTGTTACAAGCTAGATCGGTGTGTGGCTTAGAATCGGGGTCCGAAGATTTCAGTGAGAGTGAATTCCAGACTCTATCATTTGGTTAATCGCGGTACTGGCTCACGACACCTGTCATGTCCTTCGGCTTAACAATGCGCCAGCCACATTCTCACCGGCTTGAGGACATTTACATATTCATGGAATTACCTTGACAGAATGTCTTCGAACGTGGTTTTATTCTAGACATGAATATTCTGGGTTTTAATTCGAGAATAAAGAAGACATGATTGAACACCTCCAGTACTTTTACTGGAAGGCTCCGAGACACCAGTTGTATGCAAGTCATTCCAATGTGAATTCTGGCCTTTTCGAAGTACCTAGCAAATTGGTCAGGTGAGTTCCAAGGATAGGATTTGCTGTTAAACCGGGCGACGTTCAGGCTATTCTTGACTGGCGTCCTAAACCGAAGAAGAAACGTCAAGCCAGTGGAGAAGTTTTACTTGCACTTGCTAACAAGCTATTGCCGTCGGACTTTGGTGAGAGTTTTTCCAAGATTGCTAGCTTCTGATGTTTGCCTTCACGAGGGCGCGTTAAGTTTGAATAGGACATGACATAAGTGCAGAAAGTTTCAAACACTCCAAGACAAGCTTGACTCATTGGCACCCAGTACTTGCCCACCAGATTCTACGCAAGATGTTGGAATCATTCGCAGAAGCAATCCCGTGAGGATTAATGGCTTTGTCCTGAATGCAAGGCTAAAGTGATTGCACTAAATTAGCTTCTAACGCAGTTGCGGCCACGAAATGCAGAAGAGAATTATCCAGGGTGCAATGAGCTAGAACATGCTGCTGTGATCTATGCATTGCAGCTTGTGGCGACTTACCGTTCTCGGTAATCGTGCCGAGTATATACATGAATCAATAAAGTCGTGAAGTATTGTTCAATTTAGCCATCTCTATACCTCCGTCAGCAAAGATGGAATGGAGGCCATTGCGGACTATGATTTGGGTATTTCCTATACCCCTGGCAAGGCTAACGTGATGGGCTGATTGCCTTAAGCCGCAAGATCCTATTGCGACCAAACCTCATGGTTAGGCGAGCTCACCTCGTCTTTTTGAAGAAAACTATGAAAGCTGAATCTGCGTATGTTCCATAGGGATCTCTTAATAACCTTGTGATCAACCAGATCTCGAAGAAGCTGTTAAGAATGCGCAAGCTAAAGATGCTGAAATTGATCTGTGAAGAAACAATCTTCACCTTGACAAAATACACAGGATTCTCGCTCGCTGTCGAGTGAGATGAACCTGTATTTCAGAAAAAACCACATTGTCGTACATCGCTTCGAGCTTATGACTGACAAGTCTGAAGGAGGCACATGATACCCGTTGTCTATTCATCCGGTATGCACCAATGATATCGTGATCTCCGTCAAGGTACTGGTGGTCTAGAATGAAGAGGACATTGCTTGCTATGTTGCTGAATGTGATGTGTGTCGTCGCGTTAAAGCAGAACATCGAAAGCCTGCTGAATTCTGATCCGTTACCTATTCCTATGGAAATGGGATAAAGGTTCAGATGGAGTTCATTACAGAGACTTCCCAGGTCAAAGAAGGGTACCGATGCTATCTTGTGTAGCGACCAACTTCTAAAGTTGGCACACTTCTGCTTGTCTTAAAGAGACGATCACTGCAGTCAGTTAGCAGAGTTATATATCTCCAGAATTGTTTTCACTCCACGGTATTCCGAAGAGATCAGTTCGACTGTGGCGGTCTATTCACCTCAAAGTTCTGGGAAAGTTTTCCAAGAAGCTATGGGAATCATATTACCTGGAGTTCATCTTATCAACCCATACCAGAGGCCAAGTCGCAGCGAGTCAATCAAGTGTTTGAAGACATGCTACGAGCTTGTGTTATTTCTTTTCGGCAAGAAGTGGAAGAATGCTCTCCCGTATGCGAGTTCTCTTATAACAAAATCTATCAAGCCAGCTTTGAAAATGGCCCCTTGAAGACTGCTATGGACGTAGGTGTCGAACCCCTCTGAATTGGTCGAAACTGGGAACGCACCGCTCGTGGGTCCGGATATTATCAACACGCCGAAGAACAAGTTCGTATTGTCCGAGAAAATCTCAAGGCGCTCAGACTGCCAGAAGAGCAACTATATCGCAAACGATGGGGTTTAACTTATTCAACCTGGTGATCAAGCTTATTGCGTTGTCACTCCATGAAGGGCACTCACCGATTCGGAATCAAAGGCAGTTAGCTCCAAGCTACATTGGTCCTTTCGCATTATTGCTAGACAGTGGTCAGGTGGCATAAAATTGGAGTTGCGCCGCAATTCTCTCATATCCATGATGTCTTCCAGTGTGTAACTCTTCATAATGCTTAAGGAATCTCCCGCACGAGCTGTGTGATCACGAGATGCTCGAATTGCATGATGATCTTCTTATAAGGAGCATCGCATCCGCATTCTCGATGGAAGGCTAACACGCGAACCCGTCAGAAGTTACCAAGTTCCTCAAAGTGCAGGGTCAATCATATGAGATTGAGCCACTTGGTGAACGCAAGGATAATCTTCTGTGCGGAATACCCCGAACTTTTTCCTTCTACCTCTTAATTCTCGGGACGCGAATTCTGTTTAGTGAGAGATTGTAACACCCCATGTATAAGCTGCAGTGATCGCCCTTTGATTATGCCAGGTCATCATGATCACACAGTGCTTAATCATCATAGTATCATATCTCTTTTCAAATTCAAATTCAAAATGAAAATTCAACTAAAAGTGAAAATAAAGTTGTTCAAATCCAGGAACTAAAATGTTCATAATATGTAAATAATCCAAGACAATTGTAAAATTATAATCACTTTTACTACATTAATTATGTGCCTCAAACAGGAACAAAAAGAGATATTTAATCCATTTCATTTAATTAAAATTCAATGAAATCATTTGGGCTCCAAACCATTTTCTGGCAGTGGTAAAATTGCCAACTGGAATTATTGGGCTACGTCACATATATTTACAAAAGTCATTATGTGGCCTAACAGTTTTGCAAACAGAAAAGAAATTAAATAAACAAAAGCAGACAAAAAATAAAAGAAAACGAAACCCCCCTGGCCAACGGGCCATAGCCCAAGCAGGCCGGCCTAACTCCCCCACTCACTCCCTTAACCCCCCCCCCACCGTGAAACCCTAACCCTATCCCCACTCCACCCCGATCCCCTTCCCCCCCTCCCCATGAGCGGTGCCCCGCCCGTTAAGCCGCCCTGCGCCTGGGTGGCTCCGGGCCACTTACGTGTGGGCCCGCCCTTGAGAGTTTTAAAAAGTAGAACGAAAAAAAGAAAAAAATATAATAAAAAGAAATGAAAATAAAAAATTAGTTAATTAATAACTTAATTATACTGTTTAAATAACTAGTTAGTTTAATTAACTTAATGACTTATTAACCTAATACTGCTGTTAATTAACGAACAGATGCTGATGTCATGCTGACGCCATGATGATGTCAGCATACACTTTTTGGATAATTCTGATTATTAATTAAATAATTCAAATGATTAATAAACTTTAGAATTAATATAAAATAAAACCGTAGCTCATATGAAAATCACTTTGTACATGAAAGTTGCTCAGAATTTCGAGGCGAATCCGAATACGCGGTCCGTTCGACCGTCACACGTCCCTAACTATCGAACTGGAACCGTTCCCCTCCTGTCGTCTGTCTGACAAATGTCCGGAACCGGGAAAACATCCCGGATGGATTCCTCCTTCCTCGGTAACGTTGCCACCACACGTTAGAAGAACACACCCGGCATGGCATATTGTCATGTTATATCTTTGTGTAGCACTGTTTGCTTAGTATTTATTGTTTCTTCCCCTCTTTCTCTCTTGTTAGAACCACGACAACAACGTCGTCCCCCGATAACGACCAGGCTTCAGGAGACCCGACGCCACCATGATGACCTTGCCTTTGCCAGCCGAGCAACCGAGGCAAGCCCCACCCCTTTTGAGATACCGATATCGCCTATTCCTTTCCCTCTCATGCTTGCTAAGTAGAAATGCTGCCTGACTGCTGCTTTACCTATTCTGATGCATAACCTGTTTATTTGTAACTGCTATTGATACCTTACCTGCTTATCCTAAACTGTCTAGTATAGGCGGGTTAGAGACCTATCAGGACCCCACTAGTCCGACTGCCCCGGGATTATCAGAAGACCCGATCAACGGGAGTGAAGACTGAGGCCCCCGTCACCGACATACCCCACTTAGTGTAACGACACTAAACGTTACTATCGAGTGCGAGGGTGAAACCTCTTGTAGACTTCTGATGTTCTCTGAGTAGAGTAGCTATTTGGTCATGGTCATCGAGGGTGATCCTCCTTCACCGACTTCCGTTAGACGAACCGTTCGTACGACACCTCAATGTGAACCCAGCGAGGGTGATTCCTCCGAGTTCACCTTGACGATTACATCGATGTGGATCCAACGAGGTGATACCCGGATTCCCCTATGTTATGGACACCACGATACTTGCCACTTTAACTGTTACTTGAAAGGCGGGTCGACCCTGAGGGGGTGTTGTACCACGTGTGATGTGAAGGCCGGGTTGCCTGCATGGTGACCGAGTGATGAATATGAGGCACGGGCCGGGCATTCTTGGCCCTTGCCGCAAGTCCTCGAGACGGGGCGACAGGGTCACATCTTTTGTGAGTCTCTGCTCGTTACCGGCAAGCCTAGTCCACTAACGATTTGGATATTTTGATCCGAGCAGGCTCTGGTCTGATAGCACTAACCATCACGTGGGCATAGTATGGGCGTTGCATCATAGCATCAGCCAAAAGCTTGTTCAGACAGTCCAGTTCCGCACTGCGGACGGGCCGGGCCGGCACCATCATGAGGGGTGGGTGGACGCCGGTTCGCCTGGCACAACACCGGGGCGAGGGGCGATGGCCAAGACCCCCTTACCTTAGGATGTAGATCGACGGGGGACCTCTCTGCTGAGCTGTAGGTAGGGTTGCAGTGTGTCGTTTTGCCGAGGAGGCATGACCGGAAAAGTGTGTCTGGTGGAGTTAATCTAGCGTGTGGTAGTGGGGCACCCTGCAGGGAACTGCTCAATGCCATCGTCACGGACGGAACGGCAGCCCGACTCGAAAAGAATGAGAGGACACTGGCCGGGAATGCTTCCACAGGGAGTCAGACCAACGACTGGAAAGAACGAAGAAGACAAAAAAAACTTGGACTGAGACGGATTTAGCTCGGATTGCTTAGGCGTCTAAGGAAGGGATCTCAGGACGAGGTTGATGACTGTATATAGCTCTGGATTGCTTTTCTCGGAGTCGCAGGTAGATAATACGAACAAAAGGATCTCTGGGTGAGGGTGATATCTACTGCTACCTATATTGTACTGTTCTACTCTCTTCTATTGCTGCAGACCTCTGAAGATGTAGTCTTCAATAGGACTAGGCCTCCTCCTTTATTCTGGCATTTCTGCAGCCCAGTTCACATATACAGCCTTCCTTTGAAATGTTGCATATGTAGTGTAGATCCTGCTTGCTGAGTATTCGATGAGTACTCACGTTGCTTTGTTTCTTTCCCCCCATATTACTTTGATGCGACAGATGACGGAGCCCCGGATACAGCTGTCCCCGCCGCGATCGCTACTACTACCCGAGGTTGGATACTACTATGAGTTGACTGATGACAGGAGTAGGTTCAGAGGGTCCCAGGCAGGAGGCCTGCGCTTTCGATGTAGTGTTTTATTTTGGCCCCCCTTTCTAAAGGCCTTTGTTTCTGTTTCATATCTGTACTCAGATATCTGAGCTTCCGCTGATGCTTGTATGCGAGCTTTTGATTCGAGCCCCGAGGCCCTGGCTGTAATATAAAGCTCGTATGACTTTATTTATGTTTTAGAGTTGTGTTGTGATATCTTCCGTGAGTCCTTAGGCTTGATCGTGTGCATTACGTGTATGATTAGTGCACGATTGAGCCGGGGGCGTCACAGCAGTTTACTCAAGATTACCTCTCAAACTACATGATTGGTGGGCATGCAAAGGATAAAGTATTTCTACACCAGAACACGATGATTATCTAGATGTTTTCATGAAGACGGTGAGGATGGGCGGTCGGCCATCACAAGGGTTGAGAGTCGTGCGTGCCTTCTGCATGGAGGAGGGCACAATATGGGCATTCCGCTTCACCTTGTTCAGCAACCAGAATGTATTTCGCCTCTTTCTTTACCGTCTTTAATAGTACAAGTATACAACTGTGGTTCATCATTCCTTATTGGTTCTTATGTAATTCTGAACATATGTACATATGAATCGAATAATGCATTGGTTGTTTGAACCTGATTGATATGAATAAAGCTATAGCATACATTCAAATTCAAATCGGTACAATTTGAAATAGCAGCAATTAAATTACGGTGAAATTACGCTCTCCAGGTCGTTACGGCACCACGGTTGGTAGAAACACAAACGTTTGCGATATACACCATAATCCGACACGGTTCATAGAGAGGAAACATGTGCAAGCATGCACACAATTGCTGTTTGCAAAGCGTGTGCGATTTCAGATAATATCACAAACGGTGCGGGTAAACTAAACGTTTGTGATAGTTGCCTTATCATACACGATTCGCAACCATGAACTGTTTCTGGTGAAGTATGCATCGTAAACGTTGCACACAGAATAGCGTGTGCGATAGTTGTCGTGTACGACGATGTTACGCACGTCCACGACCATCCCCTCCGAACAGACGAGAGACACTTCTTTATTTAGAACGTATTTCTGGAGATAGGGAGAAGGTTGAGTGGATGTGTGTGATTTGATATAAACAGTTTATAATAGTGAACCGTTTGTGATGGGGCCGCACATCGTAAAGTGCACAAAGAATACGACCTGCGATGGCAATGCGAGCACAAACGAGTAGGAGTACTGTATATGCATCTTGGCTCCCTATCCCCGACGGTTTTGGGTCATGTGGGAAGGACCCCCTTATCGCCCACACTCACTTGGCGACGGTTCCAAATGCCGTCGCCGAAAGGGGTTAAAACCGTTTGTATAGCAACGACGCTTACCAGTGTATGGAGCAGGAAGTCTTCCGTGCAAGGGGATGGTGGAACGTGGACTCTATGCCAATCACCTCATGATCGCGGATACACCCGTGATCTCAAGGTGGATGGCAAGTCCATGAAGGACATCGTCTTCACCTTCAACGAGCAAATCAAATTCCTCCAGAGCCAGATCTACGACCTCCAAAACCAAGTCATTGAATTGATGGCAAGGTTAAAGGTATGAGTTTGGCTACCAATTACGGACGAAGACTGCACTCACTCCTCTTATGATGGTGAGCCTCGCCATGGAAACCTGAGGACAAGATCGCTACCACTTCATCACCACCACCTCCTTCTGCATCACCAAAGTGAGACTTGAGTATCGGGTATGGGCACTCCCCTTGGCTTGTGCAACTTAGTAATTCGCAAGTGTAGTATCACTCACACTTCTTGACCCATGAAACATAGATATGATGAGTTAAATAGAAAACCCTTACGAGCATTTTAAAGGGATTGTGAGTTCTGGGAGCGGCCGTCCGCGGGGGCCCTCTCTTATGTACCATTTCCCTTTCTATTGGTTAAATCGTCTCGGCTTTGAGATAAGTATATAATAAAGTTAGTTTGAGTTTTGTTTTCTTTACTTTCATGTTCAATAAAAGAAAGGAAATAAATGAAAAGATCATATGCAATCTTATGGTAAGTAATGACATCACATAAGGAAGAGTATAAGTAGAAAATTTTATTGGAGATTTACAAACATAGATTGGTCAATGTGCAATTCATGAAAGAATTAATAGGGAAGAGAAGATTCACACGAAATACACTATCTTGGACATATTTGTGATTGTGAGCCCCAATCAAAATATTATATGCCCAAATGTTGACGTTGGACAAGGAAGCAACGTAATGATTTATGTTTGTTCATATTCACATAGAATTTATATTTTCATAGATCCTTTAACATGTGGTGCTTGCCCCCATCTTTGCTAGCCAAAAATTCCGCACAAGTAGGGATACTACTTGTGCATCCAAAAACCCTTAAACCCAAATCTTATTTTGAGAGTCCACCATACCTACCTATGGATTGAGTAAGATCCTTCAAGTAAGTTGTCATTGGAGCAAAAGGGCAAAAAAAATTGCTTCTAAAAGTGTTGGATCATTTAGTGTAAGAGAAAATTGAGCATTGTACGAACTTGTGATGGCAAAGAATAAAGTGACAGACTACATAATAAAGGTTGTGATCATAAGGGGCAATATAAACGTGACATTCTTTTGCACTAAGGGAATGAGCATCAAACAAAAAGCGCATGGCAACCTCTGCTTCCCTCTGCGAAGGGCCTATCTTTTACTTTTATGTATTTACTTTTATGCAAGAGTCAAAGTTCTTCTCTCTATTCCTTTTTATTTCCTCTTTGGCAAGCATCATGTGGTGAGGAAAGATATAGGCACATATATCCGTTGGATATGAGTATCATGAGTTATTATTGTTGACATCACCTTGAGGTGAGTATGTTGGGAGGCGAAACTATAAGCCCCTATCTTTCTATGTGTCCGGTTGAAACATTTTGCTCATGGTGATGTGGTGGAGTGTTATGCAATCATAGAAGACTATGATGGTTTCAGTATGTGGACTTGCCAAAAAGGCTCCGATATGTGACCCTTCCTGAAAGATGATGAATTGTAGTTGCAAAGTGACTGAGAACATAGTTTGTTGGTTTTCAATAGGTTTATGCTTTAACTTTGATGGTGTGATGATTGTTACTTGTTCATGAGAAGTCTATGATAAAAGTATTGATAAAGTTTTATATAAAGTTGTTGATGTTATAATAATATACATGATGCTTCTATGTCCGTATTTTGTTTTATCGGCACCTCTCTCTCTCTAAGCATGTGGACATGTTTTTGATTTCGGTTTTCACTTGAGGACAGGCGAGGTCTAAGCTTGGGGGAGTTGATACGTCCATTTTTCATCATGTTTTCTACTATTTTTTATGATGTTTTTATGCATAATAATGCTTTTTGGAGTAATTCTAATGCCTTTTCTCATAATATGCAAGGTTCACACAAAGAGGGAGAATTCCGGCAGCTGGAAATCGGACCTGAAAAAGCTACGTCAAGCTACCTATTCTGCACCACTCGAATGAGCTGATACTTCACGAGGAATTTTTATGGAATAAATAAGAATTATTGGAGCAAATAACTACCAGAGGGGCCCCACCAGGTGGGCACAACCACCTGGCGCGCCGGGAGCCCAAGGCGCCCCCCTGGTGGGTTGTTCCCTCCTCGGCCCACCTCCAGTGCCCCTCTTCTGGTATATAAGTATTTGACATAGAAAAAAAGGGAGGACTTTCAGGACGAAGCGCCGCCGTCTCGAGGCGGAACTTGGGCAGGAGCACTTTTGCCCTCCGGCGGAACGATTCCGCCGGGGAACTTCCCTCCCGGAGGGGGAAATCATCGTCATCATCATCCCAACAACTCTCCCACCTTGGGGAGGGCAATCTCCATCAACATCTTCAACAACACCATCTCCTCTCAAACCCTAGTTCATCTCTTGTGTTCAATCTTTGTACCGGAACTATAGATATGGTACTTGGGGGGGACTAGTAGTGTTGATTACATCTTGTAGTTGATTACTATATGGTTTATTTGGTGGAAGATTATTTGTTCAGATCCATTATGCTATTTATTACCCCTCTGATCTTGAGCATGATTATCATTTGTGAGTAGTTACTTTGTTCTTGAGGTCTCGGGAGAAATCTTGTTGCAAGTAATCATGTGAACTTGATATGTGTTCGATATTTTGATGATATGTATGTTGTTATTCCCTTAGTGTGTCATGTGAACTCGACTACATGACGCCTCACCATACTTGGGCCTAAGGGAATGCATTGTGGAGTAGTTATTAGATGATGGGTTGCGAGAGTGACAGAAGCTTAAACCCTATTTTATGCGCTACTCCGTAAGGGGCTGATTTGGATCCAAAAGTTTAATGCTATGGTTAGATTTATTCTTAAACTTTTCTCGTAGTTGTGGATGCTTGCGAGGGGGGTTAATCATAAGTAGGAGGTTTGTTCAAGTAAGAATAGCACCTAAGCACCGGTCCACCCACATATCAATTATCAAAGTAGCGAACACAAATCAAAACCAACATGATGAAAGTGACTAGATGAAATTCCCGTGTACCCTCAAGAACGCTTTGCTTATCATAAGAGATTGTTTGGCCTGTCCTTTGCCTCAAAAGGATTGGGCTACCTTGCTGCACTTGTTACTGTTACCGTTACTTGCTCGTTACAAATTACCTTGCTATCAAACTACTCGTACTTATAATTTCAGTGCTTGCAGACATTACCTTGCTAAAAACCACTTGTCATTCTCTTGCTCCTCGTTGGGTTCGACACTCTTACTTATCGAAAGGACTACGATTGATCCCCTATACTTGTGGGTCATCAACATTGGAGACGTATCAAGTGGCAGCGGCCCTCGAATTCAGATCCGTACTGCCCACGGGATTTACATCGTGGATCAAGAAGAGCCCCAACTAGGGGTTGACCACAGAGGTGGAGACGTTGCAGAAGCGCATCTCCAGCATGATAAAGGCCGGCGCCAAGCTGACCAACATGGTCCTAGTGATGCTCTGTCGCCGCCTCCTACCCTGCCAACAAAGGACCGCTCCAATGTGGTCTTACAAGCCCGAGGATCCGGCCACCATGCTCCACTTCTACGGCACCACCCATGACAAACTGTGGAATGTGCTATCAAGCCCTAGAAGGAGTGGCCGAACAGAAGGAAGACATCGGTCTCGACGCCGCGAACCCTCCCGAGATGTAAGGAAGCTTTACCCTTTGTATTTGGATACTTGCCTTTTGACAAGAAAACTTATTTCTCCCTCCCCGCATTGCAGGTTGGCTGAGGAAAGCCGCGCTGATCAAAAGCCCGGCTCCGTTGCCCGAAGAATGCAGGTCAGCTCTGTTGGGAGATGCTGATCGTGGCGCCGTATAAGGCGCCAAAAGAAAGAGAAGAAGAAGGTCGAGACGAGGGAGGCCTGAGAGGGTCCGCTCAGAGGGCATCCGGACACCAGGTCCGGGGAAACCAGGCTCCCTCCACTCACGAGGGGGAGTAGGAGAGGAGGAGGAGGAGAGCGTCTCCTCCCGAACGAAGAAAGGGGCAGCGTCGGATGACGTCGAGGAGGAGCAGCCTCCTCATGCCCCAAGGAAGCCACACAAGGCCAAGTTGGTCCTGCTTGACGATGTCTCGGACTCTGCAAATGGGTCTGAAGCTTCTAAAGATGTTCCTCATAGGAACCCCAGGGTCAAGCCCCCTGCTCAAAGGTAAGAATCCGAAGACTCCCCAAGTACTTGTTTTGTTAGTTATTACTGATCAGTGTGACCTTATTTTTGTATCACAGCCGCCGCACGACTTCCCCACTGATCAGGTTTCAGAGGGGAACTCTCGCCAGCCGAGCTAGCGAAGAATGGGACTGTGATACTCTCCAACGTATCTATAATCTTTATTGTTCATGCTATTATATTATCTATCTTGGATTTTTATATGCATTACCATACTATTTATATCATTTTTGGGACTAACCTATTAACCTAGTGCCCAGTGCAGTTGTTGTTTTTCCTTGTTTTGACTTTTCAGAAAGGAATATCAAGCGGAGTCCAAACGTAATAAAACTTTCGCGATGATTTTTCTTGGACCAGAAGACACCCATAGACTTGGGGAGAGGGCCAGAAGAGTCCCGAGGCCACCACAAGCCCTTAGGGCGCGCCCTAGAGGGGGCCGCCTCCCTAGCTTGTGGCCCCCTCGAGAGTACCCCGAACCTAATTCAGCTCTATAAATCATAAATATTCCCAAACCAAAAGAAGCGTCCACCAAAATACTTTTCCGCCGCCCGCAAGCTCTCTTCTCGTGAGATCCCATCTTGGGGCCTTTTCCAGTGATTGCCGGAGGGGATTCGATCATGGAGGGCTTCTACATCAACCTATTGCCCTACCGATGATGTGTGAGTAGTTTACCACAAACCTAGGGTCCATAGCTAGTAGCTAGATGGCTTCTTCTCTCTCTTTGATCTTCAATACCATGTCTCCTCGATGTTCGTGGAGTTTCTCAGATGTAATCTTCTTTGCGGTGTTTGTTGTTGGATCTGATAATTGTGGATTTATGATCAGATTATCTATGAATAGTATTTGAGTTCTTCTGAATTCTTATCTGCTTGATTTGATATCTTTGTATTCTCTTCGAATTATCGGTTTGGTTTGGCAACTAGATTGTTTTTTCTTGCAATGGGAGAGGTGCTTAGTTTTGGGTTCAATCTTGCGATGCCCTCACCCAGTGACATAGTAGGGCTGGCGAGGCATGTATTGTATTGTTGCCATCAAGGATAAAAAGATGGGGTTTATATCATATTGCTTGAGTTTATCTCTCTACATCATGTCATCTTACTGAAGGCGTTACTCCGTTCTTATGAACTTAATACTCTAGATGCATGCTGGATAGCGGTCGATGTGTGGAGTAATAGTAGTAGATGAGGCAGGAGTCGGTCTACTTGTCACGGACATGATGCCTATATTCATGATCATTGCCTTAGATATCGTCATAACTTGCGCTTTTCTATCAATTGCTCAACAGTAATTTGTCTACCCACCGTAAGTTTTTTTCAAGAGAGAAGCCTCTAGTGAGCCCTATGGCCCCGGGTTATTTTCCATTATGTATTTCAGATCTACAAAAACCAAACCCAAAAACCTTGCTGCAATTTATTTGTGTTTACTTTATTTTACGTTTTAGTAATCTTTTATATCTATCTCTATCGGATCTCATCCTTGCAAGTGACCATAGAGGGATTGACAACCCCTTTATCACGTTGGGTGTAAGTGTTTGATTATTTGTGCAGGTGCATAGATTGGAGACTTGCTTGTGCCTCCTACTGGATTGATACCTTGGTTCTCAACTGAGGGAAATACTTATTTCTACTTTGCTGCATCACCCTTTCCTTTCAAGGGAAAAACCAACGCAAGCTCAAGAAGTAGCTGGATGAATTTCTGGCGCCGTTGTCGGGGTGGTTCTATCATACACAGCCTACCAAGTACCCATCCGCAACTCTCATCTTTGATTACATTATTTGCCATTTGCCTCTCGTTTTCCTCTCCCCCACTTCTAAAACGCTTTCAGAAAAATACAAAAAGATTTTCCTTTTTATTCGCCCTTCTTCCTTTCGTCTTTTCGTTTGCTTGGTGCTAGATCGCTTGTCTTACTATCATGGCTAGCCCTTCTACCATTGTTAGTGTCCCTGAAAGTGAGGTTTTCAATTTTAACAAAGGGAGGAGAAAATTTAAAAGATGCTTGGTACCGAATTTGCAATGCTCAAAGACTTATTCGTAAGCAATCTACTACCGTTCTCCTCCGAAATTTTTATGTGGGTGTTACTACTTGGTATATGTATGTGCTAGATATCATTACAGGAGGTAATTTTTTGGGTAGCCATACTTTGGATGCTTATAATGCCATGATAGATTTGGTAGGTTCACCACACTCATGGTTAATGAAACAATTTTGACTTTGGACATGTGATGCAAAGGCTTGATATTATTGAGAATAAATTTCTACCGTAGAGCTTATGTTAATTTGGATAAAAAGATCCACAATCACATTACTCAACTTGGATCAAAAGTAGGAGTCACTTTGAAGAACTTTAAGGAAAAGGGACCCATCATTGATGAAAAAATTGAGCAAGATTCTACTAGAATCGATAAAATAGAAGATACCATTACCAATTTGGTTCCGCTTTTGCCACTGTTAAAACCACTCCAAATTTCCTTCTACCAAAGCTACTAAGTTTATTTATGTCCCCAAGAATAAGGGTGAAACATCTAGTAGAGAAAACGAAGATCTTAAGATGATAAGTATTCACCCTAGCTTTGTCAATATCTAAAGAACCAATTGGTACAAGTGAATTATTGATTTCTTACCTAGGAGTGTGATTATCGATAAACTCAAAGAAACTCCTAGAGGCTTTAAACGTGCAATTGAGGAATTGCATACCAAAGATGACAATACCTTGATCTATTGCAATATGCCTAGCTATGGGCGTAAACAATAGCGCTTGTTGGGAGGCAAACCAATTTTATTTCTGTGTTTTTTGTTTTGCTTATGTTTTTCAATAAATACACATTATTAATTCTGTAGTAATTGTGTTTTAGTGTTTTAATTAGTGTTTGAGCCAAGTAAGAACTGGGATGATCTATGGTGATAGTTGATTTAATTTTGCTGAAAACAGAAACTTTTGCGCTCATGCTGGAATTTTGATAATTCACAAAAGTGTGATTTGGATCTGAATTTTTTCACAGATTTATATGAAATTTCCCAGGTTTTCTCTAATTTTTCAGAATTTTTAGAGTTTCATAAGTATACGAAGTTTCCAGATTGCTATAGACTGTTCTGTTTTTGACAGATTCTGTTTTCTATGTGTTGTTTGCTTATTTTGATGAATCTATGGGTAGTATCGGGGGGGGGGGGGGGTATGACCCATAGATTCATCAAAATAAGCAAACAACACATAGAAAACAGAATCTGTCAAAAACAGAACAGTCTATAGCAATCTGGAAACTTCGTATACTTATGAAACTCTAAAAATTCTGAAAAATTAGAGAAAACCTGGGAAATTTGCATATAAATCTTGTGAAAAAATTCAGATCCAAATCACACTTTTGTGAATTATCAAAATTCCAGCAATGAGCGCAAAAGTTTCTGTTTTTCAGCAAAATTAAATCAACTATCACCATAGATCATCCCAAAGTTCTTACTTGGCTCAAACACTAATTAAAACACTAAAACACAATTACTACAGAATTAATAATGTGTATTTATTGAAAAACATAAGCAAAAACAAAAAACACAGAAATAAAATTGGTTTGCCTCCCAACAAGCGCTATTGTTTAACGCCCATAGCTAGGCATATTGCAATAGATCAAGGTATTGTCATCTTTGGTATGCAATTCCTCAATTGCACGTTTAAAGCCTCTAGGAGTTTCTTTGAGTTTATCGATAATCACACTCCTAGGTAAGAAATCAATAAATTCACTTGTACCAATTGGTTCTTTAATGATATTGACAAAGCTAGGGTGAATACTTATCATCTTAAGATCTTCGTTTTCTCTACTAGATGTTTCACCCTTATTCTTGGGGACATAAATAAACTTAGTAGCTTTGGTAGAAGGAAATTTTGGAGTGGTTTTAACAGTGGCAAAAGCGGAACCCAAATTGGTAATGGTATCTTCTATTTTATCGATTCTAGTAGAATCTTGCTCAATTTTTTCATCAATGATGGGTCCCTTTTCCTTAAAGTTCTTCAAAGTGACTCCTACTTTTGATCCAAGTTGAGTAATGTGATTGTGGATCTTTTTATCCAAATTATCAATAAGCTCTACGGTAGAAATTTTATTCTCAATAATATCAAGCCTTTGCATCACATGTTCCAAAGTCAAAATTGTTTCATTAACCATGAGTGTGGTGAACCTACCAAATCTATCATGGCATTATAAGCATCCAAAGTATGGCTACCCAAAAAATTACCTCCTGTAATGATATCTAGCACATACATATACCAAGTAGTAACACCCACATAAAAATTTCGGAGGAGAACGGTAGTAGATTGCTTACGAATAAGTCTATTTTGAGCATTGCAAATTCGGTACCAAGCATCTTTTAAATTTTCTCCCTCCCTTTGTTTAAAATTGAAAACCTCACTTTCAGGGACACTAACAATGGTAGAAGGGCTAGCCATGATAGTAAGACAAGCGATCTAGCACACAAGCAAACGAAAAGACGAAAGGAAGAAGGGCGAATAAAAAGGAAAATCTTTTTGTATTTTTCTGAAAGCGTTTTAGAAGTGGGGGAGAGGAAAACGAGAGGCAAATGGCAAATAATGTAATACAAGAGATGAGAGTTGCTGATGGGTACTTGGTAGGCTTGATGTAGAACCACCCCGACAACGGCGCCAGAAATTCATCCAGCTACTTCTTGAGCTTGCGTTGGTTTTTCCCTTGAAGAGGAAAGGGTGATGCAGCAAAGTAGAAATAAGTATTTCCCTCAGTTGAGAACCAAGGTATCAATCCAGTAGGAGGCACAAGCAAGTCTCCAATCTATGCACCTGCACAAATAATCAAACACTTACACCCAACGTGATAAAGGGGTTGTCAATCCCTCTATGGTCACTTGCAAGGATGAGATCCGATAGAGATAGATATAAAAGATTACTAAAACGTAAAATAAAGTAAACACAAATAAATTGCAGCAAGGTATTTTTGGGATTTTGGTTTTGTAGATCTGAAAATACATAATGGAAAATAAACCCGGGGGCCATAGGGCTCACTAGAGGCTTCTCTCTTGAAAGAAAACTTACGGTGGGTAGACAAATTACTGTTGAGCAATTGATAGAAAAGCGCAAAGTTATGACGATATCTAAGGCAATGATCATGAATATAGGCATCATGTCCGTGACAAGTAGACCGACTCCTGCCTGCATCTACTACTATTACTCCACACATCGACCGCTATCCAGCATGCATCTAGAGTATTAAGTTCATAAGAACGGAGTAACGCCTTCAGTAAGATGACATGATGTAGAGGGATAAACTCAAGCAATATGATATAAACCCCATCTTTTTTATCCTTGATGGCAACAATACAATACATGCCTCGCCAGCCCTACTATGTCACTGGGTGAGGGCATCGCAAGATTGAACCCAAAACTAAGCACCTCTCCCATTGCAAGAAAAACCAATCTAGTTGGCCAAACCAAACCGATAATTCGAAGAGAAATACAAAGATATCAAATCAAGCAGATAAGAATTCAGAAGAGACTCAAATACTATTCATAGATAATCTGATCATAAATCCACAATTCATCAGATCTCAACAAACACCGCAAAAGAAGATTACATCGGATAGAACTCCACGAACATCGAGGAGAACATGGTATTGAAGATCAAAGAGAGAGAAGAAGCCATCTAGCTACTAGCTATGGACCCGTAGGTTTGTGGTAAACTACTCACACATCATCGGTAGGGCAATAGGGTTGATGTAGAAGCCCTCCATGATCGAATCCCCCTCCGGCAGATCACTGGAAAAGGCCCCAAGATGGGATCTCACGAGAAGAGAAGCTTGCGGCGGCGGAAAAGTATTTTGGTGGACGCTTCTTTTGGTTTGGGAATATTTTATGATTTATAGAGCTGAGATTAGGTTCGGGGTACTCTCGAGGGGGCCACAAGCTAGGGAGGCGGCCCCCTCTAGGGCGCGCCCTAAGGGCTTGTGGTGGCCTCGGGACTCTTCTGGCCCTCTCCCCAAGTCTTATGGGTGTCTTCTGGTCCAAGAAAAATCATCGCGAAAGTTTTATTACGTTTGGACTCCGCTTGATATTCCTTTCTGAAAAAGTCAAAAACAAGGAAAAAACAACAACTGGCACTGGGCACTAGGTTAATAGGTTAGTCCCAAAAATGATATAAATAGTATGGTAATGCATATAAAACATCCAAGATAGATAATATAATAGCATGGAACAATAAAAGATTATAGATACGTTGGAGAGTATCACAGTCCCATTCTTCGCTAGCTCGGCTGGCGGAGAGTTCCCCTCTGAAACCTGATCAGTGGGGAAGTCGTGCGGCGGGCTGTGATACAAAAAATAAGGTACACACGTGATCAGTAATAAACTAACAAAACAAGTACTTGGGGAGTCTTCGGATTCTTACCTTTGAGCAGGGGGCTTGACCCTGGGGTTCCTATGAGGAACATCTTTAGAAGCTTCAGACCCATTTGCAGAGTCCGAGACATCGTCAAGCAGGACCAACTTGGCCTTGTGTGGCTTCCTTGGGGCATGAGGAGGCTGCTCCTCCTCGACGTCATCCGACGCTGCCCCTTTCTTCGTTCGGGAGGAGACGCTCTCCTCCTCCTCCTCTTCCTACTCCCCCTCGTGAGTGGAGGGAGCCTGGGTTTCCCCGGACCTGGTGTCCGGATGCCCTCTTGAGCGGAGGCCCTCTCAGGCCTCCCTCGTCTCGACCTTCTTCTTCTCTTTCTTTTTTGGCGCCTTATACGGCGCCACGATCAGCATCTCCTCCAACAGAGCTGACCTGCATTCTTCGGGCAACGGAGCCGGGCTGTTGATCAGCGCGGCTTTCCTCAGCCAACTCTGCAAGTGCGGGGAGGAGAGAATAAGTTTTCTTGTCAAAAGGCAAGTATCCAAATACAAAGGGTAAAGCTTCCTTACATCTCGGGGAGGGTTCGCGGCGTCGAGACCGATGTCTTCCTTCTTGTTCGGCCACTCCTTCTAGGGCTTGAATAGCACATTCCACAGTTTGTCATGGGTGGTGCCGTAGAAGTGGAGCATGGTGGCCGGATCCTCGGGCTTGTAAGACCACATTGGAGCGGTCCTTTGTTGGCAGGGTAGGAGGCGGCGACAGAGCATCACTAGGACCATGTTGGTCAGCTTGGCGCCGGCCTTTATCATGCTGGAGATGCGCTTCTGCAACGTCTCCACCTCTGTGGTCAACCCCTAGTTGGGGCTCTTCTTGATCCACGATGTAAATCTCGTGGGCAGTACGGATCTGAATTCGAGGGCCGCTGCCCACTTGATACGTCTCCAATGTTGATGACCCACAAGTATAGGGGATCAATCGTAGTCCTTTCGATAAGTAAGAGTGTCGAACCCAACGAGGAGCAGAAGGAAATGACAAGTGGTTTTTAGCAAGGTAATGTCTGCAAGCACTGAAATTATAAGTAACGAGTAGTTTGATAGCAAGGTAATTTGTAACGAGCAAGTAACGGTAACAGTAACAAAAGTGCAGCAAGGTAGCCCAATCCTTTTGAGGCAAAGGACAGGCCAAAACAATCTCTTATGATAAGCAAAGCGTTCTTGAGGGTACACGGGAATTTCATCTAGTCACTTTCATCATGTTGGTTTGATTTGTGTTCGCTACTTTGATAATTTGATATGTGGGTGGACCGGTGCTTAGGTGCTATTCTTACTTGAACAAACCTCCTACTTATGATTAACCCCCTCGCAAGCATCCACAACTACGAGAAAAGTATTAAGAATAAATCTAACCATAGCATTAAACTTTTGGATCCAAATCAGCCACTTACGGAGTAGCGCATAAAATAGGGTTTAAGCTTCTGTCACTCTCGCAACCCATCATCTAATAACTACTCCACAATGCATTCCCTTAGGCCCAAGTATGGTGAAGCGTCATGTAGTCGAGTTCACATGACACCACTAAGGGAATCACAACATACATATCATCAAAATATCGAACACATATCAAGTTCACATGATTACTTGCAACAAGATTTCTCCCGAGACCTCAAGAACAAAAGTAACTACTCACAAATGATAATCATGCTCAAGATCAGAGGGGTAATAAATAGCATAATGGATCTGAACAAATAATCTTCCACCAAATAAACCATATAGTAATCAACTACAAGATGTAATCAACACTACTAGTCACCCACAAGTACCAATCTATAGTTCCGGTACAAAGATTGAACACAAGAGATGAACTAGGGTTTGAGAGGAGATGGTGTTGTTGAAGATGTTGATGGAGATTGCCCTCCCCAAGGTGGGAGAGTTGTTGGAGATGATGATGACGATGATTTCCCCCTCCGGGAGGGAAGTTCCCCCGGCGGAATCGTTCCGCCGGAGGGCAAAAGTGCTCCTGCCCAAGTTCCGCCTCGAGACGGCGGCGCTTCGTCCTGAAAGTCCTCCCCTTTTTTTCTATGTCAAAATGACTTATATACCAGAAGAGGGGCACTGGAGGTGGGCCGAGGAGGGAACAACCCACCAGGGCGCGCTTGGGCTCCCTGGCGCGCCCAGGTGGGTTGTGCCCACCTGGTGGGGCCCCTCTGGTAGTTATTTGCTCCAATAATTCTTATTTATTCCATAAAAATTCCTCGTGAAGTATCAGCTCATTCGGAGTGGTGCAGAATAGGTAGCTTGACGTAGCTTTTTCAGGTCCAGATTTCCAGCTGCCGGAATTCTCCCTCTTTGTGTGAACCTTGCATATTATGAGAGAAAAGGCATTAGAATTACTCCAAAAAGCATTATTATGCATAAAAACATCATAAAAAATAGTAGGAAAACATGATGAAAAATGGACGTATCAACTCCCCCAAGCTTAGACCTCGCCTGTCCTCAAGTGAAAACCGAAATCAAAAAACATGTCCACATGCTTAGAGAGAGAGAGGTGCCGATAAAAACAAAATACGGACATAGAAGCATCATGTATATTATTATAACATCAACAAACTTTAATATAAAACTTTATCATATAACTTTTATCATAGACTTCTCATGAACAAGTAACAATTCATCACACCATCAAAGTATAAAGCATAAACTCTATTGAAAACCAACAAACTATGTTCTCAGTCAACTTTGCAACTACAATTCATCATCTTTTCAGGAAGGGTCACATATCGGAGCCTTTTTGGCAAGTCCACATACTGAAACCATCATATAGTCTTCTATGATTGCTAACACTCACCACATACACATGAGCAAAATGTTTCAACCGGACACATAGAAAGATAGGGGCTTATAGTTTCGCCTCCCAACATACTCACCTCAAGGGTGATGTCAACAATAATAACTCATGATACTCATATCCAACTGGATATATGTGCCTATATCTTTCCTCACCACATGATGCTTGCCAAAAGAGGAAATAAAAAGGAATAGAGAGAAGAACTTTGACTCTTGCATAAAAGTAAATACATAAAAGTAAAAGATAGGCCCTTCGCAGAGGGAAGCAGAGGTTGCCATGCGCTTTTTGTTTGTATGCTCATTCCCTTAGTGCAAAAGAATGTCACGTTATATTGCCCCTTATGATCACAACCTTTATTATGTAGTCTGTCACTTTTATTCTTTGCCATCACAAGTTCGTACAATGCTCAATTTTCTCTTACACTAAATGATCCAACACTTTTAGAAGCAATTTTTATTGCCCTTTTGCTCCAATGACAACTTACTTGAAGGATCTTACTCAATCCATAGGTAGGTATGGTGGACTCTCAAAATAAGATTTGGGTTTAAGGGTTTTTGGATGCACAAGTAGTATCTCTACTTAGTGCGGAATTTTTGGCTAGCAAAGATGGGGGGCAAGCACCACATGTTAAAGGATCTATGAAAATATAAATTCTATGTGAATATGAACAAACATAAATCATTACGTTGTCTTCCTTGTCCAACGTCAACAATTTTGGCATATAATATTTTGATTGGGGCTCACAATCACAAAATATGTCCAAGATAGTGTATTTCGTGTGAATCTTCTCTTCCCTTATTAATTCTTTCATGAATTGCATCATTGACCAATGCTATGTTTGTAAATCTCCAATAAAATTTTCTACTTATACTCTTCCTTATGTGATGTCATTACTTACCATAAGATTAGCATATGATCTTTTTCATTTATTTCCTTTCTTTTATTGAACATGAAAGTAAAGAAAACAAAACTCAAACTAAACTTTATTATATATCTCGCACACGATTACAAGGATAGATCACTAAGCAAACACTCAAAACGAAAGGATCGAACTAAACTTTTATTCATCTAAAGCAAAAGATAACTATGGATTAAACTAAGATAAGTAAAGGAAAAAGATAGTGGAGGTGATACGATACCGGGGCACCTCCCCCAAGCTTGGCACAAGCCAAAGGGGAGTGCCCATACCCGATACTCAAGTCTCCTTTGGTGATGCAGAAGGAGGTGGTGGTGATGAAGTGGTAGCGATCTTGTCCTCAGGTTTCCATGGCAGAGGCTCACCATCATAAGAGGAGGAGTGAGTCTTGCGGGTCCTGTAATTGGTAGCCAAACTCATACCTTTAAACCTTGCCTCATATTCAAAGACTTGGTTTTGGAGGTCGTAGATCTGGCTCTGGAGGAAGTTGATTTGCTCGTTGAAGGTGAAGACGATGTCCTTCATGGACTTGCCATCCACCTTGAGATCACGGGTGTAGTCCGCGATCATGAGGTGATTGGCATAGAGTCCACGTTCCACCATCCCCTTGCACCGGAAGACTTCCTGCTCCATACACTGGTAAGCGTCGGTGCTATACAAACGGTTTTTAACCCCTTTCGGCGACGGCATTTGGAACCGTCGCCAAGTGAGTGTGGGCGATAAGGGGGTCCTTCCCACATGACCCAAAAACCGTCGGGGATAGGGAGCCAAGATGCATATACAGTACTCCTACTCGTTTGTGCTCGCATTGCCATCGCAGTCGGTATTCTGTGGTGCTACGTTTACGATGTGCGGCCCATCACAAACGGTTCACTATTATAGAACGTGTATGATAAGCATACAATCACACACATTCGCTTCTCCCAAACCGTATGCGATAACTAATTAAGAAGTTTAGCTAATCGTCGTCTGAGTGTCGGACAGGATTACGAAATGTCGGACCGTCGTAACATCGTCGTACACGACAACTATCGCACACGCTATTCTGTGGTGCAACGTTTACGATGCATACTTCACCAGAAACAGTTCATGGTTGCGAATCGTGTATGATAAGGCAACTATCACAAACGTTTAGTTTACCCGCACCGTTTGTGATATTATCTGAAATCGCACACGCTTTGCAAACAGCAATTGTGTGCATGCTTGCACATGTTTCCTCTCTATGAACCGTGTCGGATTATGGTGTATATCGCAAACGTTTGTGTTCTACCAACCGTGTGTGCCGTAACGACCTGGAGAGCGTAATTTCACCGTAATTTAATTGCTGCTATTTCAAATTGTACCGGATTTGAATTTGAATGTATGCTATAGCTTTATTCATATCAATCAGGTTCAAACAACCAATGCATTATTCGATTCATATGTACATATGTTCAAGAATTACATAAGAACCAAATAAGGAATGATGAACCACAGTTGTATACTTGTACTATTAAAGACGGTAAAGAAAGAGGCGAAATACATTCTGGTTGCTGAACAAGGTGAAGCGGAATGCCCATATTGTGCCCTCCTCCATGCAGAAGGCACGCACGACTCTAGTCCAACCCCTTGTGATGGCCGACCGCCCATCCTTCACCGTCTTCATGAAAACATCTAGATAATCATCGTGTTCTGGTAGAAATACTTTATCCTTTGCATGCCCACCAATCATGTAGTTTGAGAGGTAATCTTGAGTAAACTGCTGTGACGCCCCCGGCTCAATCGTGCACTAATCATACACGTAAATGCACACGATCAAGCCTAAGGACTCACGGGAAGATATCACAACACAACTCTAAAACATAAATAAAGTCATACGAGCTTTATATTACAAGCCAGGGCCTCGAGGGCTCGAATACAAAAGCTCGCATACAAGCATCAGCGGAAGCATCAGATATCTGAGTACAGATATGAAACAGAAACAGAAAGGCCTTTAGAAAGGCGGGGCAAAATAAAACACTACGATCGAAAGGCGCAGGCCTCCTGCCTGGGACCCTCTGAACCTACTCCTGGTCATCAGTCAACTCATAGTAGTATCCACCCTCGGGGTAGTAGTAGCGATCGTCGGCGGGGACAGCTGTATCCGGGGCTCCGTCATCTGGTCGCATCAAATGAATATGGGGGGAAAAGAAAACAAAGCAATCGTGAGTACTCATCCGAAGTACTCAGCAAGCAAGGATCTACACTACATATGCAACATTATCAAAGGAAGGCTGTATATGTGAACTGGGCTGCAGAAATGCCAGAATAAAGAGGAGGCCTAGTCCTATTGAAGACTAGCATCTTCAGAGGTCTTGCAGCAATAG
Source organism: Thinopyrum elongatum (assembly GCA_011799875.1). Lineage (NCBI taxonomy): Eukaryota > Viridiplantae > Streptophyta > Magnoliopsida > Poales > Poaceae > Thinopyrum > Thinopyrum elongatum. The sequence continues at coordinate 491,152,221 of CM022298.1, read as the reverse complement.
AAGAGAGTAGAACAGTACAATATAAGGTAGCAGTAATGATATCAACCTCACCCAGAGATCCTTTTTCGACTCCCTGCGAGAAAGCAATCCCAGAGCTATACAGTCATCAACCTCGTCCTGAGATCCCTTCTCGACTCCCTGTGAGAAGCAATCCCAGAGCCTCATATCCAGGTCTCATCTCAAGTTCTAGATGTATCGATCGGGATAAAACTCCGAGTGTCCGTTACCGTAGGACAGGCTATCAATAGAAGTTTTCTTCCCTGCAGGGGTGCCCCAACTTACCCAACACGCTAGATTAACTCCAGCCAGACACACTTTTCCGGGTCATGCCCGGCCTCGGCCAAACGACACACTGCAACCCTACCTACAGCTCAGCAGAGAGGTCCCCGTCGATCTACATCCTAAGCGTAAGGGGGTCTTGGCCATCGCCCCTCGCCCTCCGGGTCGTTGCGTGCCAGGCGAACCAGGCTCCACCCCTCATGATGGTGCCGGCCCGGCCCGGCCGCAGTGCTGAACTGGATGTCTGACAAAGCTTTTGGCTGATGCTATGATGCAGAACGCCCATACTATGCCCACGTGATGGTTAGTGCTATCAGACCAGAGGCCTGCTCGGATCAAATATCCAAATCGTTAGTGGACTAGGGCTTGCGGTAACGAGCAGAGACTCACAAAAGATGTGACCCTGTCGCCCCGTCTCGAGGACTTGCGGCAAGGGCCAAGAATGCCCGGCCGTGCCTCATATTCATCACTCGGGCACCATGCAGGCAACCCGTCTTCACATCACACGTGGGTACCCCTCAGGGTCGACCCGCCTTTCCAAGTAACAGTGTAAAGTGCAAGTATCCGTGTGTCCATAACATCAGGGGAATCCGAGGTATCACCCTCGTTGGATTCCTACTCGATGTAATCGTCAAGGTGAACTCGGAGGAATCACCCTCGCTGGGTTCACACTTGAGGTGTCGTACGACGGTGTCGTTATCGGAAGCGGTGAAGGAGGAATCACCCTCGATGACCATGACCAAATAGCTACTCTACAGAGTTAACATCAGAAGTGCTACAAGAGGTTTCACCCTCGGCACTCGATAGTAACGTTTTAGTGTCGTTACAACTAAGGGGGGTGATGTGCGGTGACGGGGCCTAGTCTTCAATCCCGTTGATCGGGTCTTCTGATAATCCAGCGGGGCAGTCGGGACTAGTGGGGTCACTGATAGGTCTCTACCCAGCCTATACTAGACAGTTTAGGATAAGCAGGTAAGGTATCAATAGCAGGTTACAATAAACAGGTTATGCATCAGAATAGGTAAAGCAGCAGCAGCAGCATTTCTAATGCAAGCATGAGAGGGAAAGAATAGGCGATATCGGTATGCTCAAAAGGGGGGTGCTTGCCTGGTTGCTCGGCGGCAAAGGCAAGGTCATCAATGGTGGCGTCGGGCTCCTGAGCTGCGTCGGTCTCGGGGACGACGTTGGTGTCGGGGTCTAACAAGAGAGAAGAGGGGGAAGAAACAGTAAATACTAAGCAAACAAGTGCTACACAAAGTATAACATGACAATATGCAGTGCCGGGTGTGTTCTAACGTGTGGTTGCACGTTACCGAGGAAGGAGGAATCCATCCGGGAATGTTTTCCCGGTTCCGGACATTTGTCAGACAGACGACAGGAGGGGAACGGTTCCATGTTCGGATAGTTAGGGACGTGTGACGGGCGAACGGACCGCGTATTCGGATTCGCCTCGAAATTCTGAGCAACTTTCATGTACAAAGTATTTTCATATGAGCTACGGTTTATTTTATATTAAATTCTAAAGTTTTATTAATCATTTTGAATTATTTAATTAATTAAATCAGAATTATCCAAAACAGTGTATGCTGACATCATCATGGCGTCAGCATGACATCAGCAATCTGTTTAGTTAATTAACAGCAGTTAATTAGGTTAATTAAGTCATTAAGTTAATTAAACTTAACTAGTTATTTAAACAGTATTAATTAAGTTAATTAATTAACTAATTTTTTTATTTTCATTTCTTTTTATTATTATTTTTCTTTTTCTACTTTTTTTAAAACTCTCCAAGGGCGGGCCCCACACGTAAGTGGCCCAGGAGCCACCCAGGCGCAGGGCGGCTTAACGGGCGCGGGCACCGGCTCATGGGGAGGGGGGAAGGGGATCGGGGTGGAGTGGGGATAGGGTTAGGGTTTCCACGGTGGGGGGGTTAAGGGAGTGAGTGGGGGAGTTAGGCCGGCCTGCTGGGCTATGGCCCAGTTGGGCCAGGGGGGTTTCGTTTTCTTTTTATTTTTTGTCTTGCTTTTGTTTTATTTATTTCTTTTCTGTTTGCAAAACTGTTAGGCCACTTAATGACTTTTGTAAAAATATGTGACTTAGCCCAATAATTCCAGTGCAATATTTACCACTGCCAGAAAATGGTTTGGAGCCAAAATGATTTCATTTGAATTTTAATTAAATGAAATTGGATTAAATATCTCTATTTTGTTCCTGTTTGAGGCACATAATTAATGTAGTAAAAGTTGATTATAATTTTACAATTGTCTCTGGATTATTTACAATATTATGAACATTTTAGTTCCTGGATTTGAACAACTTTTATTTTCACTTTTAGTTTGAATTTTCATTTGAATTTGAATTTGAAAAGAGATATGATACTAATGATGATTAAGCACTGTTGATCATGATGACCTGGCATAATCAAAAGGGTGATCACTGCAGCTTAATACATGGGGTGTTACAAATCTCCTCCACTAACAAGAATTCTCGTCCCGAGAATTAAGAGGTAGAAGGAAAAAGTTCGGGGTATTCCGCACGAAGATTATCCTTGCGTTCCCAAGTGGCTTCATCTTCAGTATGATTTGACCACTGCACTTTGAGGAACTTGGTAACCTTCTGACGGGTTCGACGTTTAGCTTCATCGAGAATGCGGATCGGATGCTCCTTATAAGAAAGATCATCATGCAATTCGAGCATCTCGTGATCCACAGCTCGGTGCGGAGATTCCTTGAAGCATTTATGAAGTTACGACACATGGAAGACATCATGGATATGAGAGAATTGCGGCGGCAACTCCAATTTATATGCCACCTGACCACGTCTAGCAATAATGCGAAAAGGACCAATGTAGCTTGGAGCTAACTTGCCTTTGATTCCGAAACGGTGAGTGCCCTTCATAGGAGTGACACGCAGATAAGCTTGATCACCAGGTTGATAAGTTAAACCCCATCGTTTGCGATCATAGTTGCTCTTCTGGCAGTCCTGAGCCGCCTTGAGATTTTCTCGGACAATACGAACTTGTTCTTCGGCGTGTTGAATAATATCCGGACCCACGAGCGGTCGTTCCCCAGTTTCTGACCAATTCAGAGGGGTTCGACACTTACGTCCATAGAGTACTTCGAAGGGGGCCATTTTCAAGCTGGCTTGATAGCTGTTGTTATAAGAGAACTCGGCATACGGGAGAGATTCTTCCCACTTCTTGCCGAAAGAAATAACACAAGCTCGTAGCATGTCTTCAAGCACTTGATTGACTCGCTCGACTTGGCCTTGGGATTGGGGGTGATAAGCTGAACTCCAGGTAATATGAGTTCCCATAGCTTCTTGGAAACTTTCCCAGAACTTTGAGGTGAATAGACCGCCACAGTCTGAACTGATCTCCTTCGGAATACCGTGGAGTGAAACAATTCTGGAGATATATAACTCTGCTAACTGACTAGCAGTGATCGTCTCTTTGACAGGCAGAAGTGTGCAACTTTAGAAAGTTGGTCGACGACGACAAGAATAGCATCGTGACCCTTCTGTGACCTGGGAAGTCCTGTAATGAAATCCATCTGAACCTTATCCCATTTCCATAAAGGAATAGGTAACGGTTGCAGAATTCCAGCAGGCTTCTGATGTTCTGCTTTAACGCGACGACACACATCACATTCAGCAACATAGCAAGCAATGTCCTGCTTCATTCTAGACCACCAGTACCTTTGACGGAGATCACGATACATCTTGGTGCTACCCGGATGAATAGACAACGGGGTATCATGTGCCTCCTTCATGACTTTGTCAGTCATAAGCTCGAAGCGAGGTACGACAATGTGGTTTCTGAAATACAAGGTTCCATCTTCAGACAGCGAGAAATCCTTGTACTTTTCAAGGTGAAGATTTTTCTTCATCAGATCAATTTCAGCATCTTTAGCTTGCGCATTCTTAACAGCTTTCTCGAGATCTGGTTGTATCACAAGGTTATTAAGAGATCCCTATGGAACAATACGCAGATTCAGCTTGCATAGTTCTTCAAAAAGACGAGGTTGAGCTCGCCTAACCATGAGGTTGTCGCAATAGGACTTGCGGCTTAAGGCATCAGCCATCACGTTAGCCTTGCCAGGGGTATAGGAAATACCCAAATCATAGTCCGCAATGGCCTCCATCCATCTTTGCTGACGGAGGTATAGAGATGGCTAAGTGAACAAGTACTTCAGACTTTTATGATTCATGTATATCTCGCAACGATTACCGAGAAGGTAATGTCGCCACAACTGCAATGCATAGATCACAGCAGCTAGTTCTAGCTCATGTACCGGATAATTCTCTTCATGTGGGCGCAACTGACGAGAGCCATAGGCAATCACTTTACGCTCTTGCATTAGGACACAGCCTAATCCTTCACGGGATGCGTCACAATAGATCACAAAATCTTTGCGAGAATCTGGTGGAGCAAGTACTGGGGCAGATGTCAGCTTGTCTTTGAGTGTTTGAAAACTTTCTTGACATTTGTCTGTCCATTCAAACTTAACGCCCTTGTGAAGCAAATCAATCAAAGGCTTAGCAATCTTGGAAAAACTCTCAACAAACCGACGGCAATAGCTTGCAAGGCCAAGAAAACTTCTCACTTGCTTGACGTTCTTCGGAGGACTCCAGTCAAGAATAGCCTGAACTCGTTCCGGGTTAACAGCAATTCCATCCTTGGAAATCACATGACCAAGGTAGGTTACTTCGAAAAGCCAGAATTCACATTTGGAATACTTGGCATACAACTGGTGTTCTCGGAGCCTTTCCAGTACAAGACGGAGGTGTTCAACATGTTCTTCTTTATTCTTCGAATAAACCAGAATATCATCTAGATAAACCACGATGAACTTGTCAAGGTAATCCATGAATATGTAATTCATCAGCCGGGAGAATGTGGCTGGAGCATTGGTTAAGCCGAAGGACATGACCGTGTACTCGTAGGAGCCATAGCGAGTAACAAATGTAGTCTTGGGAATATCCTCTTCACGAACTGTCAGGACCCCGATTCTAAGTCACACCGATCTAGCCTGTAACACCTCATATCACTTTGCAGCCTCACGCACGGTATTCCCACGGGTGTCGCCTTACCATGGCCCGGGACCGTTTGCGCCTTTTGGCTCACGTATATGATAGTGTTGCTAGCATCCATATGACAGAGAACCCGGGCCGACATGGCTAGTCGTGAACCCAAAGCGGCGCTAACTTACGGGGACAGGCATACATGAATCAACATCGAGCATGTCGGTCAGCAGCGTGTGAATCCGGGCTGTAGCACTGGGCTAGCAGGACTCCGGGAAACCGGGCTGTAGCAGGCTAGGCAGGACTCCGGATATCACCGCATGACATTTCCCCGAAGGGACAGACACAGGAACGAAGTGAAACACATGCCGGCCAGTCTAGGTGTTCCGGAGCAGCAGTGCTGGGCTAGCAGGACTCCGGTAAACCGGGCTGTAGCGGACTACCAAGGCTCAGTGGAGACACCAGACTACATTTCCCCATAAGAGAGGCTGCCAAGGATAAACAACTAGATAGTCGGATCCCACACATACCAAGCATTTCAATCATACACAAAATATGCTCAATATGTATAAATACAACATGGCATCACAACAAAACTCTACAACTCAAAGTACTTTATTTAAAGGCTCCGGGGAGCCATACATAACATGTTCATACAGATAGGGGTCACACGACCCGAGACTCAAGTCATACAAACATACAAGCACATGCGGAAGCAACTAGTCTGAGTACAGACACTAGAAAGAAAGAAGGCTTGACGAAGCCTGTCTATCTACATAGGCCCTTCACAAGCTCAGGTCACCACCTGGGTGGCAAGTCACTCGTCAACGTCGAGATCTACATAGAACCCATCGGAGGGGGCGGTGTTCTCGTCTGCAACAGTTATTAAAGCAACATGAGTACAAAGGTACTCAGCAAGTCTTACAACAGATCCTAATATATATGCACATTCTCAAGAAGGGTGGTGGAGTTATCGCAGCAAGCCAGCTTTGACTCTTGGCTACACTATCCTACGAGACACCACTTGAGAAATTAGCTTTCGCACACGAGTCCACTAATCACCATCACAATACTCCACCGTGGATCCTCCCTCGTAATCCTACGAGAGGGCCATCCGCGGTACTCACACTTATCTTGAGTCTTTTAGTAGTAACCATTAACTTGTCTATGAACTGCATAAGCGACCAAGTAGTCCTTTACCGCGGACGCGGCTATTCGAATAGTTTTATACCCTGCAGGGGTGTACTTCATCACACATGTCTCCACCACTTAGCGTCTGCACACGACATGTGCTCGGCAGACTTCAAGCGAAAGCCGACGTGGGTGTAGACCACGACCTGACTAACCACACAAGTCTCTAGTCCAGGTTTATCGCCTATTCGGGTTCCATCCGCAAGGAAATCCGGCCGGGGTGTCCTCAACGGCCCCAAACGATGTGTGCAGGGTTCCCGAGACACCAAATGGGCGACTCGGTACACCGGCCACGTGCCTACCGCATCACAGCCCACCCCTAAGGTCAGCGCTGCGCACGGCCTCCAGCAACTACAAACACCAGTAACTACTTGCAACTCCTGGACAGAGGACGAGAGGGGTCAGTAAGTCGAGCGGGGTCATATTTCAGGGCCCAACGTGTGGTAGTAGCTGAATCTTAAATCACGCATACAAATCTCAGTTCTTAAGGACGGCCTCAATGAAACAACCCACCATGTACTCCTACATGGCCTTCCATCGATACCTTTACCAAATCATGTTCAACACTTCACTCTCATTACCGACACAACCATTCACTCTAGTTCATCACCCTGATGAGCCAGACCTGACACAACTCTAAGCATAGCAGGCATAGCATGGTAGGAAACACAGACATGGCTCAATCAACTCCTACACATGCTAGTGGGTTTCATCTAGTTACTGTGGCAATGACAGGTCATGCAGAGGATATGGGTTCAACTACCGCAACACACAGCAGTTTGAAACGCGTTGTCTTAATGCAGTAAACAAGAGCAGAAGCAAGAAGATGGGTTGGTATCGAAATGATCAATGGGGTTGCTTGCCTGACAGAGTGGTAGTGGAATACTGCCCTTCAGTTGGATACTCGTGAATATCCTCGGAGGCAGAACCTACCACGAAGAACACATCGAAACACAATCATCACATGGCAATATGCAACAATATGATGCATGCTATGACATGGCAAAATGAGTGTGTTTTGGCTAATGCATCTTAGAACAGGTTGGTTTGAGTTCATTTGAATCAAGGATTCAAATGCAAACCCAAAATAAGAGGTCATATTAGTGCATTAACTTGTTTCATCTAATCAGCAAGGTTAAAGTGTTCTGACATGCATGAAACCAGTACAAATGGAAAGATTGGATTTTTCTGATCCAAATTCATATATAATTTATTTGATTTGGAGCTACAGATTATTTTCTATGAATTTTTGAAGTTTGTAGAATTTTCTGGAATTTCCTGAATAAAAATAAAACCAGAGAAATACTTATTGCGTCAGCATTGCGTCAGGATGACGTCAGCGGTCAACGGGGCCGGTCCAGGTCAAACATGGCCAGTGGGTCCCGCGTGTCAGTGTCATTAGTCTAACTAATTTTTAGTTAGTCCTAATCCTAAGTTAATTAGCAGGCGGGTCCCACCTGTCATAGACCCAGGGGGGTCAAACTGGGTCAGCGGGGTCAAACCCGCCGGCGTTTAGCCGCTGGCGAGGCCAGACACGGCGGCGCAGTGCGGGATTCGTGCTCCGGCGACCAAAACGACGGCGAAGCACATCTACGTGATGCGGGGAGTGAGCCGCGTCGAGTGGTGGCAGTGGGTGGAGCTGGGGTGGCCGGAAACGACGCCCGCGACGAGCTGTGCGGCTGCCGGAGTTCGGGCGAGCTCGGGCTCGTCGCTAGGAGGCACGGCGAGGTGCGTGGAGTGGTTCTGTGGACTCCTGCGAGTGCGGCGAAGACGATGGCGTGCTCGGAATCGAGCCAACGTGGCTGTGGCCACGACGGCGACGTGCTGAGGCGGCGGCGGGTGCGGCCGAGCTCGGTGCAGTCGATGCAGGGCTCGAGAGCGAGAACGGAAAGGATGGGGAGGTAGCTAAGCTCACGGCGGTCACGACGGAGCAGACGGCGAGGTCGGGGACGAGCTGCTGCGGTGGTGACGGCGAAAGGGATCTCCGGCGACGGCGAGGTCGGGCGGGGCTGTTGCGGTGGTTTCGAGGTGAACAAGCGCTCGGGGCTCGGTCTGCTCGATGGAGAGGACGACGACGGAGCTCGTGGACACGGCAGCGCGGCTCGGGGACGACGGTGGACGCGGGTTTCACGGTGGCGCGGCTGCGGCTGCGTCGGCCATGGTGGGGAGAGAGCGAGAGAGAGGCGCAGGGGGGAATGAGGTGTCCAGGGGGTCGAGGCGACGACGTGGAGGACGTCCAGGCGTCCAGCGGCTCGAGCGGCAAGCAGCTGGCGCCGTGGCGGGCTCGCGCACGCCGGCGTCACCTCCCTGCCTGCCTGGCGGGGACGAAGCAGCTGGCTGGCATGGGCCAGCACAGTGCTGGGCCGCCAGGTGGGCCGGCTGGTGACTTTGCCAGGTAAGTTTATTTCCTTTTTTTTATATCTGTTTTCTAATTTCTGCAAGTTTGTGGCATTTCTAAAAATACCTAGGCACTTTCAAAAATCACCAAACTGCTCATGCCCACTGTATAGAGTATATCCAACATGGAACATTTCAGTTTGGGATTATTTGGACATTTAAAATATTTACTAGCATTTAAATTCCCAAATGCAGGTTACATATGATTTAATTCAATGACCTTATGATGACCTAGAAAAATGTGAACCAGTTTTGGCAGAGGTTCTAACCCAAGACAAAAATGATGGACATTTTAGAAGGGCATTTCAGGTTCATTGAAAAAGATTTTAGTAAACCCTAGTTGTTTCCAAGGGGGCTGGGGGTTCTATCATCCCCATTTCAAGTTTCTGGAAAAACTTAAACATGATGCAACACTCTAATGCCTGAACTAGCTAGGGTGTGACAACTCACCCCCACTCAAAAGAATCTCGTCCCGAGATTTAGGATCCTCCGGGAAGAAGGTGGGGTACTCAAGTCGAAGACGATCCTCCCTTTCCCAAGTAGCTTCTTTCTCGGAATGGTGTGACCATTGAACCTTGAGAAACTTGATATTCTGGCGTCGAGTGGTACGTTCGGCTTTGTCAAGGATACGAACGGGATATTCTCGATATGTGAGATTATCTCGGAGATCAAGCGTTTCATGGTCCACTTCACGGATAGGGTCCGAGAAGCAACGCCTGAGTTGAGAAACGTGGAAGACATCATGAACTCTGGAGAGATGCGGAGGTAGTTCCAATTGGTAGGCAACTTCTCCTCGTTTGGCAAGAATGCGAAAGGGTCCAATGTAACGAGGAGCCAATTTACCCTTGATACCGAATCGATGGGTTCCCTTAGAGGAGTAACCCGAAGGTAAGCCTTCTCGCCAACTTCATAAGTCATGAGCTTATGTTTGCGGTCATATTGGCTCTTTTGACGAGATTGGGCTGTTTTCAATTTCTCACGAATAATGCGAACCTGCTCTTCTGCTTCCTGAATCATATCCGGGCCAAAGAGTTGTCTTTCCCTGGTTTCTGACCAGTTAAGAGGCGTTCGGCATTTTCGTCCATAGAGAACTTCGAAAGGGGCTTTACCCAAGCTAGCTTGATAACTATTGTTATAAGCGAATTCGGCGAATGGAAGACATTTCTCCCAATCCATACCAAAAGAGATGACAGAAGCTCGGAGCATATCTTCCAGAATTTGGTTGACTCGTTCTACTTGACCACTTGATTGAGGGTGGAAGGCGGTGCTAAAGGAGAGACGAGTTCCCATAGCATTTTGGAAACTTTCCCAAAATCGAGAGGTGAAAAGACTTCCACGGTCTGAGTTAATCTCCAATGGAACACCATGAAGAGACACTATTCGGGAGATGTACAAATCAGCTAGCTGGCTAGCGGTTATACTCTCACGAACAGGTAGGAAGTGGGCTACTTTGGAAAGACGATCGACAACGACGAAGATAGCATTATTCCCTCTCTTGGTCCTGGGAAACCCGGTAATGAAATCCATACCGATTTTATCCCATTTCCATTCAGGAATAACCAAAGGTTGAAGGGTGCCAGCAGGCCGTTGATGCTCTGCTTTAACACGACGACAAACGTCGCAGTTAGCAATGTATTGAGCGATTTCTCTCTTCATCCTAGTCCACCAAAACCTCTGGCATAGGTCTTGATACATTTTAGTACTACCGGGATGAATGGTGAGAGGGGATTCATGAGCTTCCTTAAGGATCAATTGTCGTAGCTGTTGTTTCTTGGGAACCACTAGACGGTTTTCAAAGAAGACAACACCTCGATCGTCCATAGAGAAACACTTAGCAGCTCCGCTAGCAATGTTCTCCTGGATGCGGGATATGCCCTTATCACGCTTCTGGGCAGCTATGATTTGATCCGTAAGGTTAGGTTTCGCCACCAGGGTGGATAAGAATCCTCGAGGAGCAATGTGAAGGTTAAACTTGCGAAATTCCTCGTGGAGAAGTGGTTGACTTTGTTGTAACATCAAGTTGTTATAATAAGATTTATGACTTAGCGCATCAGCCATGACATTGGCTTTGCCCGGGGTGTAAGTTATTCCTAAGTCATAATCTGTAATCAACTCGACCCAACGTCTTTGCCTGAGATTCAAATCCGGTTGGGTGAAGATGTACTTCAGACTTTGGTGATCGGTGTAAATTTCGCAATGATTACCGAGAAGGTAATGTCGCCATGTTTTGAGTGCATGGACCACAGCTGCAAGCTCTAGATCATGTGTGGGATAATTATCCTCATGTGGACGCAACTGTCGAGAAGCGTAGGCAATCACATGACGATCTTGCATGAGTATGCAACCTAGTCCTTGTCGCGAGGCGTCGCAATAGATAACAAAGTCCTTAGAAAAATCTGGTGGCACAAGTACGGGAGCAGATGTCAGGCGTCTTTTCAGTTCCTGAAAGCTGAACATGATCATCTGGAAACAGTCGGTCCTGTGGAGCTTGCGGTCCAAAAGGACTCGGATGTGGCCTTGGTCCAACAAACGGTGGCAGACGGGGTCCACGGGGAGGGGTGATGCCTCCTACATCACGCCAATCCATACAATCTGGCAGACCAGACCGCACGGGGTACAAGTCCCTCATGTCCATATACCCAGCCTGCACGGCGGGTGCAAACCGTGTCAGAGTGGCCCAGTGATCAGAACGAGTGTTGAAGAGCTCCATTCGCAAGGCACGATTCTCACGGTCCTTGTCCTCAAGCAACTCGGTGGTGGTGCGGAGTAGTGAATCCTCATGGATAGAGTCAGTGTAAAGGGCCTGATAGTACCCTTGTGCCCCAGGGAGTGATGCTGGCATATAGCGGAAATCAGTGTTCCGAAGCAAGGCAAGTCTGGCTCGCATGACAGTCATCATCGAGTAAGCAGCGTCCTGCACGGACATCTCGATGGTAACCCCAAGTCCATATGAGCAATGGAGGGGTTCAGTAGCTCCAGGATAGGAAGGGTATATCCTGACTGTACAAAGGTATTGGCTTTGATTAAAGTCTCGAAACTGCTCTTCGACGGTATACTCTGGATACCATCGATAGCCTGTCTCGATCATCACTCGGACCAGCATGGCCGTGTGACCAGGTACATCGAGGCACCGAGTCAGACGAACCACTTGATTCTGGGTGCGAGTGGCCATCTGGAAACACGAAAAAAAGCAAAGGCATTAGAATTTTCTAGGAGAAATCGGACAGCATAATGGCTGTAAATGCTCAGAAAAAGATTTGAGACATTCACAACAGTTTGCAAGCCACTCAACAACATCATATCAAGGTTCTGGTTCAACTGACAACATACTAGAAGTAGTAGAAACTGAACTGAGGCTTGTAACCAACAATCCTATAAGTTACTAAGGATTAGTAACACGTGAACCTGATAGAGAGAAGAGAGCCTAGTCCATAACCCACGTAGAAAGAGAAAAGGATGACTCAGATCAGAGGGCATAAGGTAAAGGAGTAAAAAGAGCCTTACGTCCCACCCACAATCAATTCCCCTAAATATAACTAAAGCATTTCTAGACTCGACATCGACCAGTTTGGCTCAACGAACCTGCAGGCAGTCCGGCTCTGATACCAACGCTGTCAGGACCCCAATTCTAAGTCACACCGATCTAGCCTGTAACACCTCATATCACTTTGCAGCCTCACGCACGGTATTCCCACGGGTGTCGCCTTACCATGGCCCGGGACCGTTTGCGCCTTTTGGCTCACGTATATGATAGTGTTGCTAGCATCCATATGACAGAGAACCCGGGCCGACATGGCTAGTCGTGAACCCAAAGCGGCGCTAACTTATGGGGACAGGCATACATGAATCAACATCGAGCATATCGGTCAGCAGCGTGTGAATCCGGGCTGTAGCGCTGGGCTAGCAGGACTCCGGGAAACCGGGCTGTAGCAGGCTAGGCAGGACTCCGGATATCACCGCGTGACATTTCCCCGAAGGGACAGACACAGGAACGAAGTGAAACACATGCCGGCCAGTCTAGGTGTTCCGGAGCAGCAGTGCTGGGCTAGCAGGACTCCGGTAAACCGGGCTGTAGCGGACTACCAAGGCTCAGTGGAGACACCAGACTACATTTCCCCATAAGAGAGGCTGCCAAGGATAAACAACTAGATAGTCGGATCCCACACATACCAAGCATTTCAATCATACACACAATATGCTCGATATGTATAAATACAACATGGCATCACAACAAAACTCTACAACTCAAAGTACTTTATTTAAAGGCTCCGGGGAGCCATACATAACATGTTCATACAGATAGGGGTCACACGACCCGACACTCAAGTCATACAAACATACAAGCACATGCGGAAGCAACTAGTCTGAGTACAGACACTAGAAAGAAAGAAGGCTTGACGAAGCCTGTCTATCTACATAGGCCTTCACAAGCTCAGGTCACCACCTGGGTGGCAAGTCACTCGTCAACGTCGAGATCTACATAGAACCCATCGGAGGGGGCGGTGTTCTCGTCTGCAACAGTTATTAAAGCAACATGAGTACAAAGGTACTCAGCAAGTCTTACAACAGATCCTAATATATATGCACATTCTCAAGAAGGGTGGTGGAGTTATCGCAGCAAGCCAGCTTTGACTCTTGGCTACACTATCCTACGAGACACCACTTGAGAAATTAGCTTTCGCACACGAGTCCACTAATCACCATCACAATACTCCACCGTGGATCCTCCCTCGTAATCCTACGAGAGGGCCATCCGCGGTACTCACACTTATCTTGAGTCTTTTAGTAGTAACCATTAACTTGTCTATGAACTGCATAAGCGACCAAGTAGTCCTTTACCGCGGACGCGGCTATTCGAATAGTTTTATACCCTGCAGGGGTGTACTTCGTCACACATGTCTCCACCACTTAGCGTCTGCACACGACATGTGCTCGGCAGACTTCAAGCGAAAGCCGACGTGGGTGTAGACCATGACCTGACTAACCACACAAGTCTCTAGTCCAGGTTTATCGCCTATTCGGGTTCCATCCGCAAGGAAATCCGGCCGGGTGTCCTCAACGGCCCCAAACGATGTGTGCAGGGTTCCCGAGACACCAAACGGGCGACTCGGTACACCGGCCACGTGCCTACCGCATCACAGCCCACCCCTAAGGTCAGCGCTGCGCACGGCCTCCAGCAACTACAAACACCAGTAACTACTTGCAACTCCTGGACAGAGGACGAGAGGGGTCAGTAAGTCGAGCGGGGTCATATTTCAGGGCCCAACGTGTGGTAGTAGCTGAATCTTAAATCACGCATACAAATCTCAGTTCTTAAGGACGGCCTCAATGAAACAACCCACCATGTACTCCTACATGGCCTTCCATCGATACCTTTACCAAATCATGTTCAACACTTCACTCTCATTACCGACACAACCATTCACTCTAGTTCATCACCCTGATGAGCCAGACCTGACACAACTCTAAGCATAGCAGGCATAGCATGGTAGGAAACACAGACATGGCTCAATCAACTCCTACACATGCTAGTGGGTTTCATCTAGTTACTGTGGCAATGACAGGTCATGCAGAGGATATGGGTTCAACTACCGCAACACACAGCAGTTTGAAACGCGTTGTCTTAATGCAGTAAACAAGAGCAGAAGCGAGAAGATGGGTTGGTATCGAAATGATCAATGGGGTTGCTTGCCTGACAGAGTGGTAGTGGAATACTGCCCTTCAGTTGGATACTCGTGAATATCCTCGGAGGCAGAACCTACCACGAAGAACACATCGAAACACAATCATCACATGGCAATATGCAACAATATGATGCATGCTATGACATGGCAAAATGAGTGTGTTTTGGCTAATGCATCTTAGAACAGGTTGGTTTGAGTTCATTTGAATCAAGGATTCAAATGCAAACCCAAAATAAGAGGTCATATTAGTGCATTAACTTGTTTCATCTAATCAGCAAGGTTAAAGTGTTCTGACATGCATGAAACCAGTACAGATGGAAAGATTGGATTTTTCTGATCCAAATTCATATATAATTTGTTTGATTTGGAGCTACAGATTATTTTCTATGAATTTCTGAAGTTTGTAGAATTTTTTGGAATTTCCTGAATAAAAATAAAACCAGAGAAATACTTATTGCGTCAGCATTGCGTCAGGATGACGTCAGCGGTCAACGGGGCCAGTCCAGGTCAAACATGGCCAGTGGGTCCCGCGTGTCAGTGTCATTAGTCTAACTAATTTTTAGTTAGTCCTAATCCTAAGTTAATTAGCAGGCGGGTCCCACCTGTCATAGACCCAGGGGGGTCAAACTGGGTCAGCGGGGTCAAACCCGCCGGCGTTTAGCCGCCGGCGAGGCCAGACACGGCGGCGCAGTGCGGGATTCGTGCTCCGGCGACCAAAACGACGGCGGAGCACATCTACGTGATGCGGGGAGTGAGCCGCGTCGAGTGGTGGAAGTGGGTGGAGCTGGGGTGGCCGGAAACGACGCCGACGACGACCTGTGCAGCTGCCGGAGTTCGGGCGAGCTCGGGCTCGTCGCTAGGGGGCACGGCGAGGTGCGTGGAGTGGTTCTGTGGACTCCTGCGAGTGCGGCGAAGACGATGGCGTGCTCGGAATCGAGCCAACGTGGCTGTGGCCACGACGGCGACGTGCTGAGGCGGCGGCGGGTACGGCCGAGCTCGGTGCAGTCGATGCAGGGCTTGAGAGCTAGAACGGAAAGGATGGGGAGGTAGCTGAGCTCACGGCGGTCACGATGGAGCAGACGGCGAGGTCGGGGACGAGCTGCTGCGGTGGTGACGGCGAAAGGGATCTCCGGCGACGGCGAGGTCGGGCGGGGCTGTTGCGGTGGTTCCGAGGCGAACAAGCGCTCGGGGCTCGGTCTACTCGATGGAGAGGACGACGACGGAGCTCGTGGACACGGCAGCGCGGCTCGGGGACGACGGTGGACGCGGGTTTCACGGTGGCGCGGCTGCGGCTGCGTCGGCCATGGTGGGGAGAGAGCGAGAGAGAGGCGCAGGGGGGGGGGGAATGAGGTACCAGGGGGTCGAGGCGACGACGTGGAGGACGTCCAGGCGTCCAGCGGCTCGAGCGGCAAGCAGCTGCGCCGTGGCGGGCTCGCGCACGCCGGCGTCACCTCCCTGCCTGCCTGGCGGGGACGAAGCAGCTGGCTGGCATGGGCCAGCACAGTGCTGGGCCGCCAGGTGGGCCGGCTGGTGACTTTGCCAGGTAAGTTTATTTCCTTTTTTTTATATCTGTTTTCTAATTTCTGCAAGTTTGTGGCATTTCTAAAAATACCTAGGCACTTTCAAAAATCACCAAACTGCTCATGCCCACTGTATAGAGTATATCCAACATGGAACATTTCAGTTTGGGATTATTTGGACATTTAAAATATTTACTAGCATTTAAATTCCCAAATGCAGGTTACATATGATTTAATTCAATGACCTTATGATGACCTAGAAAAATGTGAACCAGTTTTGGCAGAGGTTCTAACCCAAGACAAAAATGATGGACATTTTAGAAGGGCATTTCAGGTTCATTGAAAAAGATTTTAGTAAACCCTAGTTGTTTCCAAGGGGGCTGGGGGTTCTATCATCCCCATTTCAAGTTTCTGGAAAAACTTAAACATGATGCAACACTCTAATGCCTGAACTAGCTAGGGTGTGACACGAACACGGATCTGATGATAACCCAACCTCAAATCAAGTTTAGAGAATACCGATGATCCAGCAAGTTGATCATACAAATCATTGATCCGAGGAAGCGGATATTTATTCTAAATTGTGGCTTGGTTAATGTGCCGATAATCCTAAACCAATCGGTTAGTTCCATCCTTCTTCTTAACGAAGAGTGAAGGTGCTCCCCAAGCAGAGGAACTGGGGCGGATGAAACCCTTCTTAAGTGACGTGTCGATTTCCTCCTTAAGTTCAAGAAGGTGGTGCGGAGGCATCTTATAAGGACGCTTCGCAATAGGGGTCGTGCCTGGCTTCAAGTCGATGACAAACTCGACAGCTCTAGCAGGGGGTATTCCTGGAAGTTCTTCTGGAAACACATCTTGAAAATCATGAACAACTGGAACATTCTCGATGCCTTCAAGAGGTGAGGCATTCATTGCATTCAGAACATATATTTGAGTCTCAGCATCGTGAGCTATTCGGGCTGAGTATTTGACTGTCTGGCCAGAAGGGTGAGTGAGCTGGACTGATTCAGTGGCACAGTCAATCAAAGCTTTATTGGGCTTCAACCAGTCCATACCCAGAATAATGTCTATGTTGGAGGTCTTGAGAGCAATGAGTGAAACGGGGAACATCAATCCTCCAATCACAATGTGATTACCGTGGCTTACCCTGGTAGTTTGCCAATTAGCCCCGAGTGACTGAATTACCAATGGGGTGGACATATTCTCGAAAGGGATATCATGACTTCGTGCAAAACTTTCGGACATGAAGGAGTGCGATGCTCCAGAATCAAAGAGTACAGAAGCTGGGGTTGAATTCACTAGAAGGGTGCCCATCACAATGTTGGTGTCCTCTCGAGCTTCTTCAGTCTTGACATGGTTGACTTGAACAAGCTGACTAGCAGGTGGTCTGGCATTACGATTTCTACTAGGATGGTTTCGTCGGCCCCTTTTTCGGTCAACAGAACAACGTGATGAATTTTGCGGCTGACCCTGAGGACAGTTGAAAGCACGATGCCTTGGCTGTCCACACTTGCGGCATAAACCATCATTATGGGGAGGAGCTTTAACATTGGGTTGTCCACCCTGAATCGTTAGCTGTCTTGGCGGCGGAGGCAGACAAGGTGCAACATATGACGGTCTCGGTGCAGGGGCAGGTCGGTGATGTACATTGTGCGGGATCCACACTCGACGCTTCTGAACAGGCTGACCCGAGGATGAGCCAGCTTCATGAGTGCGCTTGAGAGACTCCTGGCATTTAGTCAGAGCTGTTTCAACTTGGAAAGATTTGCTGACAAGCGTTGCGAAGTCTGTGCAATCATGTACTGCAAGTGCAAGGTTTATGTCAGTACGCAGTCCTTCACGGAATTTATCCTGCTTGCGGGCGTCAGTGCAGACGTCATCTTCAGCATAGCGGGACAATTCGAGAAATTTCCTCTGATATTCATCCACAGTCATTATACCCTGAGAGAGTTTGCGGAACTCCTACTTCTTCTGGTCCATCAGACCTTGAGGAATGTACCGTGCACGAAAAGCTGACTGAAATTCCTGCCAAGTGGTTACAGTTTCAGTAGGCAACATACCCTTGTGGCTTTCCCACCATTGAGCAGCTGGGCCCTTCAGGTGGAATGTCGCAAAGGTGACGTAACTGCCAGGAGCAATATTAGCTGATTCCATCTCAAACAGGATGTCTCGAAGCCAATCATCAGCATCCATAGGATTGGTGGAGTTGCGGAAAACAGACGGGTTGAGGCACACGAATTCTGCCAGAGTTATTGGAGCATTCTGTTGTTGAGCATTCTGGTTTGGAAATTGAGCCATTAGTCCGGTCATAAACTGCTGCATCATTGCGGCAATATAGGGTGGAGGTGGAGGATCGTCAGCCATCCTGCCAAATCAACAGGGGCAGTTTAGCAAGAAAAACTGCATGTGAATGGACTTATTCATGATGTAACACGGGAAGAACAGGATAGGCATTAGATATATAATAGTAGTCGTCAAAGACATACCAATCCATGCACAGAGTTGGATTTAAACGGATAGTACGCGCACGGGAACGCTCGCAGCTAGACAAACTATGCGGCGCGCAGGCACGCGGTGAGGAATACAACAACATGACATAGCAAAGGCTACAACACGCCGGAGAAAACTGCCGGGGCGAGGGATCTGCAAGTGACAACACAGGGTGCCCTTGATAAAAGGATCCTGCAAGCAGAACCTGGCCCACAATCTTGAAGTAAGGGGGGAATTTTTCAGAACACCAGGTGGATGTGATCACGAGAACCTAATGTTGGAGTTAGTAAAATTTTAACCCGAATAGAAGAGAGATCAGAGTCCCAGAGTAAAGGTCGAGGAGTAAAAGATCCTAATACCACCCATTTGGCGACGTGGGCCCGTAAGCCACACAGCCATGTTAGTAAAACGGTTTTCAAGTACTAGACTCAACTTCGGCCAAGGAGTTGGAAAGGGGGTTCTTACAGGAAGTCGGCTCTGATACCAACTTGTGACGCCCCCGGCTCAATCGTGCACTAATCATACACGCAAATGCATACGATCAAGCCTAAGGACTCATGGGAAGATATCACAACACAACTCTAAAACATAAATAAAGTCATACAATCTTTATATTACAAGCCAGGGCCTCGAGGGCTCGAATACAAAAGCTCACATACAAGCGTCAGCGGAAGCATCAGATATCTAAGTACAGATATGAAACAGAAACAGAAAGGCCTTTAGAAAGGCGGGGCAAAATAAAACACTACGATCGAAAGGCGCAGGCCTCCTGCCTGGGACCCTCTGAACCTACTCCTGGTCGTCAGTCAACTCGTAGTAGTATCCACCCTCGGGGTAGTAGTAGTGATCGTCGGCGGGGACAGCTGTATCCGGGGCTTCGTCATCTGGTCGCATCAAATGAATATGGGGGAAAAGAAAACAAAGCAACCGTGAGTACTCATCCGAAGTACTCAGCAAGCAAGGATCTACACTACATATGCAACATTATCAAAGGAAGGCTGTATATGTGGACTGGGCTGCAGAAATGCCAGAATAGAGAGGAGGCCTAGTCCTATCGAAGACTAGCATCTTCAGAGGTCTTGCAGCAATAGAAGAGAGTAGAACAGTACAATATAAGGTAGCAGTAATGATATCAACCTCACCCAGAGATCCTTTCTCGACTCCCTGCGAGAAAGCAATCCCAGAGCCATACAGTCATCAACCTCGTCCTGAGATCCCTTCTCGACTCCCTGTGAGAAGCAATCCCAGAGCCTCATATCCAGGTCTCATCTCAAGTTCTAGCTGTATCGATCGGGATACAACTCCGAGTGTCCGTTACCATAGGACAGGCTATCGATAGAAGTTTTATTCCCTGCAGGGGTGCACCAACTTACCCAACACGCTCGATTAACTCCGACCGGACACACTTTTCCGGGTCATGCCCGGCCTCGGCCAAACTACACACCGCAACCCTACCTACAGCTCAGCAGAGAGGTCCCCGTCGGTCTACATCCTAAGTGCAAGGGGGTCTTGGCCATCGCCCCTCGCCCTCCGGGTCATTGCGTGCTGGGCGAACCAGGCTCCACCCCTAAGGATGGTGCCGGCCCGGCCCGGCCGCAGTGCTGAACTGGACGTCTGACAAAGCTTTCGGCTGATGCTACGATGCAGAACGCTCATGCTATGCCCACGTGATGGTTAGTGCTATCAGACCAGAGGCCTGCTCGGATCAAATATCCAAATCGTTAGTGGACTAGGGCTTGCGGTAACGAGCAGAGACTCATGAAAGATGTGACCCCGTCGCCCCGTCTCGAGGACTTGCGGCAAGGGCCAAGAATGCCCGGCCGCGCCTCGTATTCATCACTCGGGCACCATGCAGGCAACCCGTCTTCACATCACACGCGGGTACCCCTCAGGGTCGACCCGCCTTTCCAAGTAACAGTGTAAAGTCCAAGTATCCGTGTGTCCATAACATCAGGGGAATCCGAGGTATCACCCTCGTTGGATTCCTACTCGATGTAATCATCAAGGTGAACTCAGAGGAATCACCCTCGCTGGGTTCACACTTGAGGTGTCGTACGACGGCGTCGTTATCGGAAGCGGTGAAGGAGGAATCACCCTCGATGACCACGACCAAATAGCTACTCTACAGAGTTAACATCAGAAGTGCTACAAGAGGTTTCACCCTCGGCATTCGATAGTAACGCTGCAGTGTCATTACAACTAAGGGGGGGTGATGTGCGGTGATGGGGCCTAGTCTTCAATCCCGTTGATAGGGTCTTCTGATAATCCAGCGGGGCAATCGGGACTAGTGGGGTCACTGATAGGTCTCTACCCAGCCTATACTAGGCAGTTTAGGATAAGCAGGTAAGGTATCAATAGCAGGTTACAATAAATAGGCTATGCATCAGAATAGGTAAAGCAGCAGCAGCAGCATTTCTAATGCAAGCATGAGAGGGAAAGAATAGGCGATATCGGTATGCTCAAAAGGGGGGTGCTTGCCTGGTTGCTCGGCGGCAAAGGCAAGGTCGTCAATGGTGGCGTCGGGCTCCTGAGCTGCGTCGGTCTCGGGGACGACGTCGGTGTCGGGGTCTAACGAGAGAGAAGAGGGGGAAGAAACAGTAAATACTAAGCAAACAAGTGCTACACAAAATATAACATGACAATATGCAGTGCCGGGTGTGTTCTAACGTGTGGTTGCACGTTACCGAGGAAGGAGGAATCCATCCGGGAATGTTTTCCCGGTTCCAGACATTTGTCAGACAGACGACCGGAGGGGAACGGTTCCATGTTCGGATAGTTAGGGACGTGTGACGGACGAACGGAACGCGTATTCGGATTCGCCTTGAAATTCTGAGCAACTTTCATGTACAAAGCATTTTCATCTGAGCTACGGTTTATTTTATATTAAATTCTAAAGTTTTATTAATCATTTTGAATTATTTAATTAATTAAATCAGAATTATCTGAAACAGTGTATGCTGACGTCATCATGGCGTCAGCATGACATCAGCAATCTGTTTAGTTAATTAATAGTAGTTAATTAGGTTAATTAAGTCATTAAGTTAATTAAACTTAACTAGTTATTTAAACAGTATTAATTAAGTTAATTAATTAATTATTTAAATAATTATTTTTTTATTTTCATTTCTTATTATTATTATTTTTCATTTTCTACTTTTTTTAAAACTCTCTAGGGGCGGGCCCCACGCGTAAGTGGCCCAGGAGCCACCCGGGCGCTGGGCGGCTTAATGGGCGCGGGCACCGGCTCGTGGGAAGGGGGGAAAGGGGATCGGGGTGGAGTGGTGATAGGGTTAGGGTTTCACGAGGGGGAGGGGGGTAAGGGAGTGAGTGGGGGGTTAGGCGCCGGCCGTCCTGGTCTATGGCCCAGTTGGGCCAGGGGGGGTTTCATTTTCTTTTTATTTTTTGTCTTGCTTTTGTTTTATTTATTTCTTTTCTGTTTGCAAAACTGTTAGGCCACTTAATGACTTTTGTAAAAATATGTGACTTAGCCCAATAATTCCAGTGCAATATTTACCACTGCCAGAAAATGGTTTGGAGCCAAAATGATTTCATTTGAATTTTAATTAAATGAAATTGGATTAAATATCTCTGTTTTGTTGCTGTTTGAGGCACATAATTAATTTAGTAAAAGTTGATTATAATTTTACAATTGTCTCTGGATTATTTACAATATTATGAACATTTTAGTTCCTGGATTTGAACAACTTTTATTTTCACTTTTAGTTTGAATTTCCATTTGAATTTGAATTTGAAAAGAGATATGATACTAATGATGATTAAGCACTGTTGATCATGATGACCTGGCATAATCAAAAGGGTGATCACTGCAGCTTAATACATGGGGTGTTACAACTGCTTTAGCAACCACTGCAAAGGAAAAATATTCAGACATTGTCATCTAACACAACTCATTATGGGCAGTATAAAGAAGGCTGCAGAGTTCTTACTTACCATCCTGCAGTTCGTTGTTGTCTTGGATAAAGTGTAAACAAATAGTTTAATTGCCATCTTTTGACCAATTTTACTAACAATCTTTATCAGCTTCCTCACTTGATGCTGGTTCATCGATATCTCATTGCCCCATACGCAGAAAGGGTCGAAGCGTGGATCTTTACCAATAACATATGTACCTAAAAGCACAAAGTTAATATTAGAAACTAAACAGCAATTGCACAATGATGTAGTACAACACTCTTTTATAATATCTTATAACATTGAATATACTCACATATTAGATGAATTAACATCTTATATTATGGGCCGGAAAGAGTTTATTGCATTCTTACAAATTATCGGCTGATTAACTACTGTTGTATCCATGGGTTAGAGTTAGTTTGAGCTAGTTTGGGCTCAAATAGCCCTAAAGTATATCCAAACATGAGGGCTAGTTTGAGCTAGTTGCATCTAACGCACCCAAAAAAACTATCCAACCCAAGAGGTGCTAATTGGAGCTAGTTCTCCTAGTGCATTTATTGTCAATCTAACCCTGCCATCCAAACACCTCTTTGGATGGAGTTAATTCAGGGTCAGTCATGAGCTAGAAACTAACTCTAACCTCTAGCTAAGTTGAGTATCCAAACAGGGTTGTGTTGTTGTTGTTGCTGCTGCTGCTCTTCTACGTATATCTAGACATCATCAGAACATTAAGGTAACACTCTTCCTTGTTGCTATGTAGCCTAGGGTTGCATATTTAGACATTAAGTACAGTGCATGTTGCTATGTAGCCTCAGATATATTACATATGGCCCTAGTTAACCTAACGATAAATGGGTTACAGATATATTCAGTTAAAAGTCCGATTCACCGATTAGTCCCTTATCAGCCCCCGGCCTATATGGTACCAGCTACCGATGTCCTGAACAGTGAGTATATATAAGCCATGGGATGAAACTAACCTCGATGGAAAACAGAAGTCGTTCCCAAAATTGTCCTGTGTAGGTACATCGAGAGGCATGTTAAGCACAACAGGCTAAACATCAACCAAAATTATCCATGGCAGACAGAATAATCTCCAAAAGATAGCTTCAGTGTGCAGGTTTAAGCACGCTAGTAAAGCAAAACAAGTGGAAAGGTATGTTAACTGCAACAGGCCTAACATTTAACAACAAGCAAACATAGTCATTCAAACTGGTATTGTGCCGGTCTAAGTACACTGGTTATTGTTAAATAAAAATGGAAAGGAGTGTTAACTACAAGATACAGCAACCAACTGTAGTCATTCATCGTGGTATTGTTTAAACTGGTACTGATGAAATTGAACTGCACAGTTCATACTTGCACATATAGAACATCACGTTGAGAATAAATGGAATAAACAAGGCATACTACGAACAACCAAAGATAGCATTTGAAACTGGACATATGCTAACTACAAACAACCGAACAATCAAAAAACTTTAAAAGAGGCATATGCTAGCTATAACAGGCTTAACAGCAAGCAAATATATGCATTCCTATTGGTATGTTTAAAACTGGATTGATGAAATGTACTGCACAGTAAATAATTGCACATATAGAGCATCACATTGTGAACAACTAAAATAAACAAGGCATACTGCAAACAACCAAATATAGCAATTAAAACTGGACATATTCTCACTACACTACAAAAGGGACTCGACAAAACAAATCATTGGTTTCCCCTTGTGAAGAGGCATGGCAAAACAAATCATGGGTTTCCTCACTTGTCACAGATGGGCTCGTTTCCGTGCGAAGAGCACGAACCCTGGATGCGCTCCATGTTGTCACAGATGGGCTCCTTCCCCTTGGAAGAGCACGGCTGTAGGGTGCCCTCCCTGATGTCGCAGATGGGCTCTTTCCCCTTGGAAGAGCAGATGGGCTCTTTCCCCTTGGAAGAGCCGGAGAGGGTGCCCTCCTCGTGGTCGCCGTCGATGATGTCTGACTTGAAAGCTGTGGATCCCAAGCCAGCATCGCAGAACATGTCCTTCAGAAATGATAAAAGGGGCTCGATGGCGATGTAGGATGGCAAATTGTTGACAGCGAGCCAGAGGAGATCAGCAGCGGGGCCATGGATGAGATCAACGGCGGTTGAACCCAAGGGGTTGGGGGTGGGCCACTTAACCTTTGACATAGCCCACCTCAGGCCGTCGTTGTCGATGACCTCGATGTCGTAGCCGGCGTCCGCGACATACCCGCATACTCTAGCCCGCTGATTGAGTGCCTGCGGCCAGTAATGGTTGTCAGCTTCCTCGGTGACGTCGGGCGAAGAGACCGCGATACACCTCTTTTGGGCCAGTCGCTCCTCGAGCTCCACGGGAAGCGTAGCCGGGCTTAGGCTGCGACGCTCTGGAGTGGGGGATGGGGATGGGGATCTATGGGAAAGGAGGTGTTTGGCAGGCGTCATCTAAGAAACTCAGTGCGGCCTGGGTATGGAGATCGGTGGGTAAGCTGCACGGGCAAACCGGCAGATGTTGACAATGGAGGCCTTGCGGCGGCGGCGGCGACCTTTCTAGGGTTTCGAGAGAGGGAGGGTGTGTGTGTGTGTGCGCGCGCACCTGAGGAGGTTTTGGTGTGTGTGTGTGTGTGTGCGGAGGGGGGGCGGGGGGTGTGTTTGAGGAAATGACGCGGGTACTGAAAATTTTACTACGCGGGAGTGAAATGCCGGGGCTATTGAAAATTTTGATGATGGTGTATCGCACACGGTCCGGAGATAACAACCGTGTGTTATGAAACAGAAAAACCCTCGAGGCGGGCTGATATTTTCGAGGGATGCATGCGGGATTGGGAACAAGAAACATCACACACGGTCGAAACACAATAACTGTGTGTTATCAAACAGAAAAAATCTACAGGCGGGTAGATATTTTTGAGAGGGGGAGCCTCGTGGAGCCCAATGTACTGTGCGGATGTGTGCGTGACAGGGGCACCGGCGTGGCACACCGTTAGTTTGAGTGAACCGTGTCTGTTGCGTCATCCGACTTGCGAAAAATGACGCGGGAGAGGGTCAGAACACGAACACGCTTGCATGTGGACCAAATTTATGTATGAAAAGGGTGGTTTGATGTTCAAATACCAAATGCAACTTCGATGTGGCACCTATCTCGCAAAGCGCACGGCATTGCTTGCCCCCCTCGTGTCGGCACGAAGGGAATCCTAAGCTATGAATGCAAGCCCCCCCCCCAACCGAGGTTCACCTAGCAAAGTGCAAAGTAGCTAGAAGCCCCCCCCCTCGTGTCGCACGAAGGGAATCCTAAGCTATGAATGCATGCCCCCCCCAACCGAGTTTCGCCTAGCAAATGCAAAGTAGCAGCCCCCCCCCCCCCACACACACACACACACTTTCAGTCAGCGGGCCAGAGAGGCATCTCACCAAGATGGATCGTAAAACGGATCAAGAATAATCCACCTTGGTCGTACAACCTCTCTCTTGTTGTTGGTCAAAGTGATGGCCGTCCATGCGACCCCGGAGATGGGCTAGCTCGCCAATAATGACGCAAGTAGCTAGTCCCCGAAGACAACCACTGCATGCGTGTGGCCCAAACATATGTATGGAGAGGTGTGTTTTTGAATACACAATGGAACAACTTTGATGTGGCACCGTGATTTCGAACTAGAAATCACCACACTGAGTGAGGGTTAGGTTGACGATGCATATGTATGTTACACCACACTTCAAGCCGACGACGGGGATTCATGCATGCATGCGTGCATAGTATACGCGCTCAAACTTAATTAGGTCTGAATCTCACCATGACCTACACTACGATAACACGAACCAAAGGAAGAATCCGCCATGGTAACCAATCTTGTTGTCGGTCAAGGTGACCATGGATGTCCACGCAGGCCCACGAATATATAGGCTTGTCGCCGATAACCACGCGAGGGAGTGTACCATTCGAAGACAACCACTACATGCATATGTATGGAGGTGATGCGTGCATGCATGTTTGAATACCATTTCACAACATTGTTGTGGCACATGCATCGAAAATCGTACAGTCCCCACACAGAGCGAGATCGGTTCATGACGTGTCGTTGTACTAGCCACTTCGACTCGATGGGAGGGATTCATGCGTACACATGCATGTGTGTGTGCTCAAACTGTATCATGTCATCCAAAAGCATGACCTATATATATACCGTATTACAAGCAAAAAATATAATCCCCTCCTAAGTCAAATTAACCTCTCTTGTTGTCAGGCAAAAAGTAGTGATGGACCAAGCGGGCCCACAGATGGAAAGCATCGATATCGCTGATAACCGCTTAAGTGGGTGCTAGAGGACAACCGCCATCGCTTTGCATGTGGGCCAAACATATGTTGAATACCCAAAATGCACAACTTTGATGTGCCACATGCCTCAAAAACCGTAAACCCCCCACATAGAGCGAGGTTCATGAAGCGTACTACATATGATGGTCCCCTTCCCCCTCTTCGACGCATACTATATGCTCCTACTGTAATACAACCCAAAAAGAATCCTCCTCGATGGTGAAATTAATTAACCTCTCCTGATGTAGGTCAAAGCGATGCATGCATCGACGATGGCCTCGTGGGCCCACAGATGGAAGCGTCACACGTGAGTGTCCTAGCTAGGATAACCACCGCCTGCATGCATGTGGCCCAGGTGTTGTGTGATGTTTGAATAGCCAATTTCACAACTTTGATGTGGCACGTGCCTCAGAAACCAAAAAGTCCTGACACTGAGTGAGGTGTACTTGTTCACGGACGCGTACGTATAGTATATATGCTAGTCCCCTCCCACCTCTTCGACGCGTACTATATACCACCATAACACAAACAAAAAAGATTCTACCTTGCTCGTCAAATTAACCTCATTGCCAGCTGTTCGTCAAAGTGATGGACGACGACCTCGCGGGCCCACAGAAAGCGTCACACGCGAGTATCGAGTGTCGTGTAGGACAACCATGCATCGACTACATGTGGCCAAAACATGTATGTATGAAAGGGTTGTGTAATGTTTTAAATAACGAATTCACGACTCTGATGTGGCACCTGCCTAACAAAACGGCCAACCCACATGGTGGCTCACAACTCGTAGTGTACTGCGAGCCACCCGCCACCCCCCAGACACACACACCCACACACACACCGCGAATCCACCGCAACTACGATGCATGTTAAATTATCCCGCGGTGAACATATGTTACCAAAGGAGGGACGTTTTAATTTCAAAAAAAAATAGAGATCATTAAGACGTTTTAGTACATTAATTGATTGATTTTCTATGGGTATAATGTGCAAATATCAAATTTGAGCTACATGCACACGTGACAGTGCACCTAAATGGACTGCAAAAACACATGTGTCTCACTGGGTGCATGTTTACTCCCCGTGCAAGGAATTTCAAACATTGAGAATCTTGATTTTTAAATTCTAGTACATCCAAAAACTTATTTGAAGTTCATGAAACTTATCGTGTTGTCATATGGACACCAATACAAAGTGGCAATGTACTTTTTTTGTCAAATTTGAGACCAGTTTTGATGTAATCTTTATCTAATTACAAATGGGAGATTATTAATAATTGGGAACCAATATCCCAAACGGATTATTTATTCGAACCATGAGCGTTAGACCAACAATGGATACGTGCCATGCTTCGGTTAAGCAATAAAGCGGCAGCATTAATCATCCAAATAGAAAAACAATATATGTGTCGCCACGCGACCCGTGTGTCGTGCGAGTAGGCGTGAGTTGACGGGACGCATGCGAGCAGTCCGCCGCACAGGCAGACCGGGAGGCGTGCGTGCAGGTGTGTGAATTGACGGAGGCGTGCTCGCTGCGCAGTGTCATCGGGAGGCGTGCGAGTAGCTGTGTGAAACGACGGTAGGCATGCCAGCAGTCCGGTGTGCAGGCTCACCGGGAGGCGAGCCAGCGGTTTGACCGCCGCCCGCCTCTCTCCCACTACTCCATATTAGTGGTGCGCCCGAGCGGCCGCACCCCCCATCCTCGCCACACACACACAATCCTCTCTCTCCGCTTGCATCCTCGACGCCGCTCTCAGTCCTCAATGCCATCCGTGTATGAGGATGCCGCCGAAGCGCCCCATCGGAGGGAGTGGCAACGCCGGGGCTGCTGAAGCACCGGAGCACGGCATGGAGATGGAGACAGAGGTTGCCGTCACTGCCGGTGAGTTATCGCTGCACCCTGACGTCGTCGACGGCGTCGAGCTTCCACAGCCGGAGGCGGAGTTCCACACCAACCCCGGCGACGACTCCGACGACCACTCCGGCGATGACTCTGACGACGACGGACAACTGGTTAGGCATCTATACCCATTTATGTGTCAAATAGATCCTAGGGTTTCTCTGGTTACTCCTGCCTCCCCCTTTTTGGAATAGAAATCTTATGGTTATGTTCTCCCAATCCATCAAATCTGAGTAAGTTTCGTTAGATCCGTGTAGTGTATTGATTGTTTGAATGGTACAAGTGATAAGTGATTAGTTGTTTCATCTGTGCAAATGATTTCTGCTAGTAATCCGACTAGGGTTAGTGTTCGTGCTAATAATTCCTAGCCAGGACTTGACAATTGATTTTGAATGACCTACATATATGTTTGTGCCATTATTTTCTTCAAGATTAGTCTGTACATAGACGATTGTGCATAAAAATCGAACCATAATCTTTGGATATGTATAAATAAATAGCCATAAATTCCTAATCCTACTTCACGGCATGTAAACATTTATTTGATGCCAAATTTGTTTTACTATTTGTATAGGTGTTGTCTGACGATGTGGACAGCGAGGATGAAGATGGCCAGAGGAGGTACAAGAGGCAAATCCTGAGGGAGCTTTATGCGGGAACGCATAACAGGCGTATTAGGACCTGGAACGGCGGCTATCGATGCCCATTTTGCAACCACAAGCTTCATGACGCGTATCTAAGTGTTCTGGCGCATGCAAGAGGACGGGCCGTTGGCTCCTTCAAGCAGAAGTATTCTCGCAGGGTGGCGCATGGTGCGTACGCCGAGTACCTGGAGAAGCTTCAGGATCGTGCCGGCATGTGAGATGAGATGTGGGATCGAACTATGTACGCTTGAGTATGATTAATGATGGTTGAACTATGTACTTATGGTTGAACTATGCTTGTGTACGTGTACGCTTATTATCTATGTCTGAGTATGTTTAATCTATGTTTGCTTATGTATAACCGTGGGATATGGATGCAATCAGTTCGGTTGATGGAATCTACCTCCGTCCTGGTTTATTGGTCCCCTTTGTAATTTGTGTTAAATTTTGACCAAAGATTTAACTGACAAAATGTTAGTGCAGGTCAGCAAAAATTATATCGTTGGATGGGTATTTGAGCATAGTGTTCAATGATATAATTTTTGGTGACATGCATAAACATTTCTTAGTTAAATATTTGGTCAAAATTTGGTACAAATTACAAAGGGGACCAATAAACCAGGACGGAGGTAGTACGTCAATCACACACGGTTCCCAAAATTGGAACCGTGTGCAATGACTTTCATTTTGCCTGTTGCGTCAATCACATATGGTTGGCTCTAGCAAACCGTTGCCTCCGAAATTCTTTGTGGGACAGAAAACCCTCACCACCCAATTCAAAAAAGAAAAAAGAAAACCCTCACCATCCACACGTCACAAAAACCCTCACCCCGCCCGCCACCCCCTCCGGTCCCCATTCACACCTGCACAAGCTCCTCCGCGTCTATGCAGGGCATGCCTATCGCGGCGGTAACCACTTAGCTCGACGCCTGCCGCCGCCGCCAGGCTGCCAGCAAGGCCCACTGCATTTCGCCACTTCCGCTTGCCGCCGCCTATCGCCATCGACTTTCTTGACGCTGCTCGCAGTCGACCCAGCTCCGCTCGATTGGGGAATCTGTCGTACTGAGGGTTCTTTCTCATGGACAACAAGGTAACTAATTTAATGAGATATTATCTCATCTCTTATCCCAGTTCATCTGCCTCCTTTAATCACCCGGCCGAAATTGCCGTGAATTCATTTTTATTCGAGCTGATTTGAGGGTTTTCTTCCGTTCTTAGAGTGTACAGTGCGTGGACACATCAGGACTTTGTGGCCTCCGACAGATATTCCATCTCACCGTACCAGATGACTTGAGGATCCGCGCGGTATGTTCAATCTCACCCTAAATCGGTTGGCATGGCCTACTTTCCTGAACATATTCTAAATATTGCTACATTTGGATAAAAGGTGCCACCTGCACCATATACGTCAAAGTGGATTTTTTCCCTCTTCTTTCTATATTAGGCAAATAAATGATGTATTGTTCTTTCAATTACTCTCATATTTCCATGACATCATGTTTACCCTATCTATTTAATTATAGATTTTTGTACTTTGATTTCAACTGTTGTATAGTTCTTTCAATTTGGGGCCATATTTGCATGTTACCATATTTTCTTTAACAATCCTACCATTTTCTGCAGCGCGTCCCTTGCTATGCAACAGAATCTGTAGTGCACAATCTTTCCCTTTACATAAATCAAGACTGCAGGGATGTCATACTGAACACAAACCATGGATTTACAATCGTTGCTACTATAAGACTTGATGAACGTGGTGACTCCTATTTTGCCACTGGCCTTTGGAAAGAAATTTCTAAGTTTTATGTACTGAAAGCTGGCACTATAATTACACTGCACATAAAAGGGCCTGGTCATGAGATATATGCTAACTTCCCCGACGATATCATCCATCCAGACTTTGTTCGAAGTAAGTTTTCTTTTCAAGTATCTGCATGTTGACTTACCCAGCAATATCAAATGAATTGTGTAGTATTTAAGCAACCAATTGTTATTCCATTTTCTTACTATATTCCTACCTAATAACTTCTAGTTACCAATACACTTTTCTATTGCCCTGTTTTAACTAAATATTCCCTATACTCCCACTTCTATCAGAAAGCGCCGCTGACAAGGAGACTCCGGAGGTGGAGAACGGGGCTGCCAACAAGCGGAGGCGGGGCGAGCAAGAACCGCAAGCGACTCCAGCAGGCCTAGACTTCATCAGCAACCTCCCCGATGATATGTTGACAGTCA
This sequence comes from Thinopyrum elongatum, assembly GCA_011799875.1. Classification (NCBI taxonomy): domain Eukaryota; kingdom Viridiplantae; phylum Streptophyta; class Magnoliopsida; order Poales; family Poaceae; genus Thinopyrum; species Thinopyrum elongatum. Next base: position 491,120,629 of record CM022298.1, on the reverse strand, counting down.
TCATCTCCCTCCTCCCAATCAAATATGGGGCGCTGACAACCGTCCTTTCCCGGCGATGGTGCCCCCTATGGAACTCCACCACTCTTGACCTCATTGACACCCACGAGCTCTGCCATGGCTATCGCAAAAGCTTGGATGCGTTCTCCAAGATCCTCTGCAGTCACCTTGGCCCAACCAGAGGCCTTAGAATGGGCAAGTTTGGTTCCAACGGGAAGGACCGAGCCAAGCTTGACGACTGGTTCCAATCCCCCGCCCTAGATCAGCTCGAGGAGCTCACTTTTGATGATGGGCATATGCGCTCGCTGCCAACGTCCGCGCTCCGCCTCGCGCCCACGCTGCGTGTCTCCCAAGTTAGGAACTGCCATTTCCCCCCCCCCCCCTTAATGACGCGCCTGCTCTTATTCTACCATGACTGAAGCACCTCGAGCTCGTCGCCGTCTGCCTCCCAAACGGTGACATGGAGCGCCTGCTCCGTGGCTGTACTGCACTCAAGTACCTTCGTCTTCAAGTGATCAATAGGTTGAGTATCTTCCACATCACCTTCATGACTCTCCAGACTATTTATGTGTGTTCCTGGTGCGGCAGGAAGACATCACAAGATGTGTACCACGGTATGGTCATTGAGGACACACCTGCACTTGAGAGATTACTTGTAGTTGATCAAGAAGGTCTAACAAGAATCAATGTCATTTCTGCGCCGAAATTGACAGTGGTGGGCTACTCGTCTGACAAATACTCCAAACTTGTTATTGGATCCACACCCGTTCAGGTACAACAGCCGCCTTCTACCTCTCCTTCTACAAATTAACATTATTTCTAATTTTGAAGATGTTTGTTCGTCTGTCATCCAGAAAATGATTCCGACAAGCTTGACCCTGAAACTACGCGCAGTGAAGGTCTTGGCACTAGAATCTATTGGCCCCAACCTAGAGCAAGTTGTCAGTTTCCTGAGATGCTTTCCATGCCTAGAGAAGCTATATATCGAGGTGATGTTCCTTTCCTGTTAAATGTTAACCATAAGGGAGATCAATTTGTGAAACCTTTTTCCAAGTTTACAATGGCAATGTACTACGATTTCTGAAGGATTCTTTTGGAGGATTTCAGTACATACATGTCCCCCCCCATATTGGTTGCTTGATCCATATGGTTACAATCCATAAGCATTTCTCCTTTGGATTCATCTATTCTAGTTTTCTTAGGGAACTTTTCATCCACTCCAACCTCTTGTGAAGAAGGCTACATTTTTCTAGAATGTAATCAAATGCCCATGTTAATCATGTCAGATCGAAGATGGCATGTTAGTGCATTTTACAAATCCTGCAAACCAAATAGGCTTGTAGTAGTGTTCAAAACTGCATGTAGGCACTAACACGTTTTCTTCTTTTGCAGATAAGATTAGGCCCAGTGGTGGATAATGTGATACAATATAACAATCACGTTGAATGCCTAGATTTGAATCTCTCAGAAATTACTTTGAACTCCTACCGAGGGACCTTACCGGAGATTATATTCGCCAGGTTCTTTGTTTTCAGAGCAAGGGTGCTGAAGGTAATGAGGTTTGCCCTACATTTATTTCGCAAAAATGAATGGTTTGTTGATCAATGCCGGCGGCTGCAGCAGAATGGAATAGGCTCCGAAAATGCTGAATTTCATTTTGGAACTTCAGATGACAGAGTAATCGGAAGTCATCATGTCAACCCCATACATGACTTCTCAGTAGCTGACCCCTTTGCAAAAATTATGAGGTTTCGAAACCAGACTTAGAAGTGGTAATATTAGTTTGAACCTCTCTGATATCCATGTTCAGTGGATCAGCGCGAGCGTTTGCAGCTGATGAGCTGAATTTCATTTCGAATATCAGTTTGAACCTTGTAATCTTCGAATTTGAGCCATATAACTCTGGAATTTGAACCTTGTAATATTTCGAGCTTTTGTGGTACAATCGTTGAAATGGCATCGTATGAGACTCGTATATTGGTAGCACTATTTTGACCTTAATATGCAATGGTCTTAGATTTTATTGACCATTCTCAAATCTGTTTACCTTGTCGATCTCACAGCACACGATCTGTATAGCTAACTCGACTACGATCTTCAACATTATTGCACACAGTTGGTTTCTTCAACTGTGTGCCCTGTAGAGCACAGAATTAATTATCGCACTCGAGTGTACCTCATCACCCTTCTGTGTAACTTTGACCTCATCACCCACGGGTAAACTTATGACCGAAGTCATTCCACACACTTCATTTTTACAAAGCTTTTTGCCAATAAACGCCCATGATTTGTCCCTCTTCTAGCCGACGCGTGGCCAAACTAGCCGGGCGGGAAGCTTGCGCGGTAAACTGCGCGGTAGTGCGGGAACAGGCTCACCGATGATACGAGACTACAGGCTGATCGGCCCCCATTTATTACAGCGGCCATTTAACCATTGTGTCTCTTCAACCTTTCGATCACGCTTCACCATTGCAAGAAGCACACCCACCACGACAAATTCTTAGAGGGTATCCTGCGCGGCTCCAATGGCGCTCCGAGCGGCTGCCGACAACGAGCAGGAGTTCACCATGCATGCCATGCTAGACACCCACAGAATGTTCACGGAGCTCTCGGTGGTGTACACCAACAACCCGGTCTGGGTGGAGCACTCCATCCACATCATGGAGATGTTGCTTGCCGAGGAGAAGTACAAGGTGGTCGGGTTCGACCCCGAGTACACCCGCGCTCGTGCCGGGTCTCGTCCCAAGGTCGCCGTCGCCCAGATGTGCGTGCGCAACCATGTCCTCGTCTACCACTACTGCCTGGCCACAAGGCCTTGCGAGCGTTTCGCCAGGTTTGTCAACAGCCCCCACTACATGTCCGCTACGGTGGACATCACCAATGATGTAAAGGTGCTTAAGAATACGGGCATCGCCTGCCAGAATCTTGTCGACATCCAGGGCCGATACAAGATCTGGGGCAGCAAGGAGAATGAGAAGGACTCACTGGTTCACCTCGCCGAGGCCATCATCGACCCCTACTACAGAGACATGAAGGATTCCTGCAACAAGGACAAGCGTGCGTGGCACTCGGCCTGGATGGAGAAACTCGACAAAGCTCATGTCGTGTACGTGGCCAAGGAGGCGTACACGAGCTACGACATGTACAGGCAGATCGTTGACATGAGGAAGTGCCTCGTTCCCCAAAACGGCCAGGGATCTAGCCGGAAGCAGAGCAATGGCAAGCGTCATCGCAACAATAAGTAGATGATTAGATCCTCGTTTCTCCTAGTTTAGTATGCATGTAATTGCTTACTTTGGTGTGTGGAAATGTTATGTGTGTAGTCACTTGTGTAATTGTATGCTTAATTTGGTTTTGCAATGCTGTCTTTTTAAGTATATATGTTGATGCTCTGTAGACAGAGCAAACCACATCGCACACGGACTAAACAATGGAACCAGTCGGTGATGATTTCATCAATCACTGACAATTGTATACCAGCAATCGTTTGCTCACAACACACACGGCTTGTTAATAGGAATCGTCTGTGTTGTTATCGATCTTCCCACACGTTTCCAATTACAGACCTGTTTGCCGCGTATCACACACATCTTGTTATATTGAACCATTTTTGTTCTCTTGTCTCAACACAAACAGTTCATCCGAGTGAACCGCATGTCGTATATCGCACACACCTTGATCTGGCTGACCGTTTCTTTTGTGTTGCCTAATCACAAACAGTTCATCCGAGTGAACCGTATGATGTATATCGCACACACCTTCATTTGGCTGCCCATTTCTTTTGTTCCTCCTCATCGCAAACAGTTAATTGAACTGAACCGTATGCCCTGCATCGCACACGCAACTAAAATCTGAACCGTGTTTGATGCATCCGTCATCGCAAACATTTTGCGCCTTTTTTGATGGGTTTTTTACACCACCATTTGCAATTATTGCATCGCACACAGTTTCGTCGAAGGGTCTCTGATCGTAGTGTCACGTTAGCAGCATCCTGCAGTAGTGATAGCTTCAAGCCTAGCCTCCACGGATCCAGTCCCCTTGGGGCCTTGCACGTCGCGGATGTGGAGCACCCCCTCACGCATCTGGATAGCTTGAGGGTGTTGCATCACCTCCCGCAAATATGGGTTGATGACGTTCTCTAAGAACTTGTCCTTGGAGGAGCTTGAAGCGGCCATGGTGGATTAGATCTGCCAGAAAACAGCAAGGAAAAGAAAACAGAAGATTTCTCCACGATACGGTGGTCAATAGGTTCGGGGGTATATAAAGTTTTTTATCTTGGGAAACAAGCAAACGAAAGAAAAATGGAGTCTGGAAGGTACCCGAGGTGGGCACAACCCACCTGGGCGCGCCTGGCAAGCCAGGCGCGCCCTGGTGTCTTGTGCCCACCAGGGTGACCTTCCTGGTTGTTTCTTATTTTCCTAATTTTTGTTATATTCCAAAACTGACAGAAAATATTTTTGCGGATTTTTTGGAGTTCGTTTACTTACCGTATCACGTACCTCCTCTTTTTCACGATTCTGGAGTGTTCCGGAAGGTTTCTTTTATGTGTTCTTCCGGTGTCATAGTTTGGATAATATTGCTTTCAATATTAATGGGCGTACCTGAGATATAATGTTTTATTCTTTGCCCATTAACAACCTTCGGGTTAGTACCTTCGGCATTATTTATTTTGATGGCTCCAGATCGATAAACCTCCTCGATAAAATAGGGTTCTTCCCATTTGGAGAGGAGTTTTCCTGCAAAGAATCTGAAACGAGAGTTGTACAAAAGAACATATTCTCCAACTTTGAACTCACGCTTTTGGATTGTCTTATCATGCCATCTTTTGACTTTTTCTTTAAATAACTTGGCATTTTCATAAGCTTGGGTTCTCCATTCATCTAGTGAGCTAATATCAAATAACCTCTTTTCACCGGCAAGTTTGAAATCATAGTTGAGTTCTTTAATTGCCCAATATGCTTTATGTTCTAACTCAAGAGGCAAGTGACAAGCTTTTCCATAAACCATTTTATAAGGAGACATACCCATAGGATTTTTATATGCTGTTCTATAAGCCCAAAGTGCATCATCTAATTTCTTAGACCAATTCTTTTGAGACCTATTGACAGTTTTTTGTAATATTAACTTTATTTCTCTATTGCTAAGTTCAACTTGACCAATAGACTAAGGATGATAGGGTGATGCAATTCTATGGTTAACATCATATTTAGCAAGCATTTTCCGGAAAGCACCATGAATAAAGTGTGAACCACCATTAGTCATTAAATATCTAGGGACTCCAAACCTTGGGAAAATAACTTCCTTAAGCATTTTAATAGAGGTGTTGTGATCAGCACTACTGGTTGGAATAGCTTCTACCCACTTAGTAACATAATCAACTGCTACCAAAATATGTGTATACCCATTAGAGGAAGGAAAAGGTCCCATGTAATCAAATCCCCAAACATCAAATGGTTCAACAGCAAGAGAATAATTCATAGGCATTTCCTAACGCTTACCAATATTTCCTATTCTTTGACATTCATCACAACATAAAACAAACTTATGGGCATCTTTGAAGAGAGTAGGCCAATAAAAACCGGATTGCAATACCTTATGAGCAGTTCTATCTCCCGCATGATGTCCTCCATAAGCTGTGGAGTGACATTTCTGTAGGATTTGTTCCTGTTTATGCTCAGGTACACAACGTCTAATAATATCATCTACTCCTTCTTTATAAAGATGTGGGTCATCCCAAAAGTAATGTCTTAAATCATAGAAGAATTTTTTATTTTGTTGGTATGTGAAGCTAGGTGGTATATATTTAGCAACAATGTAATTTGCATAGTCAGGAAACCACGGAGTGTTATGAGAAACATTTATTGCAGCTAAGTGTTCATCAGGAATACTATCATTAATAGGTTGTGGGTCATCAAGAATATTTTCTAACCTAGACAAGTTATCAGCTGCGGGGTTCTCAGCCCCTTTTCTATCAGTGATATGTAAGTCAAATTCTTGTAGCAAAAGAACACACCTAATAAGTCTAGCTTTAGCATCTTTCTTTTCCATAAGATATTTTATAGCAGCATGATTAGTGTGAACACTCACTTTAGAATCAACAATGTAAGATTTAAATTTATCACAAACAAACACCACTGCTAAGAATTCCTTTTTAGTAGTAGCATAATTTCGTTGAGCACTGCCTAGAGTTTTACTAGCATAATGAATAACATTTAGTTTCTTATCAACTCTTTGTCCTAGAACAGCACCAACAGCATAATCACTAGCATCACATATAATTTCAAAAGGCAAGTTCCAATCAGGTGGTTGAACAACAGGTGCAGAAATTAAGGCTTTCTTAAGTGTTTCAAAGGCTTCTACACAATCGTCATCAAAAACAAATGGAACATCCTTTTGTAAAAGATTTATAAGAGGCCTAGAAATTTTAGAGAAGTCTTTAATAAACCTCCTATAGAAACCAGCATGACCGAGGAAACTACGAATACCTTTGATATCTTTAGGACATGGCATTTTCTCAATTGCATCAACTTTAGCTTTATCCACCTCAATACCTCATTCGGAAATTTTATGTCCCAAGACAATACCTTCATTAACCATAAAGTGGCACTTCTCCCAATTCAAGACGAGATTAGTTTGCTCACACCTCTGCAAAACTCGATCAAGGTTGCTCAAGCAATCATCAAAAGAAGTTCAGTAAACTGAAAAATCATCCATGAAAACCTCAACAAACTTTTCACAAAAGTTAGAGAATATAGCAGTCATACATCTTTGAAAGGTAGCAGGTGCATTGCATAAACCAAAAGGCATACGTCTATAAGCATAAGTTCCAAAAGGACAAGTAAAGGTGGTTTTCTCTTGATCAGGTTGTGAGACAGGTATTTGAGAAAAACCAGAATATCCATCAAGGAAACAAAAGTGTGTGTGCTTTGATAGTCTTTCTAGCATTTGATCAATAAAAGGTAGAGGGTAATGATCTTTTCTAGTTTCTTTATTTAATTTTCTAAAAGCAATTACCATTTTGTAGCAAGTGACAATTCTTTGTGGAATAAGTTCATTTTTATCATTAGGGACAACATTAATACCTCCCTTTTTAGGGACACAATGAACAGGACTTACCCATCTACTATCAGCTATGGGATAGATTATACCTGTTTCCAGAAGCTTCAGTATTTCTGTTCTTACCACTTCCTTCATTTTAGGATTTAAACATCGTTGGTGATCAACAACGGGTTTAGCATCAGGTTTCATATTAATTTTATGCTGACAGAGAGTGGGGCTAATGCCCTTTAAATCATCAAGAGTATATCCAATAGCAGCTCGGTGCTTCTTCAAAACCTTCAGTAATCTTTCTTCTTCATGTTCTGAAAGGTTAGCACTAATAATAACAGGATATATCTTTTTCTCATCAAGATAAGCATATTTCAAAGTGTCTGGCAATTATTTTAATTCAAACACAGGATCACCTTTAGGTGGAGGAGGGCCTCCTAGAGTTACAATAGGCAAATTGTGTTTAAGTAGAGGACGTTGTTCAAACAAAATTTTATCTATTTCATTTCTTTCATGAAGATGCATGTCATTTTCATGGTCTAGCAAATATTGTTCTAGTGCATCAGTAGGAGGCACAACAATAGAAGCAAGACCAATAATTTCATCCTTACTAGACAACTCTTTATTATGATGTTTTCTACTGAATTTGGAAAAATTAAACTCATGAGACTCATCACCAAAACTAACACCGGCAATTTGCTTCTCGCAATCTATTTTAGCATTAACGGTGTTCAAGAAAGGTCTACCAAAGATAATGGCACAAAAGTCATCTTGTGGGGAACCAAGAACAAGAAAATCAGTAGGATATTTTATTTTCCCACACAAGACTTCAACATCTCTAACAATCCCAAGTTGTGTGATGGTGTCTCTATTAGCAAGTTTAATAGTAACATCTATGTCTTCTATTTCAGCGGGTGCTATGTCATTCATAATTTCTTGATATAAGGTAAAAGGAATAGCACTCACGCTAGCACCTATGTCACATAAACCATGATAACAGTGATCTCCTATTTTAACTGAGACAACAGGCATGCCAACGACGGGTCTATGTTTATCTTTTTCATCGGGTTTGGCAATTCTAGCAGCTTCATCACAGAAGTAAATAACATGCCCATCTATATTTTTCAACCAAGAGATCTTTAACCATAGCAACACTAGGTTCTACTTTGATTTGTTCAGCAGATTTGGAAGTTCTAATATAACTTTTGTTGACCACAGTTGAAACTTTAGCATGTTCCTTTATCCTAACCGGGAAAGGTGGTTTTTCAATAAAAGCAGTAGGAACAACTGGATCAACATTATAAATAATAGTTTCATCTTTAGCTATTACTGGTTCTTTAATTTCTTCTTTGATAGGTGGGTGATATTTGAACCACTTCTTCTTAGGGAGATCAACATGAGTAGCAAATGATTTACAAAAGGAGGCTACTATTTCAGAGTCAAGTCCATATTTAGTGCTAAACTTTTGAAAAGCATCGGTATTCATAAAAGATTTAACACAATCATACTTGAGCTTAATACCTGACTCTTTACCTTCGTCGAGTTCCCAATCTTTAGAGTTGCGTTTAATTCTTTCTAAAAGATCCCACCGGAAGTCAATAGTCTTCTTCATGAAGGAACCAGTACAAGAAGTATCAAGCATGGATCGATCATCATGAGAAAGCCGAGCATAAAAATTCTAAATAATAATTTCTCTTGAGAGATCATGATTGGGGCATGAATATAACATTGACTTAAGCCACGCCCAAGATAGAGCGATACTTTCTCCTTCACGAGGCCAAAAATTATATATATAATTCCGATCACGATGAACTAGATGCATAGGATAATTTTTTTGGGGAAATTCCAATTTCAATCGATTCCAATTCCAAGATCCAATATCATCGCATAGCCTATACCATTATAATGCTTTTCCCTTCAAAGATAAAGGGAAAACCTTCTTCTTAGCTTCATCTCCGGGTAAACCTGCAAGCTTAAATAATCCACAAATTTCATCCACATATATCAAGTGCATATCAGGATGTTCGGTTCCATCTCCTGCATAAGGATTAGCTAGCAGTTGTTCTATCATACCCGAAGGAATTTCATAACCAATATTTTCAGTAGGTGCAGTAGGTTGAGGGGTAACTAATTGTGGTTCCGGTTGAGGTGGAGATACCACGAACAAACCCCTCAAAGGATTGTTTTCCATAGTAACAAGTGACAATAAATTTCAGCACGTAGTAATAATTTTTCCTTACCGATTTCCACTTACCAAGAGCGCTTCATTCCTCGGTAACGGTGCCAGAAAATAACCTTGATGACCCACAAGTATAGGGGATAAATCATAGTCCTTTTGATAAGTAAGAGTGTCGAATCCAACGAGGAGCAGAAGGAAATGACAAGCGGTTTTTAGCACGGTAATGTCTGCAAGCACTGAAATTGTAAGTAACGAGTAGTTTGATAGCAAGGTAATTTGTAATGAGCAAGTAACGGAAATGGTAAAAAAAGTGCAGCAAGGTAGACCAATCCTTTTGAGGCAAAGGACAGGCCAAAACAATCTCTTATGATAAGCAAAGCGTTCTTGAGGGTACACGGGAATTTCATCTAGTCACTTTCATCATGTTGGTTTGATTTGTGTTCGCTACTTTGATAATTTGATATGTGGGTGGACCGGTGCTTAGGTGTTGTTCTTACTTGAACAAACCTCCTACTTATGATTAACCCCCTCGCAAGCATCCGCAACTACGAGAAAAGTATTAAGAATAAATCTAACCATAGCATTAAACTTTTGGATCCAAATCAGCCCCTTACGGAGTAGCGCATAAACTAGGGTTTAAGCTTCTGTCACTCTCACAACCCATCATCTAATAACTACTCCACAATGCATTCCCTTTGGCCCAAGTATGGTGAAGTGTCATGTAGTCGACGTTCACATGACACCACTAAGGGAATCACAACATACATATCATCAAAATATCGAACACATATCAAGTTCACATGATTACTTGTAACAAGATTTCTCTCGTGACCTCAAGAACAAAAGTAACTACTCACAAATTATAATCATGCTCAAGATCAGAGGGGTAGTAAATAGCATAATGGATCTGAACATATAATCTTCCACCAAAAGTAACTACTCACAAATTATTCTCCCTCTTTGTGTGAACCTTGCATATTATGAGAGAAAAGGCATTAGAATTACTCCAAAAAGCATTATTATGCATAAAAACATCATAAATAACAGTAGGAAAACATGATGGAAAATGGACGTATCAAACGTATCTATAATTTATGAAGTATTCATGCCATGTTTACAACAATTTTATATGGTTTTGGCATGATTTTAATGGAACTAACCCGGACTGACGCTGTTTTCAGCAGAACTACCGTGGTGTTGTTTTTTGTGAAGAAATCAAAGTTCTCCAAATGCAGCAAAACTTTTTGACAATTTTTTTTGGAAGAAAAGAGACACTAGAAGCTTCATGGGAGGGCCAGAAGAGCCACGAGGGCCCCACAATGCACCAGGGCATGCCAGGTGGGGCTAGCTCGCCCTGGAACCTTGTGGGCTACTCGTGGCCCATCTTCGCGTGAGACTGACGCCAAAAAATCCTATATATATACATAAACCCCCAGAAATAACCCTAGATCAGAAGTTCCGTCGCCACAAGCCTCTGTAGCCACGAAAAACCAATCTAGACCCCGTTCCGGCACCCTGCCGGAGGGGGAAATTGTCACCGGAGGCCATCTTCATCATCCCGGCGGCCACCATGATGAGGAGGGAGTAGTCCACCCCGGGGCTGAGGTTTTGTACCAGTAGCTATGTGTTTAATCTTTCTCTATCTCTCGTGTTCTTGATTTGGCACGATCTTGATGTATCGCGAGTGTCGTGGAATAGTCACGGCAGATGTCCTAGTGTGAGGACTTAGTCATGGAGCCATCGCAATGAGGTTAGTTTAAAGGGGTTAATCAGGGCAAAGGACACGGGGAGTTTATACTGGTTCGGCCCCTTGCGGTGAAGGTGAAGGCCTAATCCAGTTTGAGGTGGTATTGCTAGGGTTTCGATGACCAGGGAGCGAATACGCTTAACCTGGCTCTCGATCTGTTGTCTCTTGTCCCTAAACCGCCGCCGGGTCGTCCCTTTATATACACAGGTTGACGCCCGGCGGTTCACAGAATCCCGGCCGGCTCATAAACGTGTCCGGCTCGGTATCCACTCTTTCCTATCTTACAATACAAGTCATATACTTATGGCGGTTTACATCTATGGGCCCTAACTCGCCTTTGGGCTTTGGGCCTTCTTATTAAGTCTCCTTCGTAAGTCGCCATCTTCTATGTCTTCATGGGCTTCAATACAGGTAAATCACTATGAGCATAACCCGGCCCCTTCTGGGCGGTTTATACTCAATAGTTATATCCCCAACATTAGGCCCCAGGTTGATTTGAACTTGTTCATGTCAATCTTCAACACTTAGGAAAATTCCTTCTTCATTACCTTCACAAAAATTTGTAACTCGCCGTGAAGTCATCTTCCGAGATCATGATAACCCGCCATGATGTCACCTGTTATTAATTTTATAAACATCCAGAAATCATATATGCATCTCCTTTTTAATGAACCTCCGAAAATCGAGGCGTCAGCCCTGTCACATATCCAATTTGGAGCTCCTCGATTCCCGTGCATGCCACTTATCCATTCACCTTATAAATAGGGCCAAGGGTCCTTTTCACTTTCCCCCCTCGGCCTCTTCGTCTTCATCGTCTTCCTCGCGATGCGCTGCTCTCGAGTCCAGCCGCCGCCATCGACCCTCTCCTCTGCATCACCCTTGGTCGCTGCATCAACCTGACTTGGTCCAGAGTATTCTCACGCGCCTCCGCCGTTCAACAGCCTTGGTAAGTTCTTCCTCCTTCCCCCTCCGTAGATCTCATTAGGGTTCGAACGAATTCATGGAGGTTCGGCACTGTTCTTCACCTGTTCTTCGCTGTAGCATGAGGTTTGATTCAAGCTTGATATTTATCCTGTGCGGTAATAATCCTAGTCCCTTTTTCCTCATTAGAGCATCTCTTTTAGGTAGAACAATCCGATCTGGACCTTCATAAACTTCTCAAGTACCAGTATTTTAGGTCTGAATATATTTTCATTTTCTGACACGCGGTAGATCCAAACTTGCAATACCAATCTGTGAAACCTGTTTTTCATCACTTAGCCATTTTCCAACTTCAGATCTATACTTTCAATATCCATGTAGGCGGTTTAACTTCAGAAAATAATAACCTGCCAAGTACCATTAGTCCCCTCTTAAACCGCCAAGTGCTCGTCTTTGTAATTTGATAACGTCACTGTCCAGTTTAACATTTATGCATGCTTCAACACTTTCTGCCTGTTAACCATGAACCTTAAACAGGCACAAATCTTTTCCAGGTTATCGTATAAATGGCCAAATCCTTTTATTCCTGTAACTGGGTTCAATCCTGGGTTACAGAAGAAGAACTGAACGGGTGTGTTGCAACCGGCGCTTTAGCGAAAAAGGAAGACATCCACTGGAGAGCCCCCGGTCCAGAAAATCCTCCCGAGCCCAAGGATGGGGAAGTGATCGTTTTTGTTGATCATCTGAGTTGAGGGTTCAGCCCTCCCGGATCAAAAAAATTCCGTGACGTGCTTCACTTCTTCCAACTTCACCCTCAAGATCTTGGGCCTAACTCCGTGTCCAATATTTGCAATTTTCAAGTGTTTTGTGAAGCCTACCTGCAAGAAGAGCCCACAGTCGACCTGTTTAGAGATTTCTTCTATTTAAACCGCCGCACTGAATTTACGGATGGGCCCAATACCGAACTTGGCGGGGTTTCAATTCAGAAGAGAAAAGACGTCAGCTTCCCTCACGCTAAGCATCATAGCCATCCCAAAGATTGGAATCAAACTTGGTTCTATTGCCAAGATACATCTCCAGCTGGCGAGAATCCTCTGCCGGGTTACCGTGCTCACCGGCTTACCGATGCACATCCATTCCCCCAAAGACTCAATGCAAAGGAACGGTCCAAATATGCACCACAGCTTTCAAAGCTCAGAGCCTTTGTGGCAAACGGTTTGACATGCATTGATTTTGTTCGTTGCTGGGTATCCTGGAGCATTTTGCCTTTAAGCCGTCGCTCCGGTTTAATGTGTGAGTACACAGGGGATGTGAAAGACCCTCAACGCCACACTGATATTTAGCTGACTGATGCTGAAATTACTGAATCTGTCAAGAAGATGTTGGATGAACCGGTGACCGACTGTAGCAAAACAGGACTTAGTCCTTTTTGCGCTTCAAATAAACCGCCAGCTGTAAGAATTGCCCCACTCCTGCTTTAATCCATATTCTTAATACTCCCTTATGATCTTTTCAATCTTTAAACAGGGTGATGATCCGTTCTGGAAGAAGAAACCGCAGGATAAACCGGCCAAAATACCTCGTGTCAAGACCAAGGTCAACAAGAAGCCCGCTAAGAAGAAAAACACCGAGCCTACCGAGTTAAACATTGACGATGATAATCCGGAGTCAGAGGTAGAACTTGATTCACTTGGCTCTTTTTTCATACATCTCATTGACGATGATTTTTATCAGGACGACGCAGAAGCTAGCCGCGCAAATGACGTAGAGGTAACTATTCTCTCATCCGGTTCAGAACCTCTGCCCACACAGAAAACCCGACAAGCAAGCCGGAAAGTAAGATTTTCTCACCCCCTAGCTTACTTGGATTCAAACTTTCTTTTGAAGAAGCAGCAACACGAAGCTCGCCGCACAACCCGGCATAGCGGCCATGTGGTCACTTCTTCCGGTTTACCGAACTCGCCAGTTCGTAAACGCCGCCCAGAGGTCTCTTCTATTTCTGACACATCTTATCCCAAGGCGGGTTATTTCCGACAACCTCTTAATCTGTCTGATTCAAACTATCAGGGAACTTCCCATTCATCCTCTGGCGAGTCCACAGGGACACAAATTCCAACCCTCAAAACTGTTCTTGGGTGAGCATTTTTAACTAACCCCTTATACCTTATGCTTGATCATTATACTAACCTGTTATTTGCGTCTCTGTCAGAGCTAAGGCCAGACCCAGTAAAAAGGCCAAATTGAACAAACCGGCTGATGACAGCGCGCCAACTGATCCAGAAAAGAACCCGGAACAGTTTGAACCAAATACTGAAGCTATTCTTGATGATCCGCCATCGCAAGATCATGAAACCTTTGTTGAACAGATGGAAATTGATCAGATGGGTCATGCTGATAAACCGCCAAGCCCAACTAAGGCTGCTGATGATAAAGCCGACGATGTTGTAGTTACCGGTGTCGGGTGTACAGCCCCAGGCAACCCCACTGTTCTGTCAAAACATAGTGCCAAAGAAGAATTTTCTGCTGTTGACAAGGGCAAGTGGAAGGTGGACTTGGAAAGCTATACCCACCTCAGCGCCCAAGATATTCATTCTGGGTTTTTAAACCATTTGCACACAAGCCGTGATTATGAAGCCGGTTTACTTAACATGATGAAGGAGCGATATGAGGTAAATGTTGTTAACTCTGCATAAATATTCTTCCCTTAGCCGCCAAGTTTGCTGGACATAAAAGAATAGAATGTTATGCAAACTTTCAAGAACCATATAGATCAACTCCACTAGCCCGCAAGGGCCGGTTTATAATGTCAATATGAACCAGGACTTTAGAATAATAACTCTTCAATTTCGCCTGTGTAGCCCCCAAGGGTCGACTTAAAAAATATGTTAAGTTGAGACTAATTATGCTGTAAGGCTCAAAATTCTTACTTAGGACCTTTATAATCCGGTTGACCATCAAGCTGATAGTTGTTATGTGCTTTGGGACTTGTAAATTTTTTTTGATAAGAAGCAATAGACATTAGCCCCCAAGTGCCAAGTATATTACTTGTTATGTGCTTGGGACTTTGAATATGCACTGCTATCTAATTAATTACATGTCTCTTGCAGGCTGATCTTAACAAGAAGGAATCTCAAATCGCCGACCTTCAAGAAAATATCAAGTCGCAACAAGCCGAGACCTCCAAAGCCAAGGAAGAACTGACCAGTGCCTTAACAGCAATGGAAAAACTAAAGGAGAGCTTTAAGAACGAGCGGGCAGGTTGGGATACAGAAAAGTCAACTCTGCTGAAGAGGGCTGAGGATGCTGAGGCTGCCCTTAATCCGGTAGCTGAGGAGCTGACTGGCTTGAAACAACAAATAAATGCCATGACCGCTGCCGTATTTTGTAAATAACTTCTTCATAAGCTTTGAACATGTATTATGTAAGAGACTGCCGGTTTACAGATGTTTTTGATGATGCAGGAACTCGCATTGCTCATCTTGGCTCAGATATGTGGCAAAAACTGAAAGCCGCCTATACACTTATAGAGCAATTATATACCGGCGTACAACGGGTTATCTGCACAGCTTCCCATAATAAACCGCCCCCAACCTTGGTCAAGGAGACGTTGGAAAGGCTGGCGATGATGCCTGCACGGTTTGAAGAGCTAAAGAAATCAGCTGCCAGGGCGGGTGCTCTTACTGCACTGACTCGGGCCAAAGCTTGGATATCTGATCTTGATCCGGTCGATGTGGGAAACGGCTACCCGAGCATAAAGGAGGACGGGTCAGAGTTTAATAACGATGACCTCAGAGCCTTGACGAGGGAAATGCGCCCATTGGCTAGCAAATTGGCTGAAGAAACCGATCTTTCACATTATCAGTCGATTTATGATGCCAACAACAAGAGAGTTAATGCGCCAACTTATGATGCTCCAAATCTTATTCCTCCAATTTGTAAGCATACTTATGCCCCTGATGTTGACCCCTCCATACTTATAAGTGATGAAGTTGTATTCAAGGCCTTAACTGGGATCGATTGGACCACAATTGACTTCCAGACACTGGGTAGAGAGGAGGAAGATGAACCGGCGCTGGACGATCCACAACCTTCAAGTCAGCCAGGCCAGGACTCGTAAACCGGGGGCCGGTTTAGCAGCTGCTTTCTTTAAGACTTGTTAAAACAATTATTCTTTTGGGCACCAAACGCCTTGTAATAGGCTAGCTTAAACTCTTGTTCTGCTATGCCATCGTGCATATTTACTTTGCATGACACTGCTAATCCACCATGTTAAGATATGCCACTTATGCTTATAATATTAAAAATGTGGAATCTGCTCCTGCATGCAATGGATTAAAAGTGTCCTGGCGGTTTACCGCTGGACGGGTCATAACGCCCAATATAAAACCATGGAAACTAACATAGCTTATACCCAAGGCTGGACTTTCAGAATAACCAAATTTGAAATATATCATACCTGTGATATTTGATCACACTGTTGGTTTACCAAACCGGTGTAGTAAGGGGGAGAACCCAAACTTTGAGCACTGGTAATTATCATAGATTGCTTGGCTTATGAACAAAACCAGGCCGGGTTAATAAACACCGGATATTATCTTATCTCATACGGGTGACTTATAGTCAAAAGCCAAGCCGGGTTAATAAACACCGGATGAATTATGATCATAAAGCATTATAAGCCTCATCAAATAAACCTCAAAAACTGTGGAATAAAACAAACGAAAAAACGAGGCTTTTCATGGGCTGCCAGGCCGAAAATCGAGTGCTTTCATGGGCCGCACGACCACTAAGTTAAACCTATATACAAACCTTATAAGATGGACCTCACATAACCAATCGTCATTTTAACTTTGACAAGTTCAGGGTCTGTATAAGATTGACTTGTCAAACATTCGGCGGGTCATTCCAGGAATACCTGGGCGGAGTGGCTTACTTAAAAAGGCAGGATAACCCGGGGTTTTAGGTGAATACACCTGGCTTCCAAGCCTGGCTTTTAAGACTATTACAAGGGTTATACAAACTCTTTGTTCTTTAGAATCAAGGAGCCCCCAAGTAATTTTTTTGAGCTGTGCTCAAGGGGCACCTATGTTTGAGCTGTGATTTTGCAACAGACTCTCTTTGGTACCTTTAACCTGGGTAGCAAGCCCCCAAGTTTTTTTTTCAGTTGGCTTATAAGCCGGTTCAAAGGGTAATCATAACTTCGCTCATAAGCCGGAAGCCCCCAAGTAACCAAAGACTCATTAAGAAAAAACAACAGAGGCCCTGCTTTAGCAGGGGTGCCGGTTTAATATATACATTGTCAAAAATATGTACATCAGAAGAGCCAATGGCTCAGGTGTAGTAAGGCTGAAGATGAGCAATATTCCACGGCTGGCGAGTCTCTTCCTCCGACGTGCGTGAGTCCTTGTGGTCTCGAACATCAATAAGGTAGTATGACCCGTTGTTCAGATTCTTGCTGACCACAAAGGGTCCTTCCCAAGGTGGGGATAACTTGTGCATATCAGTCTGATCCTGTATAAGCTGAAGCACTAAGTCGCCTTCTTGAAAGGTTCTGGTCTTGACCCAGCGGCTGTGATAACAATGTAGATCTTGCTGGTAAATCGCCGAACGAGCCGCTGCGAGATCACGCGCCTCGTCTAACAGGTCAAGTGCATCCTGATGTGCCTTTTCATTATCAGCTTCAACGTAAGCCGCCACCCGGGGTGAGTCATGACGGATGTCACTGGGGAGAACCGCCTCTGCTCCATAAACCATGAAAAAAGGCGTGTAACCCGTAGATCTTGTAACACCCTGGATTTTGCCCATTTTCTTTTTCTTTTGATTTTGGTCCGGATTCGCTTTTTGTGGCTTAGTAGTCTTGCAACCTAGAGGGATCACCCTTCATTCTTCTTCCCGAGTGGCTTGCCAACCTCAAAACCATCCCAAGACCATGTCATTTCCATCTTGGACCAACTCCCAATATTCTTTTTCTGGGGAATATTCCTTTTTCTATTAAAGGAATAACTCTGTTTGCCGTGAGTTGTGAAGCAACTCATATTTCTATCATTCCCAAAATTCTCAAATAATTCCCATAAATCCTTTGGGACATATCTTATACAGATATGTCAAAATATTCCTTGCCATACCCAAAAATATTTCACAAATATTCCTTTTCTGATTCTGCCCTATCTGTCAGATTGAGAAGCAAGTACCCATTATATTTGCTTGCTTGCTCTCAAACTTTTTGTGAACTCTTTCCTATCCATATCATTGCCACATGACAAAATTCAACTTTATTTGGATATTAAATCTCTCTTGGCTAATTTCCAAAGTTTCTGGGCAACTGGAATCTTTGTGAAGCAAGTGCTAGCTAGGAGTATCCAAATGAGTTGAAATTTTTCAGGCATATTGATATGCTCAAATCCTGACTCTCCACCAAATTTGAGCATCATCCCTTCAACTATGTGAGCATAGCATCAAATCTTTGTTTCTGGTCATTATTCTGAGTTGTGAAGCAACTATGTTTTATGTTGCTCCATAACTCCTGAAATTTTACCAGGACATTAACCTATCTATATAACACCTCTCCACAAAATTTGGGCTCAATTCATCTACCCAATAATTCCCTAGAATTTCCCTAAGATTCTGTCCAGTGGGGTGCTGTGTGAAGGAAGTACCACTTTGGTTTATCCAAATGGTATGAAATTTATACAGTATCCTCATATGATCAAATTATTCATCTCCTCCGAAATTCAGCTCAATCCAAGCAAGTATGTGAGTGCCACTTCATATTTTGCATTTCTGTTCAGTAAAGCCCATTGAACTGCAAGTGCTATTTATCTCCATCCAAATGGTCTGAAAATTTGCAGTGATGATCACCCTAGTGAGTGATCACTCTCAGCCAAATATCTGAGTCTAGTTCCTTCTCAACTTTTCTCAGCTCACATCAAACAGCTTGCTGGTGCATTGTATCCAAGCTCCCTCTAGTCATCTCCTGGCCTCTTGTGATGGGATTTCTCTCCCAAGCTGCCTTGAGGAGCAAGGACTTCCCGCTAGACATCAAATTAGGTAGCAGAGTGCACCGCGTGCGCCAATGCACGCGGTGACCATGCGGCTGGTGTGCAGTACGCGCGCTCTGTGCATTGGGGCCCTCGGCCTCGTCGGTTTCTTCCTCTCTTTCGACACCTAGCTATGTCTAGGGACTTCGTTTCGTCGTCGCCCTCGCGCTGGACCCCTCTCCCCCTCTCCCGTCCCATCTGACGCGGTGCACCGACGGTGCCCGTGCCGCAAACCTCCTCTGCTCCTCCCTGTTTCAGTCGCCCGCGAGCTCCCGAGTCTTCCCGACCTCGCCTGAGCCTTCCCCGATCCTCCGTGAAGCTCGTGGATGTCTCTCCCCTCCTCCCCGCAGCTTCCCGAAGGCTCCGGCGCGTGGTGGACGTGACGCCGTGGCCGAGCCCGGCCACCCTCGTCGCCCTGCCTATAAAAGGGCCTTCCAAGCCCCTCCCGACCTCACCATCGCACTCACCGCACTCGACTACCCCTCCCTAGCCACCTGCCTGAGCCGGAAAAGCCCTTCCCGCCGCCCATTGCCTCCATGGCCGCCGCCACCTCGTGCTCAAATTCGAGGAGGCCGAGCCCTCTCTCTCCGTTCTGACCTCACCAGCGTCTTCATTGAGCTCCATTTACCCTCCCCACTACCTCGTTCCATCACCGGAGCCGCCGTCGCCTCGCCCGAGATCAGCCGGAGGCCGCTTCTGCCGGAGTTCACACCGTCGTGGCCAGAGCCCTTCCCGGCCCCCGTTTCGCTGAAGGATGGATGCGGCGCCGCCCCCTGAGGCCACCGGTGCCCCTGCCTTGGCTGGGGGTGGCCGGAGGCAGCAGCTTCGGTCGCCAGCCGTGCCCTGTCCGCCTCCTCTATCCGCCAATGCCCCCGCAGCTACGGCCTCTCCCCAACGCACGAGGGCCCCTTGCCGGGCGCGGCGTCGTCTTCTGCACCCGCCGGTGGCCGGAGCTCGGTCAGAGTCGGCCTGAGTCGCCGGTCCGGCGTCGGCCTCGCCTGTGCCTCGCCTCCTCTGTTCTGGTCCTCGGGAGGAAGAAGAAGGAGACAGGAGAGAGAGGGAGGTCAGCCGTGGGCCCCGCCTGTAAGCCCCACAGGCGTCGACCCCACCCCGGGCCCACGCAGTTTTAAGTGGAGACGTATTCTAGAGAATACGTTTTCATCTAAAGAAAGCGTATTTTGAATCTACTTCGGCTGAGAAATCGTTTTCCCGTGTAGAAGACGTATTTCAGCCGACTGCGCTTTCTGTTTAGCCGTCAGGGGCCTGTCTGTGAATAATTTATTTGCAGATTGGTCCCTGTACTTCGAACGGCTATAACTTTTCAACCGAGACTCCGATCGAGGTGAATCCAACGCCCACGTCTTCGTCTTGTCGAGCCCGTTCTGATGGAGTCATTTTCGTAATGTTTACACACAGTGGAAATGACCCTTTTGCCCTTGTCCGTAAACAGCCCCTTCGAGAGAGAACTGTTTCCGGCAGTCAACTCCGCGACCATTCCGCACTCCTTCCCGATGACTCCTTCATCCCCAGGCAAGCCACAACTCTCATCTGCATCATCGCATTGCAATGTCATAGTTTGACTATTTGCTTTATCAGTAAGTATGAGTATCTGTGAAATGAATTGGATTATGCAATGATCGAGTTAATTCTCGGATAGGTGACTACCATGTTGAGTACCGGATTATTAGTGACTAGTAGCCTACCCACTTGTTGATACTGTGATGTTGAGATCACTGTCTATGATTATTTTGGAGTTCATCCGGCAGTTCGTAGAGATGAATTAGTAGCAGTGGCTTAAGCATACTGGTTATCGGAGTGTCAGCCATGACGGAAATATTATTCGGGGATTAGATATTTCATGGTTGACCTTGAGTCACCTGTCCGGACTTATCCGTGCAGCCACATTTGCCGGTATGGGACGGCCTTGACTTGGTCTGATCGCGTGCTCTTTCACCGGTACCGCCCGACAGGGAAGGTTATGCGTGCGCGCTACCCTGGCCCGGTAGGCGGCGATAACCTTGTGAGCCCAGTTGAGTTTTGTGCCGGCGTCCCCGTTTGGGACAGTTCAGTTTGGCCACGACGGTGGCAGGTGTCACGAGGTGACACAGGGGCCACCCAGGGCTTGACTCCGGGGGAGGATGATTGCCGGTGGTACGATGGGAGAGTCACGGGTCAGGCAGGTTTCGTTGGAGCAACGCTGATCCACCCGAATGGGATCACGAGGTCAGTGCTCCATAGTGTGGGTAAAGTGCGCAACCTCTGCAGAGTGTAAAATCTATTCGAATAGCCATGTCCACGGTATTGGACAGTCCGTCCAGACCTCACTAGGTGGTCAACCATGGTAGTGATGATAATGATGGAAGAACTCGTCGTATGATCAGAAATACTCGGTGGTTCATGAGTATTCTGAGGGTTGTGAGACAACCCAGAGGAGAGTAAGTTTGTCAGACTTGTCGTGCAGATGGAATCAGGTATTTGATATGTTAGCCATGAGATGGCTGTGAGTTGAGTGGTCGGATGACCACATGCTTGGGGATTGGACTTGGTACAGGTTCGGATTGGAGCCTGAGATTATTTGAAGTATGGATTTAATACGCTTTACCTTACTGCAGTCATTTCAGTAGCTACCTTGCTAGATAACCATGCTGGTTAATTTTGGATTGCTATGATGTTGTCTTGCTTTAATGCTGATGTTTGCTGTGAGCTTGCGAGTACATTCAAAGTACTCACCTGGCGTGTCATGCCAGTTTGCAGGTCATGCCGTGATTGCTTGCTTGCCGAGGTTCCTGTGCTTGCGATCTATGATACGCGTTCTAGCCAGAGTCCCTGCGGAGTGGAGTCCATCACCGTCGTCATTGTTCCGCTACCAAGAGAGTTACTCCGCTGTTAGCTTAGAGCTACCCCGGGCAGGCATAGTGTTGCCGTGCCGATGTAATCCTTGTACCGTTGTAACCATATCTATTGCAATAAAGAGCTGATTTGTTCTATGCCAACAGTGTCGTATTCCAGAAGACTCGTTCTTGGGTTGGAATACGGGGCGTTCCGGTTTACTCTGAGCCGGGGTGCCACAGATCTGTTGGGTGTTGTGTTGATGCTCCATAGCACCGAGGGTAACTCCTCTACCCAACAACCCGGTGTCCTCTGTAAGGGAACCATAAGCCGGGGCTTGATGCCTCTCAGGATCTCTTGATTGGCTCTCTCAGCTTGACCATTAGATTGGGGGTGAGCCACCGACGATACATCAAGCCGGATATGCTCACGTTGACAAAATTCTTTCATAGCACCCTTGGAGAGATTAGTGCCATTATCTGTTACAATGCTGTGTGGAAAGCCAAAACGGAAGATCACCTTCTTCATGAATTGAACCGCCGTTGTTGCATCACACTTACTGACTGGCTCTGCCTCTACCCACTTAGTGAATTTATCAACCGCCATCAAGTGGTGGGTCTTCTTATCCTTGGACCTCTTAAAAGGTCCAACCATATCAAGCCCCCAAACTGCAAATGGCCAAGTGATTGGAATCATTCTCAACTCCTGAGCCGGAACATGAGATCAACGTGAAAACTTCTGACAACCGTCACATTTTTTGACCAAGTCCTCAGCATCAGCATGAGCCGTCAGCCAATAAAAACCGTGACGAAAAGCCTTGGCTACAAGAGATTTAGAGCCGGCGTGATGACCACAATCTCCTTCATGGATCTCATGCAGAATCTCACAGCCTTCTTCAGGAGAAACACAACGCTGAAACGCCCCGGTAACACTGCAATGGTGCAGCTCTCCATTGACAATTGTCATTGACTTGGACCGCCGGGTTATTTGCCTGGCCAAGGTTTCATCCTCAGGTAACTCGCCCCGGGTCATATATGCCAAATATGGAACTGTCCAATCAGGAATAACATGAAGAGCCGCCACCAACTGAGCTTTCGGGTCAGGAATAGCCAAATCCTCCTCTGTAGGTAACTTGACCGACGGGTTATGCAAAACATCAAGAAAGACATTAGGTGGCACCGGTTTACGTTGAGAACCCAACCGGCTTAAGGCATCAGCCGCTTCATTTTTCCTCCGATCAACATGCTCAACTTGATAACCCTTGAAGTGACCAGCAATAACATCCACCTCTCGTCGATAAGCCGCCATGAGGGGATCCTTAGAATCGCAAGTACCAGAGACTTGTTGAGCCACCAAATCTGAGTCACCAAAGCACCTTACCCGGCTTAAGTTCATCTCCTTAGCCATCCGAAGACCGTGGAGCAAGGCCTCATATTCAGCTGCATTGTTAGTACAAGGGAACATCAAACAGAGAACATAACAAAATTTATCACCTCGAGGGGAAGCAAGCACAACTCCAGCCCCCGAGCCCTCCAATTGCCTGGACCCATCAAAGTGAATAGTCCAATACGTGTTATCTGGTTTTTCCTCACACATCTGCAGCTCTGTCCAGTCATTGATGAAATCCACCAGTGCTTGAGACTTGATGGCCGTGCGAGGCATATACTTCAAACCATGAGGCCCAAGTTCAATGGCCCATTTGGCAACCCGGCCTGTTGCTTCCCTGTTTTGTATGATATCTCCTAAAGGAGCAAAGCTAACCACAGTAATGGGGTGACCCTGAAAATATTGCTTAAGCTTCCGGCTTGCCATGAAAACCCCATATACAAGTTTCTGCCAATGTGGGTATCTCTGCTTGGACTCAATAAGCACTTCACTGATATAATAAACCGGTCGTTGAACCGGATATTCCTTGCCTGCCTCTTTCCTTTCAACCACAATAGCCACACTGACAGCCCGGCTATTAGCAGCCACATATAACAACAGCGGCTCCTTATCAACGGCCGCAGCTAGGACCGGCGGCTCAGCCAGCTGCTTCTTAAGCGCCTCAAATGCCTCATTAGCAGCGTCACTCCAGATGAAATCATCTGTCTTTTTCATCATCTAATACAAAGGGATGGCCTTCTCACCGAGGCGGCTTATGAACCGGCTTAGCGCCGCAATACGACCCGCCAGACGTTGAACATCATTGATACACGCCGGTTTAGCCAGAGAAGTAACGGCATTGATCTTCTCCGGATTAGCTTCAATGCCCCTGTTAGACACCAGAAAGCCCAAAAGCTTGCCCGCCGGCACACCAAAAACACACTTGGCCGGATTAAGCATCATCTTATAAACTCGAAGATTATCAAAGGTTTCCTTCAAGTCGTTTATCAACGTCTCCTTCTTTCTGGATTTCACCACAATATCATCCACATAAGCATGAACATTGCGTCCAATCTGATTATGAAGACAATTCTGCACACATCGCTGGTAAGTCGCATGGGCACTCTTGAGCCCAAAAGGCATAGACACATAGCAGAAGGCTCCAAAGGGAGTTATGAAAGCTGTCTTCTCCTGGTCCTTAACTGCCATCTTGATCTGATGATAACCAGAATAAGCATCCAAAAAACTCAAACGCTCACAACCCGCCGTAGCATCAATAATCTGATCAATACGAGGGAGAGCAAAAGGATCAGCCGGACAAGCCTTGTTTAAATCCGTGTAGTCCACACACATGCGCCAAGTGCCGTTCTTCTTAAGTACCAGCACCGAGTTAGCCAACCACTCAGGATGAAAAACTTCAACAATAAACCCAGCCGCCAAGAGCCGGGCTACCTCCTCACCAATGGCCTTACGCCTTTCTTCATTGAAACGACAAAGAAACTGCTTGACCGGTTTAAACTTGGGATTAATATTGAGAGTGTGCTCAGCAAGTTCCCTCGGTACACCTGGCATGTCAGAAGGTTTCCATGCAAAGATGTCCCGGTTCTCATGGATGAACTAGATGAGCGCGCTTTCCTATTTCGGATCCATATTAGCACTGATGCTGAACTGCTTGGATGAATCGCCAGGAACAAAATCAACCATCTTAGTGTCATCTGCCGATTTAAACTTCAAAACCAGATCATGCTCTGTAGTTGGCTTTTTCAAAGACGTCATATCCACCGGATCAACATTGTCCTTGTAAAATTTTAACTCCTCCGTTGCACAAATCGACTCAGCATAAGCCGCATCACCCTCTTCACATTCCAAGGCTATCTTTCGGCTCCCATGTACTGTGATGGTCCCCTTGTAACCCGGCATCTTGAGCTGCAGATAAACATAACAAGGCCGTGCCATGAACTTGGCATAAGCCGGCCGTCCAAACAGAGCGTGATACGGGCTGTGAATTTTGACTACTTCAAAGGTCAATGTCTCTGACCTAGAGTCATGATCATCTCTAAAGGCAACTTCCAGAGCTATCTTACCAACAGGGTACGCCGACTTACCAGGCACCACACCATGGAAAACTGTATTCGACGGTTTTAGATTTTTATCTGTCAACCCCATGCGACGGAAAGTTTCGTAATCAAGGATATTGATGCTGCTCCCTCCGCCCATGAGTACCTTGGTAAACTTATACCCTCCAACCTGGGGTGCAACCACCAATGCTAGGTGACCCGGATTATCAACCCGGGGCGGGTGATCTTCCCGACTCCACACGATGGGCTGCTCAGACCAGCGCAAGTAACGGGGAACTGCCGGTTCAACGGCGTTCACTGCCTTTTTGTGAAGCTTCTGATCCTGTTTGCATAAATTTGTGGTGAAGACGTGGTACTGCCCACTATTCAACTGCTTTGGGTTACTCTGATACCCAGATTGCTGCTGCTGATTCCCCTGACCTGACTGTTGATGGTAGCCACCCTGATTGCCTTGATTGCCCTGATTACCTTGGAATCCAGAACTAGAACCGCCACCGCCGTAACCCGGCCCATGAGAACCGGACCCTAAACCACCACCCGGTCCATGATTGTCTTGAAAAAGATTGGAATTTTTATACTCCTTCATGATGTAGCAATCCTTCCAGAGGTGGCCAGACAATCTTTCTCGCGTCCCATGCCTTGGGCAGGGCTGATTTAGCATCTGCACAAGATTAAAGCCTGACCCTCCGGCCCGTGGGGGTGGTTTACCTTTACGACGCTGGCCATTATTCTGTGCGTTGGTGTTAGCCACAAAGTCCAAACTATTATCAGCTTTGCGCTTACCATTGCCTCCCTGATTTGTCGGATTATGCTGTTGTCCTCTGGTGCTGCTGCTCTTCTTTCCCTTTCCCGGCTTGTCATCATCAGACTCGGGGTCCTTGGTACCATCAGAGTCAGCGTACTTAACCAGAGCCGTCATCATCTCTCCCATGTCATTGCAGTGGCGCTTGAGCCGACCCAACTTCTGCTTAAGAGGCATAAACCGGCAATTCTTCTCCAACATTATGACCGCTGAACCGGCATTGATGCGATCCGATGAATGTAAGATGGTCGAAACCCGGCGCACCCAATGGGTTGTGGACTCACCCTCTTCTTGGACACAGGCATCCAGATCCACAATTGACATAGGCTGCTTGCACGTGTCTTTGAAATTCTGGATAAACCGGGCCTTTAACTCGGCCCATGACCCAATGGAGTTGGCAGGGAGCCCCTTCAACCAAGTGTGAGCCGTTCCATCCAACATCAGGGGGAAATATTTAGCACATGCCGCATCGCTAACATCTAGCAATTCCATGGCCATCTCGTAACTCTCGATCCATGCTTCAGGAGGTAAATTGGTTGTATAGTTAGGCACCTTGCGAGGGCCCTTAAAATCCTTGGGCAGACGCTCACTACGTATGGCCGGCACTAAACATGGCAAGCCCAAATTCCTAAAGGTTACACCTGGCTCCATCGAAGTTGTCGGACGAACCGAAGAAGGTTGACGGGCCGCATATTGTGCCGCCAGCTCGGCCTCTCGACGTGCTCTACCTTGATCCACCATGTTCTGAGCATCAGCACCACCGCCCACCGGGTTATGTCCACGAGGATGGTTATGGTTCCGCCCACTGCTTGACACAGCTGGTTCATCAATATGCCTACTGTAACTCCGGCTTGGGCGAGGGGTGGAATGAATCTGGCTTTGACTGTAAGAATAAGCCTGCTGCTGAACCAATGATGTCTGAAGGAGCTCTCTAGCCCTCCGCATCTCAACCGCCGTTGGAGACTCGCCTTCCATCGGGATAGCCGCCAATCGTGACGCCACAGCGATCATGTTATCCCAAGGGTTAGAGTAATGACCCGGTGGTGTTGGCATGTGCTGTGGCGGGATATTGTTCTGACGAGGCTGATCCGTGGTGCGCGGCTGAACCGGCGCTCCCGTCCCAGGCACTTCAACCCGGTCCGCCACTGGCGGGTTACTGGTTCCTGCTCCTGGCGTGTTAAAGAGGTTCCTCGCCTCGTAAACCGGTGGCAGGCGAGACTGATGCCTCCTCCTCATGACTTCGTTTGAAGCGTTCTGATCTAGCATGAGCCGGTAAGACTCCGACTGAATCCGCTGCGCCTGAGCATCCAACGTAACCCGCTCCGCAGCCATCCTAGCATCTTCAGCTGCCAGGTCTTCCTTAGCTTGAGCTATCTGATCTCGCAATTTCACGACTTCCGCGTTATGCTGATCTTGATTATCTGGGTTAACCTCCGTCGTTAGCAGTATTGCCAAGGCATCTAGTAAACCAGACAAGACTTGAGCCGGTGGGCGCGCAGGGCCTCCTGCCGCGGCTGCCGTCGCCGCTGCTGACCCGAAAATCAATGCCGCTGCAGTTGAAGAGTGTTGCACTGGCTGCGTACCGGCCATGAAGATTGCAACCCGGTTCGGCGGCTCGTAGGGGTCCGGAATACTATCGCCATCAGAACAGCCCCCAAACCGACCGTCTTGCAGTCGGTACAATGACTCGGTTTCACCGGTGGATGACTCGCCATCAGAATAGACAACTGTCCCACCGTCAGATACTGATTTATCCTCAGATCCTGCACCATTGATGAATCCCACGAAGGCACGACTCATGGCGGGCCGAACTCGGGCGGGTTTTGCACGCTGAGCCGTCTCGATGATGTCGGTGCAGGTGTCCGGCTCAGGGCCCGGTTCACCGATCTTGCCAATGAAGACATGAATTCCACCGAAGGGGACCCGGTAACCATACGCAATTGAGCCGGCCTCGGGGCCCCAGCCTTCGTTGTCGATGTAGAGCTTGCCGCGACGACTCTTGGTCATCCGGCCCACAGCGTATCCCTTGATCCCTTCGAAGTTGCCCTTCAAGAACTCGAAACCACCATGCGCTGGCCCCACGGTGGGCGCCAACTGTCGTGGAATAGTCACGGCAGATGTCCTAGTGTGAGGACTTAGTCGTGGAGCCATCGCAATGAGGTTAGTTTAAAGGGGTTAATTAGGGCAAAGGACACGGGGAGTTTATACTGGTTTGGCCCCTTGCGGTGAAGGTGAAGGCCTAATCCAGTTTGAGGTGGTATTGCTAGGGTTTCGATGACCAGGGAGCGAATACGCTTAACCTGGCTCTTAATCTGTTGTCTTTTGTCCCTAAACCGCTGCCGGGTCGTCCCTTTATATACACAGGTTGATGCCCGGCGGTTCACAGAATCCCGGCCGGCTCATAAACGTGTCCGGCTCAGTATCCACTCTTTCCTATCTTACAATACAAGTCATATACTTATGGCGGTTTACATCTATGGGCCCTAACTCGCCTTTGGGCTTTGGGCCTTCTTATTAAGTCTCCTTCGTAAGTCGCCATCTTCTATGTCTTCATGGGCTTCAATACAGGTAAATCACTATGAGCATAACCCGGCCCCTCCTAGGCGGTTTATACTCAATAGTTATATCCCCAACAGCGAGCTTTGTTAATATAGTTGGATCATATGGTGTTTTCCCCTCTCTATCTTGTTGTGATGAATTGAGTTTTCCCTTTGAGATTTCGTTCTTATCGGATTGAATACTTTTATGGATTTGAGAGCACTTGATGTATGTCTTGCTATGAATACCCGTGGTGACAATGGGGTATCATATTGATTCACTTGATATATGTTTTGGCACTCAACTCACGGATTCCCGAGGTGACATTGGGGTAATCTATGCATAGGGGTTAATGCACGTTCTCGTCTTTGTTTCTCCGGTAGAAATCTTGAGGCACTCTTTGAGGTTCTTTGTGTTGGATTGAGTATTATGAATCTGAAATTGTTTGATGCATATCGTATAATCAACTCACGGATACTCGTGGTGAGATGGAGTATCTAGGTGACATTAGAGTTGGTTGATGTGTATCATATGGTGTTATTTTAGTACGAACTCTTAGATAGATAGATCGGAAAGGATAACTTGGTGTTATTTTAGTATGAACTCTTGGATAGATCGATCGGAAAGGATGACTTTAAGGTGGTTTCGTACCCTACAAACAATTTCTTCTTATGTTCTCCGCTAGATAAGAACTTTGGAGTGATTCTTCATCGCACATTGAGGGATGGTTATATGATCCAATTATATTAGCATTGTTGAGAGATTGCACTAGCGAAAGTACGGACCCTAGGCCTCATTTTCAAGCATTGCAATACTGTTTGTGCTCACTTTTGTTACTTGCTACCGTGTTGTTTTTTATTGTTCCTATTACAAAAATCAATATCTACCATCATTACTACACTTGTATCACCATCTCTTCGCCGAACTAGTGCACCTATATAATTTACCATTGTATTTGGTGTGTTGGGGGACACAAGAGACTCTTTGTTATTTGGTTGCAGGGTTGTTTGAGAGAAACCATCTTCATCCTATGCCTCCCACAGACTGATAAACCTTATGTCATCACTTGAGGGAAATTTGCTACTGTCCTACAAAACTCTGCGCTTGTAGGCCCAACACGAGTCTACAAGAACAAGTTGTGTAGTAGACATCAAGCTCTTTTCTGGCGCCGTTGCCGGGGAGGTGAGTGCTTGAAGGTATATCTTTAGATCTTGCAATCGAATCTTTTAGTTTCTTGTTTTATCACTAGTTTGTTTATAAAAGAAAACTACAAAAAAATGGAATTGAGGTGGCCTCATATTATTCGTCTTTATCATGTCTTTCTTGAAAATGATGGAAAGGAAAATTATCCTCAATTTATAGAAGAAGAATTCAATAAAATGTTTGGCATAAAAACCATGAATGATGAGCATGATTGCAATGTTGCTAGTATGAATTCTTTGAATATCCATGATGCTAATGATATGCAAAGCCATAAGCTTAGGGATGCTATATTTGATGAAGTTTATATTTTTAGTCCCCCAAGTTTTGATGAGAAAATTTATTATGATGTTAGCATGCCTCCTATTTATGATGATTATATTGATGAAAGTGGGTTTGGAAGAGTGTCAACTCTAGGTAGTAATGATCCCACTATTTTGGAGGGTGTTGAATCTTATTGTAATAATTATGAAAGTGGATTTGGAGAGGTCATGACTTTATTTAGTGATGAATCCCCCCCCCAGTCCGCCTACTGGCCGTCGACTATCTTCGGCTTGATGTTGAAGACCTTCATCCACAAGCCGAAGTGTGGCTGGACCCGAAGAAAGGCCTCGCAAATGACGATGAAGGCCGATATGTGCAGAAAGGAGTTCGGGGCTAGATCATGAAAATCTAGCCCGTAGAAGAACATCAAACCCCTGATGAAGGGGTGGAGCGGGAAGCCCGGTCCCCAGACGAAGTGGGGGACAAACAGCACCCTCTCGCCTGGTCGGGGTGTGGGGACGGCCTGGCCCTCTTCTGGAGCCCGGTGAGCAACATCGGCCGAGAGGTAGTCGGCGCTCTTCAGATCCTCGATGTCGTCGTTGGTGACGATCGAGGCCTCACACTTGCCCTTAGCACCAGATCCGGCCATGACCGAACTGACGGAGTGGCTAGGAGGGAGTTCCTGAGAAGGGGTGGATTGGGGGCGCTGGAGCTCTGCAGATCGGGAAAGCAATGGCGAGAGGAAGGAGAAAGCGTGCAGAGATAGCGGTGGTTGTTTCCCTTTTTATAAGCTACCAAAATACCAAGAATCCTTTAACCGCGCTGCAGGCCTTACCGCTTCCTGATATAATCATGATGTTATGTGCGAGTGGGGTAATCAAAATCTTTGATCATATCCCTTAAAAATGGAGCACGATCTCCATATTGATGGGACGTGCCATTGGAGGAACCGCCTCGAACTAAGAATCGAGATATCACAACGGTTTAGTGTTTGTGACCGGTCGCGGCCTTTCGCCAAAAGTTGTCAGACAAAGGCACTAGTCACACTTGAGCGGTTGGCCTTCGAGGCTGACCGAATATTTGCACTTCGGATTCTGAATTCAATCCGGGTAACACATGGCCGGATTTGAGCTGAGCAACTCTGGAGTCCTCGGCTAAAGGAAACTATCAACGGCCGAACACAAAGGGGGAGAAGAACTCACCCCGCGGCCGGAGACCTCAGGTGCATGGAGAACTTCGGAATTATGAGACGCCGGTGTTGGAGGCTAGTTCGGGGGCTACTGAGGGAGTCCTGGACTAGGGGGTCCTCGGCCTGCCGGCCTATCTCTTATGGGCCGGACAGGTGGGCTGTTGTACGACTACTGCAAGGCCGAGCTATAAGGCGGCTTCGTGTCCGGATAGGAAAACCTCGAAGTCTTGGTGTGTCCTCCAAGTCAAGATAAGAGAATCGGCATGTTTGTTCCCTCATTGTAACCAACCATGTATAACCCTAGTACCTCTGGTGCCTATATAAACCAGAGGGTTTTGGCCATAGAGGCTAGAACAACAACCATCATCCTACACATCTATGGTTAGGTTCATCTGATCTCGTGGTAGATCGACTCTGTAATCATACTATACACTTCAATATAATCAAGCAGGACGTAGGATTTTACCTCTTAGAGAGGGCCCGAACCTGGGTAAACATCGTCTCCTTCGTCCCTTGTTCCCCGTTGATCCAAGATCCACAGCTCGGGACCCCCTACTCGAGATCTGCCGGTTTTGATACCGACACCCGCGTCACTGTCATGCCGCCGAAGGGAAAGACAGGCTGCAAGGGGTGATGTTGCATCCCTCTGGCCGCATTGGTGTGGTGTTTCAGTGTGACAACCGTCTCTACTGGCTCGGCACCTTCGCGACCGTGAAGCTCGCCACGTGTGTGTACGACATCATCGCGTGGTGTTTCAGTCGGCCGATCCATGAGATGAACTTTTAGGACATTGAATCCCTGGAGCAGGCGAAGTTCATCAGGCTAAACAAGTTGTACATATAGCCCCTCAATGAGAAGAAGAGGGGGTCCACATTTGAAAGAACATACGGTGCCCCATGTTTGGTTTTGGTAATTGATGACATTCTCTATGGACTGATGGTCGCCTTGAGTTATATTCGTAGGATTTGTCCATAGGCATTTCTTGAAGTCCATATGTTGGTTTCAAGGAGTTTATGTTGTGACCAAGGTGCTATTCAAGGAATTATCCAAAGATTGGTCATGTGAGAGTTGAGCTTATTGCAAGCATGTCTTGAAGAAGAAGTTGTGTGAACATTCAAGTTTACCTTCAAGACATCTTCCTAATAAAGAGGTTTGGAAAGATACAAGTTTGATCAAGACTAAGGACAAAGAGTGAATCAAGTTGATCAACACACAAAGCGTAGAAGATGTACCAAGCGGGATCAAGTGATCTCATGGTATGGTAAGCATTGTCAATTACGCTTTGTGTACTAACCCATGGTCTACGTGAGAGTTCTGTGTGGGGTTAGGTATGTTTCCATGGGTTTGCGTCAAGATGAAGATCTCATACAACCCATGGAGGATGACATCAAGTGGTGATTGTCATCAAGATTGCGGTGTGCAAGTTCAAGTGGAGCATCACAAAGAGGTCATCCTTGAAGCTTGCCGTCCATTGTGGTGTAAATGGAATTGTGAAGATGTGACGAAGAGTGGCTCACCCCTAGTGGAGTATGGGGGAGCAATCTACTAGTCTTCATCGAGCCAACACAATCAAGAAAGGTGGTCCAACTTGAGGGAGTCAAGATCGTCATCATCTAGCTCAAGTGGACTATGTGCAAGGCAAAGGTTTGCCCTTGATACGTTTTCTATTTTACCGGTCTCATGGTGGTAGTTGGGAGACCGGGTTGTAGGATCAATTGTCGTACTATCAAGGGGGGCTCTCTAGTGTGTACCTTGATCGTATCGTTCGTCGAGAGCTCAAACCATTGCATCCTTGCATCATCTCTCTTGGTTCTTGTTTGGCTCTTCTCCTTGTCAGATCTGGAGCTTATGGTCATCTTCATGACAAGATCGAGTTCATCGAAAGACGATTTCATATGCATCTTCTTTTGTGTTTTCGGTGTTGGAGTTTTTACCAGTCTTATTCGAGAAAGGGTTCTCACCATTTTATTTTGGGTATTTTCTCAATTGGTATTTCTTGATATTTCTATCAAGATTGTGTTTGCTCTTGTCTTTAGCTTTCCAACAAACTTGATTTCGTCGAATTCGGAGCTTGTATGCGAAAGTTGTGGCTGTTTTGATCTTACCTGTTTTACATAGACCGGTTGTGCCGCTTCTTACACCAGTTGTACCGGTTGACCGGTACTACCGGTGTTTGGGGTTGTTGTACCGCTCCAGCCTTGGTCCGGTGGTTGTACGGGCCTTGTACCGCTCTACCATCGGACTGGGTTCTGTTGTGGAGCGGTTCTTGGGCGGTTGTTGGCCGGTTTTACTGGTTAGCTCGTGTTTAACCGGTACTACCGGTGCCACGGGAGGTTGTACCGCTTAGTGCTTTTCCTACAGGTAGGTTTTGTCTCTGCTTTGACCGGTTGTACCGGTACTTTCACCGGTTGTACCGGTCCTAATGTTTTCTGCACATAACGGGCAGATTTGTGGGGACCTATAAAAGAGGATCTTCTTCCCCATTGGACCCTATCTCTTGTGCTCGTGTTCTTCCCCCATTGTTGGCCTTCTTTGAGCTTTCTATCTCTCAATCCCTCCATGGATTCTTGCTAGTTTTGGGGGGAAAAGAGAGAGGAGATCTAGATCCACATTTCCACCAATCACTTTCTCCTCTATGTGACGGGAGCCCCTTGGATCTAGATCTTGGAGTTCTTGGTGTTCTCCTTCTTGTTCTTCCTCTTATTTTCCTCCATAGCTTTCATTGCTTTGGTGCGATTTTAGAGTGAGGGACTTGGGCACTCCGTGTGCCCTTGCCATTGCATTTGGTGCATCGGTTTGAGTTCTCCACGGTGGTACGTGGAAGTTACAAGTTGAGAAGCTTATTACTCTTGGGTGCTTGGTGCCCTTGAGCTTGTTCCTCTTGGGTGCTTGGGTGCCCTAGACGGTTGGTGGTGTTCCGAGCTCAATCATTGTGGTGTAAAGCTCCAGGCAAGCGTCGAGGTCTCCAATTAGGTTGTGGAGATCGCCCCGAGCAATTTGACGAGTTTCGGTGACCGCCCCCAAGGGTTGCCAAAGTGTACGGGTTCAGTGACCGACCCCAAGGGTTGCCATTTGTATGGGTTCGGTAACCACCCTCAAGGGTCCCTTAGTGGAATCACGGCATCTTGCATTGTGCGAGGGCGTGAGGAGATTACGGTGGCCCTAGTGGCTTCTTGGGGAGCATTGTGCCTCCACACCTCTCCAAACGGAGATTAGCATCCGCAAGGGTGTGAACTTCGGGATACATCGTCGTCTCCACGTGCCTCGGTTATCTCTTACCCGAGCCCTTTACTTATGCACTTTACTTTGTGATAGCCATATTGTTTATGTCATATATCTTGCTATCACTTAGTTTTTTATCTTGCTTAGCATAAGTTGTTGGTGCACATAGGTGAGCCTAGTTGTTGTAGGTTTTGTGCTTGACAAATTAATCGCTAGGTTTATTCCGCATTTGTTCAAGCCTAAACCGTAATTATTTTAAAGCGCCTATTCACCCCCCCCCCCCTCTAGGCGACATCCACGATCTTTCAATTGGTATCAGAGCCTCGTATCTCTTTGTTAGGCTTAACCGCCTAGAGAGTAAAGATGTCGACTAGGGGATTAGGATTCTCTGACACTCTTTGTTTCGATGGCACAAATTTTGATGTTTGGGTAATTCGCATGCTTAATCTCTTTAGGGTCATTGACCCAAATTTAGAGCGAATTGTAGATATGTGTTTTTCTCCTCCAAAGGATCCCCAAAGATTATCTTTAGAGGAAGAGAAAAACTCTTATCTCAATGCTCAAGCTTCTAATGTGCTTTTCGATGCTTTGAGCAATGTAGTTTTATTTCAACTCATGTCGTTCCGGGATGCTCATGAGTTGTGGACAAAGCTTCAAGATAAATATGGTGTGTCCAAGATTTGTGGGGATGATTGTTCTCCCTCCACCTCCGGCCATGTTGCCTTCTCAACTTCTTCTACTTCACCTACATGTGGATTGCCACAAGGTAATGCTATGGTGAGTAGTGTTGGTCATTGCAATGATGATAGTGTGCTTATCGTTGATGACTCTTCATCACTATCTTATTGCAATGCTCCATCTTTGGACTTTAACACTTCGTGCACCTTACATGTTTCACATGCTTGTGTGGATAGTCTGTGCATATCATGTAGAAATTGCTTGACTAAATCTCATGATGATATGCTTGCTATATCTTGTTGCCATGATAAAAATGCATGTATTTCCTCGAGTTGTTGTGCTAACAATGTAGAGGAAAT
This sequence comes from Thinopyrum elongatum, assembly GCA_011799875.1. NCBI lineage: Eukaryota > Viridiplantae > Streptophyta > Magnoliopsida > Poales > Poaceae > Thinopyrum > Thinopyrum elongatum. The sequence goes on along the minus strand of CM022298.1, from coordinate 491,085,177 downwards.
CCAACACTCCATGGAACAAGATGTGGTCTTGATCGGTGCTTCAAGGGATCCTACATCATCATCTATTGCTTTTTGCCTTATGGCTAAGGATTCAAAGGTATCTCCTACTTTGAACCCCAATATGTCTCTTGATGATGATGTTAATGCTAATGATGATGAGGATAATGATGAAGAGAATGATAATGTTGCTTCCTTAAAAATTAAGGGAGAAATGATTTTTAAAGCTCTTCATAAGAATAAAATTGCTCGTTCCAACTTAATGGAAATCATGTTTATTGCCATTGAGGGCAAGAAATACATTGAGGAGTTGGAATCTCATCTCGAGGAGCATGAGGTCACCATTGATAAAATGGAAGGTCATGAGCATGATTACGCTAATGAGATCGCGGACCTCTCTCAAGCTCTTGAACTTGAACAAACCACCAAGGAATCTCTTGAGGAGACCTTTGCTCTAGAATTATCTAGAATAAAGGAATCTCATGATAGAGCACTTGAGGTGGCCAATGATCTCAAAACTAAAAATGCTAAGCTTGAAGTTGCTCATGCTAAACTCCTTGAGGATTTTGAGCACCTCAAAAATGGCTCAAGGGTCATCAAGGGTGAGCTCATCAAACTCACCGAGTCTCATGCTCAACTTGAAGCTTCTTATTTAAAAGAGCTTACCAAGTTGTCCTCTCCTCTTGTTGTTAATGATGATGCTTGTGCTACTAACTCTATTACTTGTGAAGCATCCATTTTGAAGGAGAATGTTGAGCTACAGGCTCAACTTGAGTTGCTATCTAGCAATTATGGGAAATTGGAAGAAAGTCATGAAAAGCTCTCAAGCTCTCATGATGATCTTCTAGTATCCCATAATGTGCTAAAGATAGCCCATGAGGCCATGATTCCTAAGGTAACATCTAGTGAGCCTCATGTGGATACTAGCACTACTTCAAGTCAAAATGCTATATTGCCATGTGCTAGTCCTTGTAATTCATCTACTCACAATGTTGGTACACCTTGTGATGAATTTCTTTCCTTGCCTTGTTGCTCTAACGATGAAGCTTATACTTCCTCTAGTACTTGTGTTGAGACTAACCATGTAGAGGAAATCAAAGAGCTCAATGCCCAAGTCACTTCTTTGAAGAAAGACTTGGAAAAGAGTCATGAAGGGAAATCCACACTCAACAATATCTTGAGTGTGCAAAAATCCCCCAATGACACAGGTGGACTTGGATTCAACTCCAATAAGAAGAAGAAGTCCATGATCAACAAGAAGAAGGGCCAAGAACAAGTCAATAATTCGGCCAAGATTGTTTGCTTCAAGTGCAAAATTGAAGGGCACCATGTTAGATCTTGCCCATTGAAGAAGAAGGTCATTAGTGACAAGCAACAAGGGAAGAGGCCACAAGTTCAATCTCATGCTCAAGCACAAGTTGAAGAAAGGCCACTTCCCAAGAAGACTCAAGGTAATGATCTTCAAGTTGAGAACTCAACTAAGAAGAAAGAAAAGAGTAGATGTTGCTACTTATGCCGTGAGAAGGGTCACCTTGCTTCTTCATGCACAAATGGTACCTTATCCAACCCGGTTCGCATTGATGATATTTATTCTCTTCAGAAGGATAAGATTGGCAATGTGTTTGTCAAGTTTGTTGGTACTCAAAATGGTGTCAAGCAAAGAACCATTTGGGTAGCCAAGCCTATTGTGACTAACCTCTTAGGACCCAACTTGGTTGGGGACAAACAAGCTCAAACTTGATCAATAGGTGACATTGTAGGGTACTTGGAGACTTGGCTACATCATGAAGAATTAAGGGATCTTCATCATTCATATTGTCTCAAGCCAAGTCAATTGGGTTATCAAGTTTCTATCTTATATCCAATGTGCCTCCTTGCGGTAACTTGTACTTAAATTGTTTACATTTAAAGTTACTTGCCCCTTTGCATGTTTTGGTTTTGTTCCTTGCATGTGTTTGTATATGTTGTGCCTCCAATTTGCTTATCTTGAGTGATCAAGTATGTGTGTGTTGGTTTGCACATCATGTAAGCGTGTGTCATGCGTTGAGCCTTTGCTCATCTTGTTTGTATCTTAGTTGGCTCTTGTGAGAGATTAATGGAAAATCCCATTTTGGGGAAGTGATGTGCTTTGTGCACCTCACAATCCTATAAATGTGTGTATATGAGGAATACCATCTAGTATTGATATTACAAGATTATCTAGTCGCTATGTGGTATGTCTTCTCATGAGAAATTCAAATTCTAATTAGTCCATTAATTATCTCCTGTTGGATCCTTTTATTTGCCTCTTGTTTATCTTTAATTGGTATCACATTATGGGGGAGTAATATGCTATGTGTATATTAGTAGCCTAGAAAATGTGTACATTTGAGATATTGTCACCTAGAGTTGATATTGTAAATTATCTTGTTCCTAGGTAGCATGTTAGCTCTACAAGTTGCAAATTTGCTTTTGTGTTTGGTGTGAAGATGATGTTGGATATGTTTGCAATCTACCACCGGGAATTATTACCAAACACTTCTTGTCTCTTGACAATTGGTAATCATTTATGTGGTAGAAATTGTTGATCATCTTTACATGGTCTTTTGTTTTCTTTTGTCTTATCTCTTGCCAAGATTGTGTCAACTCCCATTGCCTTCCATGCCTCTTGTGGATCTTGTTGTTTTCTTGATCTTATCTACTATTTTCTAGATATAGTGAAAGTGGTGATCCCACCTTGTGCATTTTGTATTGAAATGCAAATTCTCTAATGCACAACTCTTGGGGGAGCTATCCTATTTTCTATAGAACACTCATCTTGTGATCCATATCAAGTGTGTGTTGGTGGAAGGCAAGCCGTTTCTTTTTGGTAGTTTGTGCCATCATGAAACTTTGTAGAGGGTTTGGTTTGTTTGGAACCATCCTCTCTTTTCGGAGTTCGATATCTTTCTTTGTTGTGTGTATCAATGGATATCTCACTCCTTGATATATCTTTGATATCTTCCAAGTGATGATTTCTCCATTTGGTATCCTTTTCACTTGGTATTCCTTTTTCATTTCGTGTTAGTTCTTGAAAGTCTTTAGCATGCATATTTACTTCATGTATTTTCTTTGGCATGCTTTCTTTCTTTGACCCAATATATAGGGGAAACTCCACCAAGTCTCAAATTGGATGAGATGTGCATGATATTTATTTTCATATCTATGTGCACATATTTATGTGGAGTTTGTCCTATGTACTAGTGTTTCTAACTCTTTGGTCCCAATGAGTTTGGGTACCATTTTGTTTGTGTTGTTGTTCTAGGAACAATTGGAGATGCATTGGATGCTCGGCTCACTCACAAGGAATGTGGTGCCACCATGTGCTTATTGGAGTCAAGCTAGGATTTTCAATGAACTGCTATCTAATACCTTCAATTGATATCTTCTACATCCTTCCAATGCTATCTCGGTAACAAGTATCTATTCATGCATTCCTCTCTTGCATTCAACCTTGTGTAGGTTGCATCTTGGCATGATATTCATTTCATCTTGTGATACTTGTTCCCTTTCTCAAAGCATCCCAACAATGATCTCTTGTTGCTAGTTGTGATGTCTTTGATGTTTGTGTGGTTGGACTTCATTTATATACAATAATACCATATCTAGCGATGTGCTATGCTTTCAAGCAAATATCTTATTGGTATATTTATGACTTCCTTGTGGATATCTTGTTCTTTTCTTTTTGTAACAATTTCGTGTGTACATCCTTGTTTGTGGATTGATATCATCATGATCTTCATCTACCTAGAATCTTATACACTTGAGAGAAGTTGCATATATATCCCTTTCTTTCATGTACACCATTTCTTTCTCATGTTATTTCTTTGGTGGCTCCGTGAAAGCTTCTTCCTTGAGTGCAGGTCTTATCTCGTTGCATCTTGATGCACTCTTTTGTGGTGAAGATTATTTTCCTCATGCTTGTCTTGATGAGGCTTTTGCCATGTCGATGGTATCCCTTCTCTTGACAAAGCTATCATTCTCTATCTTCACCATGGGTTGTCACAAGCATTGGTTCTTAATTTGCATATTAGTAAACTTGTGAACCCAGTTGCATGTTGTGTATGTGTGGGAAGGACGTGTCATGCACCTTGTATCTCACCTATTCAAGACTTTGTTGATGCTTAATGCTCATCCTTATATTAGTCTTCTCAAGTGCTTTGCCATGACTCACACATATCATTTTGGTTGAGCCTACTCTTAAGTTGCATCTTTTACTTGTTGCTCAACCTTGTGCTTGCTGCAAGTGCTATGCCTTGTATCTTATCTATGCTCACTTGCACGTGTTGTGAGTTTCTATTGATTTTGGGGGAGTGATGATCCAATTTTGTGCTCGTTGTATTCAAATACAAATATTCTTATTTGTGCACAAATCATGGGGAGCTTCTCTAGTTTCTTTAGAACACTCCTTTGCTCATATCATAATATCTTTTATTCATGTGGCTCGAAGGATCTTTGGTCTAGTTGGTTCAATTGGTATCTTTTGATTGCTTGTTTCAATTGGTATCTTTTGATTGCTTGATTGCTTGTTTGCTCACATGTCTTTGTGGCATATCATCCATTTGCAATCTTTGGTTCCTCAATATAGTTTGTCTTCCTCCAACTAGCTATCATTGGATATGTGTATTTCATTGCACTCATATTTTGAGAAATACACACTTTATGGAGGAACACATATTATATTGGCCTTCTAGGTTTTTCGCCCATTTTGGCAATCGATGCCAATGGGGGAGAAGTTTAGAGAGTTTAGTGAAGAAGTTTGGAGAGTTCTTTCTTCTTGCTTTGGTTTTGTTCCTAAGCATTTGCATCGCATGCTCATGCATATTTGTTGTTGCTTTGCATGGTTGTGCATAATTTCTTATATAAACTCTCTTGAAAGTGATTGTCATCAATTACCAAAATGGGGAAGATTGAAAGAACATACGGTGCCCAATGTTTGGTTTTGGTAATTGATGACATTCTCTATGGACTAATGGTCGCCTTGAGTTATATTCGTAGGATTTGTCCATAGGCATTTCTTGAAGTCCATATGTTGGTTTTAAGGAGTTTATGTTGTGACCAAGGTGCTATTCAAGGAATTATCCAAAGATTTGTCATGTGAGAGTTGAGCTTATTGCAAGCATGTATTGAAGAAGAAGTTGTGTGAACATTCATGTTTACCTTCAAGACATCTTCCTAATAAAGAGGTTTGGAAAGATACAAGGTTGATCAAGACTAAGGACAAAGAGTGAATCAAGTTGATCAACAAACAAAGCGTAGAAGATGTACCAAGCGGGATCAAGTGATCTCATGGTATGGTAAGCATTGTCAATTACGCTTTGTGTACTAACCCATGGTCTACGTGAGAGTTCTGCATGGGGTTAGGTATGTTTCCATGGGTTTGCGTCAAGACAAAGATCTCATACAACCCATGGAGGATGACATCAAGTGGTGATCGTCATCAAGATTGCGGTGTGCAAGTTCAAGTGGAGCATCACAAAGAGGTCATCCTTGAAGCTTGCCGTCCATTGTGGTGTAAATGGACTTGTGAAGATGTGCCGAAGAGTGGCTCACCCCTAGTGGAGTATGGGGGAGCAATCTACTAGTCTTCATCGAGCCAACGCAATCAAGAAAGGTGGTCCAACTTGAGGGAGTCAAGATCGTCATCATCTAGCTCAAGTGGACTATGTGCAAGGCAAAGGTTTGCCCTTGATAGGTTTTCTATTTTACCGGTCTCATGGTGGTAGTTGGGAGACCGGGTTGTAGGATCAATTGTCGTACTATCAAGGGGGGCTCTCTAGTGAGTACCTTGATCGTATCGTTCGTCGAGAGCTCAAACCATTGCATCCTTGCATCATCTCTATTGGTTCTTGTTTGGCTCTTCTCCTTGTGAGATCTGGAGCTTATGGTCATCTTCATGACAAGCTCGAGTTCATCGAAAACCGATTTCATATGCATCTTCTTTTGTGTTTTCGGTGTTGGAGTTTTTACCAGTCTTATTTGAGAAAGGGTTCTCACCATTTTATTTTGGGTATTTTCTCAATTACTATTTCTTGATATTTCTATCAAGATTGTGTTTGCTCTTGTCTTTAGCTTTCCAACAAACTTGATTTCGTCGAATTCGGAGCTCGTATGCGAAAGTTGTGGCTGTTTTGATCTTACCTGTTTTACATAGACCGGTTGTACCGCTTCTTACACCGGTTGACCGGTACTACCGGTGTTTGGGGTTGTTGTACCGCTCCAGACTTGGTCCGGTGGTTGTACCGGCCTTGTACCGCTCTACCACCGGACTGGGTTCTGTTGTGGAGCGGTTGTTGGCCGGTTTTACCGGTTAGTTCGTGTTTAACCGGTACTACCGGTGCCATGGGAGGTTGTACCGCTTAGTGCTTTTCCTACAGGTAGGTTTTGTCTCTGCTTTGACCGGTTGTACCGGTACTTTCACATGTTGTACCGGTCCTAATGTTTTCTGCACATAACGGGCAGATTTGTGGGGACCTATAAAAGGGGATCTTCTTCCCCATTGGACCCTATCTCTTGTGCTCGTGTTCTTCCCCCATTGTTGACCTTCTTCGAGCTTGCTATCTCTCAATCCCTCCATGGATTCTTGCTAGTTTTTGGGTGAAAAGAGAGAGGAGATCTAGATCCATATTTCCACCAATTACTTTCTCCTCTATGTGAGGGGAACCCATTGGATCTAGATCTTGGAGTTCTTGGTGTTCTCCTTCTTGTTCTTCCTCTCATTTTCCTCCATAGCTTTCATTGCTTTGGTGGGATTTGAGAGTGAGGGACTTGGGCACTCTGTGTGCCCTTGCCATTGCATTTGGTGCATCGATTTGAGTTCTCCACGGTGGTACGTGAAAGTTACAAGTTGAGAAGCTTATTACTCTTGGGTGCTTGGTGCCCTTGAGCTTGTTCCTCTTGGGTGCTTGGGCGCCCTAGATAGTTGGTGGTGTTCGGAGCTCAATCATTGTGGTGTAAAGCTCCGGGCAAGCGTCGGGATCTCCAATTAGGTTGTGGAGATTGCCCCGACCAATTTGACGGGTTTCGGTGACCGCCCCCAAGGGTTGCCAAAGTGTACGGGTTTCGGTGACTGCCCCCAAGGGTTGCCATTTGTACGGGTTCAGTGACCGCCCTCAAGGGTCCCTTAGTGGAATCACGGCATCTTGCATTGTGCGAGGGCGTGAGGAGATTACGGTGGCCCTAGTGGCTTCTTGGGGAGCATTGTGCCTCCACACCGCTCCAAACGGAGATTAGCATCCGCAAGGGTGTGATCTTCGGGATACATCGTCGTCTCCGTGTGCATCGGCTATCTCTTACCCGAGCCCTTTACTTATGCACTTTACTTTGTGATAGCCATATTGTTTCATGTCATATATCTTGCTATCACTTGGTTGTTTATCTTGCTTAGCATAAGTTGTTGGTGCAAATAGGTGAGCCTAGTTGTTGTAGGTTTTGTGCTTGACAAATTAACCGCTAGGTTTATTCCGCATTTGTTCAAGCCTAAACCGTAATTATTTTAAAGCGCCTATTCACCCCCACCCCCCTCTAGGCGACATCCACGATCTTTCAACATTGCTCCCGGCGAGAGCAACGAAGTAGCGATTGCAAGGTCCGCGCATGAGAATCTACAGTATGTTGAGCACGACTAGTACGACTTGGAGTTCTTCCGGAAGCGCGATCACGAGAAGAAGAAAAAGCGGGTGAAGCAGGAGAACAAGGCTGGCCCTCAGCGGTGATCAAGATCGAGTCCGACGAGGAGTTCGATTGTTTTGATGAGGAGACCATCGCGCTCTGGAACTCAATCCGAAGCGACCCCGAGTCCGACGAGTAGTTTATGTTCAGGGTGATCAAGTAGTATCGGTATGAAGGTGTCATTGCAATGTTTATAGTATGAACTATGTTTATGTTTAAAATGTTTGAAATGAACTTGGTATCTTTGCACTTTTGTATGTGTGAATGAACTATTTTTACACCATCTATTGGAGCACTAGTAGTGTCCTATTGTACATCATCTATTGAAGTTGTTTTTTGTGATGTAAAAGAGCACCTTGGTGCCCTCATCTATTGGAGATGCTCTAAGGTAAGAAGGGATTCAGGCAGTGAAACTGACGACATGTCCCAAAGGAAAATTAACAGGCCAATTTGCTACTACTCCAAATCAGTTGCATGATGAATCACTACATAGCAGCCTAGCAGGCAGGAACTGTATTGTCTCAAAAAAAAAGGCAGGAACTGTATGAAAACTATACCAGCAGAATTTGCAGAAACATCACATCCACATAACAGGATTCCTGGGAGAAATGAAGTGTAACTGCAGACATCAGCTCAGCTACGGACACACTTGCTTCAGTAGTACAAAGAGTTTGCTGAAACTACACATGGAAGTCAATCAAACACATCCCCCCACCCTTGTCTGAAATACAGGGCTGTTTCTAAGAGATGGTTCAACCTTCCCAGGCATTTTTCAGGTAATGATGATCGACTCCGGTAATAAATGGTGCAAATATCAAAAGATTTAGTTTCTCCTACTTGCGGCATTAGCCCAGAACACATGCACCAGCACATGACCATACAAATCTCATCTGTAGACAAGATGAACAACATAACAGTATCTTGGAGGGGAGAACACATGGCATTTCTGCTGCACGGGTCATCCCTCTTCATCCTGCGGATCTAGCTATCACCATCGCCGATGGCTAGCATCGGCAAATCAGCCCGAGCAACGTCCGGGACGCCGACAGGGGGCAGAGGCGACGCCTCGATCGCCTCGGCCATCGGCTTCTTCCCTATCTTGAGGGTACTCTTGACCATGTCCCCGACGGACTTGAAAGGGTTGGTCAGCTTCTTCTGCACCGCGAGGAGGAACGACACCTCGTTGAACTGCCACGCGGCGATCATGACCATCACCGTGCCGAGCAGGATGTGGGTGATCATGTTCTGCCTCTTGATCTTGCTAAGGTCTTTCGCCACGTCGCCTGGCCCCGCCTCCTTGCCGCTCTCCGGGTCAGGATTGATGGAGTTCAGTTCGGCACCGTCCGGATCATCATCGTTTTCCAGCGTCTCCAGCTGTTGAAATAATTCAGGATTTGCGTCTCAAGAATGATGAAATGAAATGAATGCAGAATGTCAGGTAACTGTAGCGGCAGATGCAATCCAATCTTGGGACCAAAAGGTGCATCTGCAACCTGAAACAATTCAGATGTACAGGTAGAAGCGCACACATAGATAGATACCTTGGAGAGCAACGAGGAGAGGAAGAGATCCTCCTCGTGATCCATGGCGCCCTCCTCCTCCTCCCCTTGCTGTCGCTGCTTGCCGCTTTTCTCCTCCAGGAGCCCATGAATGGCCTCCTGCAGCAGCTCCACCTTCTTCCTCCTTCCCTCCTCACCACCACCTCCGGCGTCTCCTCCGGTGGCCATGCCGACGCCGATTGAATGGGACAAGAACAGATGCGCAGGAACGGCTGAAAACGAAAGAAAACAGAGGAACGTGCACGCCCCTTTCCCAATTGGAAGAAAATTATACTGAATTCATGTCGCTGTCGTGGATTCAGAGGGATCCTTCGGGCCCAGACAGATGTTTCCAGGTTCCTGCCAAACGGGTGCTGCAACTGGCAATCCAGGCGACGGCGAGATGAGATCGCGAGGTCTGCGGCTGCTGACGGACGGGGTGTGAGGACAGGGGATCCAAAAATGGCGTAGCAGCGGCGGCTGGCCGGAGGTGGCCTTGACAACAGGGCTAAATAGTTCACATGTGCGACGTGTGGCGTGGCGACCTCATGGGAACTCGTGTGCGGGCCACATGCTCCTTGCATCGTGCTCGATCTAGGGGCCTCTTTTGTCCGGCGACGTGGCACCACGGGCACACGAGCACTCACTGCACACGAGAGCAAGGATCTTGAAAAGATTCGTGTGCTTTGAAAAGGAATGTACCCCTCTGGTCATTTTTAGTTCGCCTATTACAAACTTTTGTAGGTAGCTTACCAAGCTGATCGCTTGGTTAGTTCGCCTATTAGATTTGTATCAAATCAAATTTTATAAAGTTTAATCAAACTCATATTAAAAAATATCACCATCTAAAATATCAAATATATATATACTATGAAATTACATTTCATAATGAATCTAACAATATTAATTTTGCATTGTAAATGTTGATACTTTTTTCTATAAGTTTGGTTAAATTAGAGATACTTTGACTTCGGATAAAACTTATATGCGGACCAAAAAGGACCGGAGGGAGTATATTAAGTAGAGTAAATTCAAATTTTATCTCAAGTTTTATGTTTATGACAGATATTACTCTATTTAGCAAAAAAAGAAACTCAGTTTATATCCTATTTAGTGAAACTTGTGCCACAATTTATCTCATTTTATGTTTCCCAGTTTTTTGCTGACAAGCACTTTGCCTTCGACGGTTGATACAAGTAATACCCAACGATATTTTTAGGATAACCAACAAAGTAACCCTTATTTGATTGAGCGTATTAGGTTATAAACGTCGCATCCTTCAATTTCATGAGAAGACAAATTGGGCTTTTTTTCACCACATAACACATGTGGTAAGCAATCCAAACAATTCAAACAAAAAAGTTTTTTTTATTTCATATCTTATATGGTGTTGTTTCGATAGCTTTGTTGGTGCTCTATTCAGTGTAAAAGTCACTGTCTCTAAAACATAAATCAAAATCATAATGGGAAATCAGTTGATGACATCATCAATCTCACCATGTCTAACAAGGTTCGGTTACATCTCTCAGACACTCCAGTTATGTGTGGCGTTTCCAAAGCCGTAAGATCTTTTTAAAAAACTCTACAATTGTTTGGATGTTCGCTAAATTCGTAACTCGGATATTCTCCTCTGCAATCTGATCGCAAAATTTTGATTTTCTTGTTTCAGTGATTTTCTACTTCGCTCTGAAATTCCTTGATTTTTCGAATGTTTTAGACTCATTAAGTAAATATAACCATATCTACTCTGTGAAAGTAGAGGAACCCACCATGCGCAACTATACTCGTCGGATCATATAGATCTGTATGTATGATTTCTAACAAGTCAGCTGACCATCCCATATGGCATGTGAAGAGTGTTTTAGTCATTTTAACCATTAGACAAGATTCTCAAGTGTCAGCTAATTCAAAATCAAATGACTCCAAAAATCCATCATAATGGAGTTTCTTCATGCACTTTTTCCAATATGACCCAAATGCCACTGCCATAAACAAGTGGTATTCGAATCATCAGTCTTGCAACACTAAGCGTAGGTGTTATGGATGTATGTATTATCATCAAATTAATAACAAATAACAAGTTATGAGTGTTATGTATGGTCGTAAAGTATATCATTTGCATAAATCAAAGAACCATTATCCTAAGGCTGAAACATAATAATAATTACTAAGCTCTTAAATAAATCTTGAAGATAAATGTCAAGGTAATACACCGACGGCGATCATATAACTTTTACTCCGGAATTTTTTATGTGCACAAACAACTCGTCCTTAGCTAGTCGTTTAGGCCTTTGTAGTTCTTGCATCAAGTTGTCAATATGAGCAATTAATTTGGTATCCTCGTGACTAACTCCTTAGTCACAATACCTAAGAATTACATTTGTGAACCAGCAAGGAACACATTTATAACATACATAACACTCATAACTTCATAAGTGAGATGGACTTCCCAGTCATCCTTCTTTTTTTTCTAGGGAATGCCATCTGTCGGTGCAACAAACATTCACGTTTGCTGCCCGAACTCATGCACAGGCGTACTGACGATCATACATCCAGCACCAACGCATGACACAAAGATAAGCCAGAGAAACCGCTCTTCGTGAGATCGAGGAGAGCATTAAGAGGATTAAATCAGCAAGGGATCACCTCAGGGAAGCCTCCCTTGCCGGGCAGGAGAGCCTGGCCGGGTTGAGGCAGAGCTTGAGGGACGAGACCAGTTCGCCCCGACAAGGTTTCCGGGGCCGCCAAGACCAGAACCCGACAGGCTCCTTGCCAGCAGGCTTTCACCAAGACGCCACCGCTGCACCTCATCGCCCCCAGTCACTAATCAGTGCGGTGTCAAGATATCAGACAACCATCCTATCAAGCACGTGGCGACATGGGATGGAAGAGATTAGCTTTATTGACACCCGTCCAGAGGACGTGTCACGCTAACAAGAAGAAGCAGATAAGCGGCGCGACAGGCTTGCCAGGCTTCAACCTCAGCACGACACCTAGCAGTGCATTTAATGCACTTTGTCCTAACTGCCAGACTTAGGTATGATAGCACTATTAACTATCTAATCACCCTAAAATGACTGTTTTGCCACTGTGGTCGCCCCTTAACCTATAAAAGGAGGCCCGAGGCAACCTAGCAAAGGGTTCGAACATTTGATCCCTCAACACTTATGCGCACACGCTGTTCTTCCCGAGGAAACCTTGCCGGGCTAGAGCACGTCGCGCCTTCGTGTTCCTCCAGATCAATCCACCATAGCAGGAGTAGGGTTTTACGCTGCAAAGCAGCCCGAACCTGGGTAAAAGAGAGTTGTCATCGTCGTGCTGCCCCCCGCTGCTTCAGCTCTTTGTGCAATGTGACCGTCCCCTTGCCGAACCACAAAGGGGCATCCCTGCCACATAGGTGATCGCGCTTCCACGCCGACATCTTTAGCGCGCCAGGTAGGGGGCGTCGCTTGTGCGAATCTGAAGCAGTAGATGGTGCGTCGATCTTCATCATCCTTCTGCATCATCCATTGCCCCCAAGAAGAGAACTGGTGCGATGTCGCATCCTTGCACTTCGAAGGCATCACCGCCTGCCGTCGGGGGTGCTGTAGGCACAGCAACCGCAGCGGGTGAAGCGGGCACCACGGGCAGTGTTGTCCATGCTCCCTCCGCGACCGGAGCGGGGACCAGGACCGCGGGAGTGGTCCAACTCCATCAACATGTTGACGAGCATGCGCCCGCCGGTGCGAGCCACTGCTACTTCTTGAGCTTGCGTTGATTTTTCCCTTGAAGAGGAAAGGGTGATGCAACAAAGTAGAGATAAGTATTTCCCTCAGTTTGAGAACCAAGGTATCAATCCAGTAGGAGGCACAAGCAAGTCTCCAATCTATGCACCTGCACAAACTAACAAACACTTGCACTCAACGCGAAAAAGGGGTTGTCAACCCCTTCACGGTCTCGAACAAGAGTGAGATCTAATAGAGATAGATATAAAAGATTACTAAAACGTAAAACAAAGTAAAAACAAATAAATTGCAGCAAGGTATTTTTGGGTTTTTTGCTTTATAGATCTGAAAATATATGATGGAAAATAGACCCGGGGGCCATAGGCTTCACTAGAGGCTTCTCTCTTGAAAGAAAACATATGGTGGGTGAACAAATTACTGTCAAGCAATTGATAGAAAAGCGCAAAGTTATGACGATATCCAAGGCAATGATTATGAATATAGGCATCACGTCTGTGTCAAGTAGACCGAAACGATTCTGCATCTACTACTATTACTACACACATCGACCGACTCCTGCCTGCATCTAGAGTATTAAAAGATGACATGATGTAGAGGGATAAACTCAAGCAATATGATGAAAACACCATCTTTTTACCCTTGATGGCAACAATACAATACGTGCCTCGCTACCCCTACTATGTCACTGGGTGAGGACACCGCAAGATTGAACCCAAAACTAAGCACCTCTCCCATTGCAAGAAAAACCAATCTAGTTGGCCAAACCAAACCGATAATTCGAAGAGAAATACAAAGATATTAAATCATGCATAAAAGAGTTCAAAGAAGACTCAAATAATATTCAGAGATAATCTGATCATAAATCCACAATTCATCGGATCTCGACAAACACACCGCAAAAGAATATTACATCGGATAGAACTCCAAGAACATCGAGGAGAACATTGTATTGAAGATCAAAGAGAGAGAAGAAGCCATCTAGCTACTAGCTATGGACCTGTAGGTCTGTGGTAAACTACTCACGCTTCATCGGAAGGGCAGCAAGGTTGATGTAGAGGCCCTTCGTGATCGAATCCCCCTGCGGCAGGGTGCCGAAAAAGGCCCCAAGATGGGATCTCACGGGAACAGAGGCTTGCGGCGACGGAAAAGTATTTTGGTGGACGCTTCTGTTGGTTTGGGAATATTTGGGAATTTATAGGCCAAGAATTAGGGTTGGAGGACTCCCGAGGGGCCCACAAGCCAGGGAGGCGCCCCCCCTAGGGCGCATTCTGAGGGCTTGTGGTGCCCTTGGGACTCTTCTGGCCCCCTCTCCAAGCTCCGTGGATGTCTTCTGGTCCAAGAAAATCATCGTAAAGTTTTATTCCGTTTGGACTCCGTTTGATATTCCTTTTCTATAAAACTCAAAAACAAGGAAAAAACAGAAACTGGCACTGGGCTCTAGGTTAATAAGTTAGTCCCAAAAATAATATAAAATAGCATATTAATGCATATAAAACATCCAAAACAGATAATATAATAGCATGGAACAATCAAAAATTATAGATACCTTGGAGACGTATCAAGCATCTCCAAGCTTAATTCCTACTCGTCCTCGAGTAGGTAAATGATAAAAACAGAATTTTTGATGTGGAATGCTACCTAACATATTTATCCATGTAATTTTCTTTATTGTGGCATGAATATTCAGATCCATAAGATTCAAAACAAAAGTTTAATATTGACATAAAAACAATAATACTTCAAGCATACTAATAAAGCAATCATGTCTTCTCAAAATAACATGGCCAAAGAAAGTTATCCCTACAAAATCATATAGTCTCGCTACGCTCCATCTTGACCACACAAATTATTTCATCATGCACAACCCCGATGACAAGCCAAACAATTGTTTCATACTTTTGGTGTTCTCAAACATTTTCAACTTTCACGCAATACATGAGCGTGAGCCATGGATATAGAACTATAGGTGGAATAGAATATGGTGGTTGTGGAGAAGACAAAAAGAATGAGAAAGTCTCACATCAACTAGGCGTATTAACGGGCTATGGAGATGCCCATCAATAGATATCAATATGAGTGAGTAGGGATTGCCATGCAACGAATGCACTAGAGCTATAAGTGTATGAAAGCTCAAAAAGCAACTAAGTGGGTGTGCATCCAACTCGCTTGCTCACGAAGACCTAGGGCAATTTGAGGAAGCCCATCATTGGAATATACAAGCCAAGTTCTATAAAGAAAAATTCCCACTAGTATATGAAAGTGACAAAATAGGAGACTCTCTATCATGAAGATCATGGTGCTACTTTGAAGCACAAGTGTGGAAAAAGGATAGTAACATTGTCCCTTCTCTCTTTTCTCTCATTTTTTTTCTTTTTTTTCTTTTTTTATTTGGGCTTCTTTTGGCCTCTTTTATTTTTTGTAAAGTCCGGAGACTCATCCCAACTTGTGAGGGAATCATAGCTTCCATCATCCTTTCCTCACATGGGACAATGCTCTAATAATGATGATCATCACACTTTTATTTACTTACTACTCAAGAATTACAACTCGATACTAGAACAAGATATGACTCTATATGAATGCCTCTAGCGGTGTACCGGGATGTGCAATGATCAAGAGCGTCATGTATAAAAATTATGAACGGTGGACTTGCCACAAATAATATGCCAACTACATGATCATGCAAAGCAATATGACAATGATGTTGCGTGTCATAATAAAACGGAACGGTGGAAGTTGCATGGCAATATATCTCGGAATGGCTATGGAAATACCATAATAGGTAGGTATGGTGGCTGTTTTGAGGAAGGTATATGGTGGGTTTAATGCACCTGCGAAAGTTGCGCGGTACTAGAGAGGCTAGCAATGGTGGAAGGGTGAGAGTGCGTATAATCCATGGACTCAACATTAGTCATAAAGAACTCACATACTTATTGCAAAAATTTATTAGCTATCGAAACAAAGTACTACACGCATACTCCTAGGGGGATAGATTGGTAGGAAAAGACCATCGCTCGTCCCCGACCGCCACTCATAGGGAAGACAATCAAAAAAATAAATCATGCTCCGACTTCATCACATAACGGTTCACCACACATGCATGCTACGGGAATCACAAACTTTAACATAAGTATTTCTACCAATCCACAATTACTCACTAGCATGACTCTAATATCACCATCTTTATATCTCAAAACAAATGCAAGGAATCAAACTTCTCATCTTATTCAACGCTCTTTATATGAAAGTTTTTATTATATCCCTCTTGGATGCCCATCATATTAGGACTAAATTCATAACCTAAGAAAATTACCATGCTGTTTGGAGACTCTCAAAATAATATAAGTGAAGCATGAGAGTTCAACAATTTCTATAAAATAAAGCCACCGCCGTGCTCTAAAAAGATATAAGTGAAGCACTCGAGCAAACTGCCTAGCTCAAAAGATATAAGTGACGCACATAGAGTATTCTAATAAATTCACGATTCATGCGTGTCCCTCTCAAAAGATGTGTACAACAAGGATGATTATGGCAAAACTAAAAAGCAAAGGCCCATATCATACAAGACGCTCCAAGCAAAACACATATCATGTGGTGAATAAAAATATAGCCTCAAGTAAATTTACCGATGGACGAAGACAAAAGAGGGGATGCCATCCGGGGCATCCCCAAGCTTAGGCTCTTGCCACTTCTTATTCCGTTGTCCATCAAATCTTTACCCAAAACTTGAAAACTTCACAACACAAAACTCAACAAAAAAATCTCATAAGATCTGTTAGTATAATAAAATAAATCACCACTTTAGGTACTTTTTTGAACTCATTATTTATTTATTTTGGTGTAATATATACTGTATTCCAACTTCTCCAGGGTTCATACCCCCCGATACTACCCATAGATACATCAAAATAAGCAAACAACACATAGAAAACAGAATCTGTCAAAAACAGAACAGTCTGCGAAGATCTGACTTATAGTCATACTTATATAACACCAAAAATTCTAAAATATTAGGAAACCCTGGGAAATTTGTATATAAATCTTGTGTAAAAAATTCAGAATTTTTCGTGGCTTCTGTGAATTTTTAAAATTCTTTTACTGGACGCAAAAGTTTATGTTTTTCAGCAAAATCAAATCAACTATCACCGTAGACCATCCCAAAGGTCTTGCTTGGCTCAAACACTAATTAAAACACCAAAACACAACTACTACAGAGGTAATAATTTGTATTTTCATAAAAATAGAAAATAAAAATATTGGGTTGTCTCCCAACAAGCGCTTTTCTTAAAAGCCTTTTAGCTAGGCGTTGATAATTTTAATGATGCTCACATGAAAGATAATAGTTGAAACACAAAGAGAGCATCATGAAGCATGTGAAAAACACATCTAAGTCTAACATACTTCCTATGCATAGGCATTTTATAGACAAACAAATTATCAAGGCAAGCAAAAACTAGCATATGCAAAGAAGAAGAAAGAAACACTAGCAATCTCAACATAACGAGAGGTAATTTAGTAACATGAAAATTTCTACAACCATATTTTCCTCTCTCATAATAATTACATGTAGGATCATAATCAAATTCAATAATATAACTATCACATAAAATTTTATCTTCATGATCCACGTGCATGCAAAGTTGACACTCTTCCAAAATAGTGGGATTAACATAGAATAAAGTCATTACTTCTCCAAGCCCACTTTTATCAAAAATTTCATAAGATTGATCAAAGTCCAAAGTAGTGGGATTATTATTTACTAAAGTTGATACTCTTCCAAACTCACTTTCAATATTAATGCAAACACTATTATCACTAACATATTCATCATGAGGCTTAAGTAAATTTTCAAGATCATAAGAAGAATCACCCTAATCATGATCATTGCAATAAGTAGTGGACATAGCAAAACTAGCATCCCCAAGCTTAGGGTTTTGCATATTATTAGAACAATTGACATTAAGAGAATTTATAATAACATCATTGCAATCATGCTTTTAATTCAAGGAGCTATCGTGGATCACTTCATAAATTTCATCACAATTTTCAGATTCATGAATTTCAAGCAAAACTCCATAAAGATAATCTAGTGCACGCAACCTACTAGCAATTGATTCATCATAATTGGATCTCTTAAAAATATTTGCAAGTGGATGAGGATCCATAAACTTTTTGCTTTCTGATTTTCAATAAATACACAATTATTCCAAACAAACAAGCAAACAAAGTAAGACATAAAAGGCAAAGGAAAAGAAGGCAAATATTTTTGTATTTTTCTGAAAACGTTTTAGAAGTGGGGGAGAGGAAAACGAGAGGCAAATGGCAAATAATGTAATGAAAGAGATGAGAGTTTATGGTGGGTACTTGGTAGGCTTGATGTAGAACCTCCCCGGCAATGGCGCCAGAAATTCTTCCTGCTACTTCTTGAGCTTGCGTTGATTTTTCCCTTGAAGAGGAAAGGGTGATGCAGCAAAGTAGAGATAAGTATTTCCCTCAGTTTGACAACTAAGGTATCAATCCAGTAGGAGGCACAAGCAAGTCTCCAACCTATGCACCTTCACAAACTAACAAACACTTGCACTCAACGCGAAAAAGGGGTTGTCAATCCCTTCACGATCTCGAACAAGAGTGAGATCTAATAGAGATAGATATAAAAGATTACTAAAATGTAAAACAAAGTAAAAAAATAAATAAATTGCAGCAAGGTATTTTTGGGTTTTTTGGTTTATAGATCTGAAAATATATGATGGAAAATAGACCCGGGGGACATAGGTTTCACTAGAGGCTTCTCTCTTGAAAGAAAACATACGGTGGGTGAACAAATTACTGTCGAGCAATTAATAGAAAAGCGCAAAGTTATGAGGATATCCAAGGCAATGATTATGAATATAGGCATCACGTCCGTGTCAAGTAGACCGAAACGATTCTGCATCTACTACTATTACTACACACATCGACCGACTCCTGCCTGCATCTAGAGTATTAAGTTCATAAGAACAGAGCAACGCTTTAAGTAAGATGACATGATGTAGAGGGATAAACTCAAGCAATATGATGAAACCCCCATCTTTTTACCCTTGATGGCAACAATACAATATGTGCCTCGCTACCCCTACTATGTCACTAGGTGAGGACACCGCAAGATTGAACCCAAAACTAAGCACCTCTCCCATTGCAATAAAAACCAATCTAGTTGGCCAAACCAAACCGATAATTCGAAGAGAAATACAAAGATATTAAATCATGCAAAAAAGAGTTCAGAGAAGACTCAAATAATATTCATAGATAATCTGATCATAAATTCACAATTCATCGGATCTCGACAAACACACCGCAAAAGAATATTACATCAGATAGAACTCCAAGAACATCGAGGATAACATTGTATTGAAGATCAAAGAGAGAGAAGAAGCCATCTAGCTACTAGATATGGACCCGTAGGTCTGTGGTAAACTACTCACACTTCATCGGAAGGGCAGCAAGGTTGATGTAGAGGCCCTCCGTGATCGAATCCCCCTCCGGCAGGGTGCCGGAAAAGACCCCAAGATGGGATCTCATGGGAACAGAGGCTTGCGGCGGCGAAAAAGTATTTTGGTGGACGCTTCTGTTGGTTTGGGAATATTTGGGAATTTATAGGCCAAGAATTAGGGTTGGAGGACTCCCGAGGGGCCCATAAGCCAGGGAGGCGCCCCCTAGGGCGCGGCCTGAGGGCTTGTGGTGCCCTCGGGACTCTTCTGGCCCCCTTTCCAAGTTCCGTGGATGTCTTCTGGTCCAAGAAAAATCATCATAAAGTTTTATTCCGTTTGGACTCCGTTTGACATTCCTTTTCTATAAAACTCAAAAACAAGGAAAAAATAGAAACTGGCACTGGGCTCTAGGTTAATAAGTTAGTCCCAAAAATAATATAAAATAGCATATTAATGCATATAAAACATCCAAAACAGATAATATAATAGCATGGAACAATCAAAAATTATAGATACGTTGGAGACGTATCAGCCATGGAGACGCCCAATGATACGTCTCCAACGTATCTATAATTTTTTATTGTTCCATGCTATTATATTATCTATTTTGGATGTTTTATATGCATTAATATGCTTTTTTATATTATTTTTGGGACTAACCTATTAACCTAGAGCCCAGTGCCAGTTTCTGTTTTTTCCTTGTTTTTGAGCTTCGCATAAAAGGAATACCAAACGGAGTCCAAACGGAATAAAATTTCATGATGATTTTTCTTGGACCAGAAGACACCCAGGAGACTTGGAGTTGAAGTCAGAAGAGCCACGAGGCGGCGGCAAGGGTGGGAGGCGCACCCAGGGGGTAGGGCGTGCCCCCCTACCTTGTGGGCCCTTGGTGACCCCCCGACCTAGATCTTCCTCCTATATATTTGCAAATATTCCCAAACCACCAGAAGCATCCATGAAAACACTTTTCCACCGCCGCAACCTTCTGTTCCCGTGAGATCCCATCTTGGGGCCTTTTCCGGCACCCTGCCGGAGGGGGATTCGATCTCGGAGGGCATCTAGATCAACTCTATTGCCCTTCTGATGAAGCATGAGTAGTCCACCTCAGACCTATGGGTCCATAGCTAGTAGCTAGATGGCTTCTTCTCTCTCTTTGATTCTCAATACCATGTTCTCCTCGATGTTCTTGGAGATCTATCCGATGTAATACTCTTTTGCGGTGTGTTTGTCGAGATCCGATGAATTGTGGATTTATGATCAGCTTATCTATGAATATTATTTGAATCTCCTCTGAATTCTTATATGTATGATTTGGTATCTTTGTATTTCTCTTCGAATTATCGGTTTGGTTTGGCCAACTAGATTGGTTTTTCTTGCAATGGGAGAGGTGCTTAGCTTTGGGTTCAATCTTGCGGTGTCCTCACCCAGTGACAAAGTAGGGGTAGCGAGGCACGTATTGTATTGTTGCCATCAAGGATAAAAAGATGGGGTTTACATCATATTGCTTGAGTTTATTCCTCTACATCATGTCATCTTACTTAATGCGTTACTCTGTTCTTTATGAACTTAATACTCTAGACGCAAGCAGGAGTTGGTCGATGTGTGGAGTAATAGTAGTAGATGCACGCAGGAGTCGGTCTACTTGATACGGACGTGATGCCTATATTGCATAATCATTGCCTTGGATATCATTGTAACTTTGCGCTTTTCTATCAATTGCTTGACAGTAATTTATTCACCCATCGTATTATTTGCCTTCATGAGAGAAGCCTCTAGTGAAACCTATGGCCACCGGGTCTATTTTCCATCATATTAGTTTCCGATCTACTATTTTGCAATCTTTTATTTTCAGATCTATAAATCAAAAAACCCAAAAATATTTTATCTTTTGTTTATCTATCTCTATCAGATCTCACCTTTGCAAGTGACCGTGAAGGGATTGACAACCCCTTTATCATGTTGGGTGCAAGTGTTTGATTGTTTGTGTAGGTATTGGTGATTTGCGTGTTCTTCTCCTACTGGATTGATACCTTGGTTCTCAAACTGAGGGAAATACTTATCTCTACTTTGCTGCATCACCCTTTCCTCTTCAAGGAAAAAACCAACGCAAGCTCAAGAAGTAGCACCCAACTCCCTCCTCCTCACCGCACCGCACCGGCGAGCTCAACCAGCACGACATCAATGCCCGCTTCGGTGCGAGCCAATACCCGTTGGCCGCACCGACGAGAGGGGCGGCGACGGGACACGCGCTTTGCCCCGCGCAGGGCGAGCGAGACAAGACCCCAAGGGGCGCCGTCGATCCTTCACGGCCGCGTCCACACGAGAAGGGACCAGCTGATCAAGCTGCTGTCCATCAAGAACAGCTTCGGCCATGCCAGAACGCTCTGGTGATCGGTCAGAGACGGCAGGGGCACGACAATGTTCCTTCTGGTTCGTCCAGAAGTCGAGCGGTGTCGTGTTCCGCCTCTCGCGCCATGCCAGAGACGGTGGACGAAGCGATGGCGAGAGCTCAGCTACTGCTGAACTTTCCTCCAGCGGCGGACAAGATGGATGAATGGAGAGCTACCATTGAGCCTCATCGGTTTTCCTGAAACCAACAAACCACGGCGCGCGGAGCCCTTGCGGCACCCGTAGACAACACCGACGGTGCCAGAGGGTGGCCAAGTCAAGAGGACTACACCTACGGTGCAGTCCCCTCGGCGGCAGCCCGTCCAAAGGCAGCCACAGCGATATCGGCAAACCCAAGACATCGACGAGCCTGATGACGCGTCAATGGCTTCGTCCGACCCACGGCTCCTGCCGGATCAACGCCAAGTGTTGAGAGACAGGAGAAGGGAAAACGCCCACGTCACCATTGAGCGGCGTCATGAGACGCGCCGTCAATCAGACAGGCACAATGGACCCGACATTGATGAACCCACGCCCAGTGTTGGCGGGTACCTTCCTCACGAGGTGGGGTGCCCTGCCTTCACCTATGAGCTGCGGCAAGTCCGTTGGCCATCTTCTCGCTCCTTCAAGCCTGACCTGCCGGAGAAATACGATGGAAAGATGAACCCGGCAAAGTTCCTGGGCATCTATACGATTGTCGTTCAGGCTGCCGGGGGAAGCGATGAGAAAGTACTCGCCAACTACTTCTTGTTGACTCCCAAGCCAAACATGAGGTTCTGGCTGATGCACTTGTCGGAGGATTCCATTTCTTTGTGGGCAGACATGTGCAATGAGTTCGTTGGCACCTTCACCAGTGGCCACCAAGAACCAGGACAGCCCAGTGACCTGCACGTCCTCCCATAGAAAGAGGGGGAGAGTTTGCGCAAATACCTGCAGAGATTCAGCCGAGTACACCATAACATTCCTCAGATACAACCGGCAGCTCTGATTGCCGCATTCCACATGAATGTGCGCAATCGAAGGATGCGTGCAAAGATGAATGTTCGCTTGCCGAAGACTGTCAATGAGTTATAAACATTGGCAGATAAGTGTGCTCGGGTTGAGGAAGGCAGAAGGCTCCTAGGTGAGGAGGCCGGTATCGAAGTCGATTCGGAAGACGACGACACTGCCACCCCTGGGAAGAAAAATAAGAAGCGCAACAAGAAGCGTAAAGGAAAAACTGTGATGGCTGTTGAGAGCTCTGGTGACCTTGCCGCAGGCAAGAAAGCTAAAGCTGAGACGTTCGGCAAAGAAGTAGCTACCTGCGCTGATTGCCGGGTGGCGGCGGCGGCTGAGAAAACCGGCTAGTCCGATGGGTCATACTGCAAGATCCATAGGACCAAGGGCCATGATCTCCAAGATTGCAAGCAAGTCGAACAACTAGTTGTGAAGCAGAAGGCTGAGTATGAGAGGCGTGATAAGGAGAAAGGCCAGAATAATGCTGGCGGGAAGGGCCGCAGAGGCCACAATGGACACCGCGGCAAGGTTGATCAGAAAGAGAAGCCCACCAGGGGCCGTGAGAAGAAGGAAAATGAGGATGATAGTGATGAAGAAGATGACGAGACTAGTGAACAAGAGTTTCAGAAAGCTACTGAGGCGATGTGCATTGACGGGGGTGCCTCCTTGCACTCCTCTCACCGCCAGCTCAAGCAGTGGGCACGTGAGGTTAATGCGGCAGAACCAGTAGCAAGCACTCGAGAGCCACTTAAGTGGTCCCATATGCCCATCATCTTTGACATTGAGGATCATCCAGATCGCACTACTGCGGTTGGGTGCTTGCCGTTGTTGGTTTCGCCAACAATCCACAACCTCAAGGTCACTAAGATGTTGGTTGACGGCGGGGCAGGGTTGAATTTAATTTCCCCCGAGGTGCTACAGAAACTCCAAATTCCTGATGAGGATCTGAAGAAGACTGGCACTTTCCAGGGGATCAACCAGGGGAGAAGCCAGCCGAAGGGAAAGATTACTTTGCCGGTAACATTTGGCGGGGAGATAAACTTCAGGACCGAGAAGATTGTGTTTGACATCGTTGAGCTTCCCTTGCCATTCAATGGGATTCTTGGCCGCCCCGCGTTGGCCAAGTTCATGGCAGTGTCCCATTACGCATATAACACTCTGAAGATGCCTGGTCCCATGGGGGCCATTTCCATCCCCTCGGATAAGAGGGATGAAGTCATCTATGTGGATAAGATTGTGACGCCCCCGGCTCAATCGTGCACTAATCATACACGCAAATGCACATGATCAAGACTAAGGACTCACTTGAAGATATCACAACACAACTCTAGACACAAATTAAAATAATACAGGCTTTATATTACAAGCCAGGGGCCTTGAGGGCTCAAATACATAAGCTCGCTTACAAGCGTCAGCGGAAGCATCAGATATCTGAGTACAGATATAAAAGATAAAACAGATAGTCCTGTAAAAGGCGGTGCAAAAGAAAACACTACGATCGAAAAGGCATAGGACTCCTGCCTGGGACCCTCCAAACCTACTCCTGGTCATCTCACCAGCTCATAGTAGTATCCATCCTCGGTGTAGTAGTAGTAGTCGTCGGCGGGGGCAGCTGTCTCAGGGGCTCCGTCATCTGGTTGCATCAAAAGGATATGGGGAAAAAGAGAAAGCAAAGCAACCGTGAGTACTCATCCGAAGTACTCAGCAAGCAAGGATCTACACTACATATGCAACATTATCAAAGGAAGGCTGTATATGTGGACTGGGCTGCAGAAATGCCAGAATAGAGAGAAGGCCTAGTTCTATCGAAGACTAGCATCTTCAGCATCTTCAAGCATCTTCGAGCATCTTGCAGCATTTAGAAGAGTACAGAAAATCATAATATAAAGTAATAGTAGTGTTATCAACCTCACCCAGAGATCCTTCCTCGACTCCCTGCGAGAAAGCAATCCCAGAGCCATACTATCCGTTATCAACCTCGCCCAGAGATCTTACCTCGACTCCCTGCGAGAAAGCAATCCCAGAGCCATACTATCCATTTCTCATCACAAGTATCCAGTTCTAGTTGTATCGATCGGGATACAACTCCGAGCGTCCATTACCGAGGATCCGGCTATGCATAGATTAGTTCTTCCCTGCAGGGGTGCACCAACTTACCCACCACGCTCGCTTAACTCCGGCCGGACACACTTTTCTGGGTCATGCCCGGCCTCGGCCAAACGACACACCGCAACCCTACCTAGAGCTCAGCAGAGAGGTCCCCGTCGGTCTATATCCTAAGCGCTCAGGGGTCTTGGGCCATCGCCCTTTGCACTCCGGGTCGTTGTGTGCAGGGTGGATACCAGCACCACCCGTGAAGTGGATGGCACGATCCGACCATGCCACAATGCTGAACTGGGCGTCTGACAGAGCTTTCGGCTGATGCTACGATGCAGAGTACCCATATTTATTCCCGCGTGATGGTTAGTGCTATCGGGCCAGAGGCCCACTCGGATCAAATATCCAAATCGTTAGTGTAGTGGTAGCCTACGGTAACGAGCAGAGACTCACGATGATGTGACCCCATCGCCCCGTCTCGAGGACTTGCGGCAAGGGCTAAGAATGCCCGGCCATGCCTCGTATTTATCTCTCGGGTACCCTTCAGGTCAACCCGACTCCACATCACTCGCGGGTACCCCTCAGGGTCAACCCACCTTTCCAAGTAACAGTTGTAAAGTCCAAGTATCCGTGTGTCCATAACATCAGGGGAATCCGAGGTATCACCCTCGCTGGATTCCTACTCGATGGATTCATCATGGTGAACTCGGAGGAATCACCCTCGATGGGTTCACACTTGAGGTGTTGCACGACAGCGTCGTTATCAAGAGTGGTGAAGGAGGAATCACCCTCGATGACCATGACCAAATAGCTACTCTACAGAGTTAACATCAGAAGTGCTAAATGAGGTATCACCCTCGGCACTCGATAGTAACGCTGCAGTGTCGTACAACTAAGGGGGTGATGTGCGGTGTCGGGGCCTGGTTGTCGATCACGTTGATCGAGTCATCTGATAATCCAGCGGGGGCAACTGAGACAAGTGGGGGTCACTGGGGGATTACTAACCAGCCTATTCTAAGCAGTTTAGGATAAGCAGGTAGGTATCAACAGCAGCTACAAAAACAGGCTATGCATTAGAAATAGGATAAACAGTAGTAGCAGCAATTTCTAATGCAAGCATAAGAGAGAAAGAATAGGCGATATCGGCATGTTCAAAAGGGGGATGCTTGCCTGGAAGCTCTGCGGCAAGAGAAGGGTCATCAACATTGTAGCCGAACTCCGGAGCGGCATCGGTCTCGGGGACTGACTCGGTGCCGGGATCTACCGAGAGAGAAGAGGGGGAAGAAATAGATAAATACAGGGCAAACAAATGCAACACAGAGCATGCTATGCTTAAGGTGCAGTGCAGGGTTGCCTAAAAGCATGTCTAAACCATTTTGGCTATTTTAGGATTAAAGTTGGAACTATTAACCGGTAGTTATGCACTATTCACCTAACATAAACGGGCAAAAAGTTATGGGTTCACCTACGTAGAGGATCCCGTCATGGAAACAAACGGCATGATCGGATTCGTCCTGTCGTTCTGATCAACTTTCATGTAGAAAGTTTTTCGATCCGAGCTACGATTTAATTTCTACTGATTTTAAAAGATTTTAGCATTTTCTGGAATTATTTCAATTAACAGAAATGTAATTATGACGTCAGCAGAGTGTCAGCATGACATCAGCAGGTCAACAGACCCGCTGACTGGTCAAACTGACCAGTGGGTCCCACCTGTCATAGGCAGAGGACTAACAGAGGTTTAAATTTAACTAAACTGAGTTAATTAACTAGTAGGCCCCACCTGTCAGTGACTAATTAGTTTAGCTAGTTAAGTTTTAATTATTAAAACATTGATTAAAAGGTGGGGCCCGCCTGTCGGTGGCTCTGGGCTGCCCAGTCAGTACGTTGACTGGGTCAACCCAGTCAACGGGGCCCCCAGGGACAACTGGCAGCGAGCCAGGGGTGGGGCCCGCCCAGCCACGTCGGTGGTGGCCGGCGGCTCAACACCGGCGACGCTGAAACGCGGCGGAGGGCCTCGGCCCTCGTCAGAAAAGCGCTATACAGCGCCGGTCGGCGCACGGCTGGGTCCATTCGAACGGGCATTCAACGCCGCGTCGGATGGTGGCGGTGGCCGGAGCTGGGATGGCCAGAAACGGCGCCGGCGACGAGGTTAGCGGCGAAACGGCTACGAGCGACGGTGGAGCTGGTGCTACGGTGCGCTACGCAGCAAATGAGGTGGCTAGGAAGGAGCTGCGTGGTGCGGCGAGCACAACGGGCATGAGCCCGTGACCAAATGGTCACCGGACGGTTGCCGGCAACGAGCTCAGGCGGAGGCACGTTTGGGTGCTCGACAAGCTAGATGCTAGGAGGCGCGGGAGGATGAGCACGTGCGCGCGTCGGGTTCCTGGGAGCTCCAGGAATACGATGGCGGCCTCAGGCGGGCGTGACAGTGGTTGTGGCCACGGCGGCGAGGTGATCTGCGATGCGAGCTCACGGCAACGGCGGCGGGCTAGCTACGCGGCGCCACGGTGACAGGAGAAAAAGGAAGGAGGCGGATGCTCACCGCGCGGTGCAAGAAAGGCCCTTGGAAGCTTTGTAGTAGCAGAGGAGGCGACGGACGGAGCGGAGGAGCTCCGGCGATCCATGGTGGTCGCCGGCTCGATCCGGGCGATGCAGTGGCCTCCGGCTCGGACGCGAGGCCGGGGAAGAGGGAGAAGTCGACGACGGTGCCAGTGGACAGGTCAGGAGGACGGGACGGCTCCGATGGCCGCGAGGACGAGCGCGGCACGGTGGCGACCGCATCGGTCTCCTCTCCAGTTTGCAGGAGAGGGAGAGGAAGGAGGGAAGAGTGAGCGGGAAGGAGTTAGGAGGGTGGACGAGGGGGTCCTTATCCCCTCGCCTGTCGGTGGACGTCATCGTGTCGACGAACGGCCGAAGCGCGTCGGCGCGGCCACGGGCGCGTCGACACGCGCAGAGAGAGAGAGAGAGCAGAAGGAGGGAGAAAGAGGCCGGCTGGGCTGGGCCAGGTGCACTGTGCACTTAGGCCCAGTCGGTTTAGGCCTTTCGTTTTTCCTTTTCTATTTTTTCTTTTTTTTCCAGTAGCATTTTGCAATTAATTTAGCCATCAGATGACCTTGCAAAAATAAGCAACTGGCAGAAACAATTACTAGGGAAAATGATGCACTGCCACAAGAAGCTTGGGGAGTTCTGGAGTCCTTTTGAATTTTTCCAAAAATGAAATGGCATTTAAAATGCTGTTTTTGCACTGTTTTAAATGCTTGGCCCACATTTTGGTTGATGGTGATGTTGTTTTCCTTAACAACATTTGTTTTGGAATATTTGCTAGATGATGAACATTTTAGTTTTGCAGTTTGAAGAAATAAATATTTGACTTTTTTTCAAGTATGAATTTGAAGTTCGGTTTGGGACAAGTGGCATTTTGACTTAGTGAAATATGATGACATGGCCCATTAATTAGCTTGATGATAGGGTTAACATCTGGGGATGTTACAAATCTCCTCCACTACAAGAAATCTCGTCCCGAGATTTAAGTGGGGAAGTAAAAGTAACTTCGGAAGAACGGACCCTTATAGGGCTAATTATCTGGTGAACAATTCAGGGAATGTGGCAGAATTATCTCTCGAGTTGAAACTTAAGAAAACATCGAGAGCAAAGTATGAAGGTACAATAGGAAGTTTCAAGCGAATGGACATCCGATCAATACCTGAACAGAGTGTGAGAAGGGGGTTCAGAGCATCGGGAATAGATCATCTCTCGGAGGGTGGCTCGTAATAATACTCAAAACCAAGGGCATAGGATACTTCGGAATCAAGGATGTACAGGAGAGTCAGGTTCTGATCCTGTGGAACTGTGGGGGGGTGTCGATCAAGAGTAGGGAGAACGGTGACATCTTACCGGTCACGACAACAAGGTATGTCAGAGAATAGTTTGTCAGTTATGTCGGTGTCAACATTGGTACCAAGGGCGAGGGACGAAGAGAACCATTTTCCTGCTCGTTAAAACGAGGCGGACCAATAGGCAAGGTTCTCATCCATCGTTGATACTGAAATGTCATCAACAATAGTAACAGGATCTCACTGACAAGGTTGTACATCGGGGTGTTTTATAAGCAGGGAATTTTTTCTGCTTATATCATATAGATCTCAAGAAAGGTTAAAGAAACCAATGGAAAGGAAAATGTGTCTACACACAAGAATTGGGGTATATTCCTTCCCAAGGAAAAGTGGAGCATGATATACATGATAGGACAGCAAGTTCAAAAGCATTTAGATAAAGGGACGAGGAAAGAATCATGATAATACCCGTACAACGGTGTTTGGATAATTGATCAAGAATCATGTAGCATTGCGCTTCCACTGTTCTCAATGATATTCAGAATACCACAGTCATGCTTCGAGGTAGCAATAACATGGTGTTTTAGGCAAGGGTTGGATCTGAAGATCACAAGAGATACAAAGGAACACTTCCAAGATTATCTCGGAACGTAAGGAATAACCAAACACAACCAGGTTTGCGTTGGCAGGAAGTTAAGGATGTCATCGATGATATCACCAATCATCGAGGGGCAGGGATGGTATTTTTAGCCATGAATTCAATGGACATCTCCGAGGAAGCCAAAGTGTTGACGGTGATCACGACAAATTTTGTCGAGAGACTCTATGAAGATGCCATCGAGCAGCGACGACATCAAGCAAAAGGAAGGATGAAGTGAAAGGCTATGAGAACCATGGATTCGTCACAAGCTCGAAGTCAAGCTTGTTGTTCGAGGTGGAATGATAAGATAAGGAAGATCGGCGTAAGCTTCGCTCATCATCGGAATTTGTGCTCCAAGAATAAGGACCGGGTAGCACAGTTAAAAGTTGGCACGATAAAAATATAGCCGATCAGGCTAGGAATGATGTGATGGGGTATTAAACTTCCCAGTAACAAGTACTAGGGGTAATACCGGAAGGTAAATCGGAGTAGAGGTTGGACGGGGGAAATGATTTGCAGAGGATAAGTATTTTAACTTATCCAGGAAATGGAATCAAGAAGGAAATATGGTCGGAACCACAATTGCAAAGGATCAATTCATAGATACAAGATGAACTTGTACCAAGGAAATAATTATTTTTACGAGCAGCTTCCATGATAGGTTCTACATCGGGTCCATGGGCATGAACACAAAGGTTCAAGGTTGACTCCCACTTCTTCAATGCATAACCTTTCATTTACTCCTCGTTTTCGAAGAAATTGTAGTGCGGAAGATTTATCTGGCGAAGTACCAGAAGAGTATGACTGGAATAACTTTTGAGTTCACACGGATTAGGGAAAACATAGGTTCAACCCATTGGGGCATCTTAGGAACATATACCACGAACTTCAGGAGTAAATAACTCAAGCTCGAGAGCAGAGCAAGGTTGACAAAGCAGAGAATACCATTTACCAAAGGCAATATGTATCAGGGGAAGAGCGCACAAAATTTTGAATATGAAGGACACTGCCGGATAATAATCCAACAAAGGATTCAGCGGTCCTCAATGGATCTGATGTGAGTATCAGTACTCAATCAGAAGAAGGAAAGAATGCAAAGGCATCAGATTATAGAAACAGCTGAATAATTCGGCGTTCAAGTTGAAGGAAACTAGATGGATAATCAATTGCAACATGATTGGCCGAGATCCAACTCATGTCCAAAATGACGTCTGAGCCGATAGGACGAATTCTGGGAAAGAACTGATGATTGCGAGTATTCGCACACAGGTTGAATCAATGAGGCCAGAATGATAGTAACAAAGGATATCAACATTGATTACTTGTCATATGGAACTATCCATAATGCAAGCAGGCAAGAATTTCAAAAGCAATAGGGTGCAGAGGATTTTCGAAAGATCGATTAACAATGGGAAGAATGTTGCGAAGCACATGATCAACTAGGGATGAACGAATCCCTGATAAGTGTGAGGAATTATCCGCAGTGCGAAAGAAGTTGTGCGGTAGTAGGCTCAAAGGATTCCCGGATTAACGAGGAGTATTACGGGGTATCTCATACATAAAGGAGTAACTGGGAATGAAGATACAAACGGCAAAGATGTATAGTTGTTCATGGTGATCATCGGTAGTAGGGAACTTGCAAAAGCAGTGGGCATAATGGTCTCGGGAAATGATGACCCACAAGTATAGGGGATCTATCGTAGTCCTTTCGATAAGTAAGAGTGTCGAACCCAACGAGGAGCAGAAGGAAATGACAAGCGGTTTTCAGCAAGGTATTCTCTGCAAGCACTGAAATTATCGGTGACAGATAGTTGTATGATGAGATAATTCGTAACGGGTAACAAGTAACAAAAGTAAACAAGGTGCAGCAAGGTGGCCCAATCCTTTTTGTAGCAAAGGACAAGCTTGGACGAACTCTTATATAAAGTAAAGCGCTCCCGAGGATGCATGGGAATTGTTGTCAAGCTAGTTTTCATCATGCTCATATGATTCGCGTTCGTTCCTTTGATAATTTGATATGTGGGTGGACCGGTGCTTGGGTGCTGCCCTTCCTTGGACAAGCCTCCCACTTATGATTGACCCCTCTCACAAGCATCCGTGACTACGAAAGAAGAATTAAGATAAATCTAACCATAGCATGAAACATGTGGATCCAAATCAGCCCCTTACAAAGCAACGCATAAACTAGGGTTTAACCTTCTATCACTCTAGCAACCCATCATCTACTTATTACTTCCCAATGCCTTCCCCTAGGCCCAAATCATGGTGAAGTGTCATGTAGTCGACGTTCACATAACACCACTAGAGGAAAGACAACATACATCTCATCAAAATATCGAACGAATACCAAATTCACATGATTACTTATAACAAGACTTCTCCCATGTCCTCAGGAACAAATGTAACTAATCACAAAGCATATTCATGATCAAGATCAGAGGAGTATTAATTATCATTAAGGATCTAAAAATATAATCTTCCACCGGGTAAACCAACTAGCATCAACTCCAAGGAGTAATCAACACTACTAGCAACCCACAGGTACCAATCTGAGGTTTTGAGACAAAGATCGGATACAAGAGATGAACTAGGGTTTGAGAGGAGATGGTGCTGGTGAAGATGTTGATGGAGATTGACCCCCTCTCGATGAGAGGATTGTTGGTGATGACGACGGCTTCGATTTCCCCCTCCCGGAGGGATGTTTCCCTGGCAGAACAGCTCCGCCGGAGCCCTAGATTGGTTCTGCCCAGGTTCCGCCTCGAGACAGCGGCGCTTCATCCCGAAAGCTTCCTTCTTAATTTTTCCAGGTCAAAACACACCATATAGCAGAAGATGGGCATCGGGGGCCTGCCACATGGCCCACAAGGACGGGGGCCGCGCCTAGGGGGGTAGGGCGCGCCCTCCACCCTTGTGGCTGGCTGGTGGCCCCCCTCTGGTATTTTATTCGCCCAATATTTTTATATATTCCAAAAATATTCTCCGTGAAGTTTCAGGACTTTTGGAGTTATGCAGAATAGGTCTCTAATATTTGCTCCTTTTCCAGTCCAGAATTCCAGCTGCCGGCATTCTCCCTCTTCATGTAAACCTTATAAAATAAGAGAGAAAAGGCATAAATATTGTGATATAATGTGTAATAACAGCCCATAATGCAATAAATATCAATATAAAAGCATGATGCAAAATGGACGTATCAACTCCCCCAAGCTTAGACCTCGCTTGTCCTCAAGCGAAAGCCGAAATCAAAAAATATGTCCACATGTTTAGAGATAGAGGTGTCGATAAAATAAAATACAGACATGAGGGCATCACGATCATCTTTAGAACAGCAACATACATTGTCATATAATTTCTTATGCTAGAGTAACAATTCATTCACAAGGTAAAGTATGAATCAAAAACTTCATTGAAAGCTAACAAACTATGATCTCATTCATTGAAGCAATTGCAATTTATCATAACATCGGAAAGAGTCAATTCAAGAGCTTTTCAGCAAGTCCACATACTCAACTATCATTTAATCTTTCACAATTGCTAACACTCATGCGATACTTATGGGTTCAAAGCTTCAGTCAGACACAGAGAAAGATAGGGGCTTATAGTTTTGCCTCCCAACCTTTTACCTCAAGGGTAATGTCAACAATAATACTTTATGATAACCTACATCCGAGTGGATATATATATATCTGGGTCTCTCCAACACATAGTGCTTGCCAAAGGAAAAAGTGTAAAAAGGAAAGGTGAAGATCACCATTGACTCTTGTATAAGGGTAGAAGATAAAAGTAAAAGATAGGCCCTTCGCAGAGGGAAGCAGAGGTTGTCATGTGCTTTTATGGTTGGATGCACAAAATCTTAATGCAAAAGAACATCATTTTATATTGCCGCTTGTGATAAAGACCTTTATTATGCAGTCCATCGCTTTTATTTCTTCCATATCACAAGTTTGTATAAAGCTTATTTTCTTCACACTAATAGATCATACATATTTAGAGAGCAATTTTTATTGCTTGCACCGATGACAACTTACTTGAAGGATCTTACTCAATCCATAGGTAGGTATGGTGGACTCTCATGGCAAAACTGGGTTTAGGGATATTTGGAAGCACAAGTAGTATCTCTACTTGGTGCAAAGAATTTGGCTAGCATGAGAGGGAAAGGCAAGCTCAACATGTTGGAGGATCCATGACAACATAACTTCTATTCGGATATAAGAAAACATAAACCATTATGTTGTCTTCCTTGTCCAACATCAACTTTTTAGCATGTCATATTTTAATGAGTGCTCACAATTACAAAAGATGTCCAAGATAGTATATTTATATGTGAAGCCTCTCTTTCTTTATTACTTCCTATTAACTGCAACAATGACCAAAACTATGTTTGTCAACTCTCAACAACTTTTATTCATCATACTCTTTATATGTGAAGTCATTACTCTCCATAAGATCAATATATGATCTTTTTATTTCTTTTTATTACTTTCTTTATTTTAATTCCCTCAAGGTCATAGCAAGATAGCAAAGCCCTCAACTCAAAACTACTCTTTATTATATATAACTCAAGGACTTGATTACATAGATAGAGATCAAAACAAAACTCAAAGCTAGATCATACTAAAACTTTATTCTACTAGATCAAGATATAACAAAAATGATCGAACTAAGAAAAACAATAAAGGTAAAAGTGTGATGGTGATACGATACCGGGGCACCTCCCCCAAGCTTGGCAGTTGCCAAGGGGAGTGCCCATACCCATGTGTTTAGATCTCTTTCTTCGGAGGTGGTGATGATGGAGTTGTTGATGATGAAAGAATTTTATCCTCCGTCTTCCAAGGCATAGGTTCACCATCGTAAAAAGATGAACGAGTCTCCGGGATCCTCAAATCTGCAGCCAAACTCATCCTCTTAAATCTGTATTCATACTCATAGTTTTGGTTTTGCAGGTCATAGATCTGGGCTTGGAGATGTTCGATTTTCTCATGAAGCTTGAAGATGGCCTCTCCAATGTTCTCGGAATCCAGCTTGTGACCACTTGTAAATTCAGTGATCATCATGTGGTTGGCATTGAGTCTGCGTTCCACCATCCCTTGGCACTTGAAGACTTAACGCTCCACTTCTTCGAGCCTTGTCTCCACGCTTCCGGTCTTCTTTGGCCCCTCAGTATCGCGGATGTGCAGCACCCCCTCACGCATCTCAACGGTTTGAGGGTGTTGCAGCACCTCCGCGAGATAAGGGTTGATGACCTTCTCAAAAAACTTGTCCTTGGGGGCGCTTGGAGATGTCATGGCGATCTGGATCTGTCAGAAAAACAGCTCAAAACAAAGACAAAGGATTTTGCCGTGGTACGGTGGTCAAAACCTTTGGGAGAATATATAATGAATTTTTACCGACCAAAAGAAGTATTGTGCAAAAAAACGGAGTCCGGAGGGCACACAAGGTGGCCACAAGGCAGGGGGGCGCGCCCAGGGGGGTAGGGCGTGCACTCCACCCTTGTGGTCTCCTTGTGTCTCTTTCGGACTACTTTTAATTTTTCTATTTTTCTAAATATTCCAAAACGGAGAAAAATTGCTACTGAAAACGTTTTGGAGTCGGTTTACTTACCGTATCACATACCTATTCCTTATCAGAGTCTAAAATGTTCTGGAAAGTGTCCCTTATGTACTCCTCCGGTGTTACGGTGTTAATAATATTGGTCTCAACATTTATGGGAGTACCTGAGATATAATGTTTGATTCTTTGACCGTTTACCACCTTCAGATTTGTGTGTAACACCCCATGTCATTAGCCACAGTAATCACTTTTGATAATGACAAGTCAGCATGTTTAACAGTGCATAATCATCATTAGCATCATATTGCATTTCAACTCCTAACTCAAATTCAAATTTAAATGAAAGTGGAAAATAAAAGTTGTCCAACATAGAAACTAAAATGTTCAATAAATAGCAAATATTGCAGAGACCATTCTAAAATTGTAACCAACAATAAATAAATTAATTAGGTGGCTCAAACTTTACCAAAACAGCAAGGTTTAATACATTCTATTTATTATAAAATTGTGTGAACTCAAATTGACTCCAAACTAATTTTTGGTAGTAGTAGAGGATGCCTAGTAATTATTGGAACAATTCCTATGTTTTACAAAATTCAATTTGAGGCCTAACAATTTACTAAACAGAGATATGTGAATAAATAAAAGAAAAGACAAAAGAAAACAAAACAGAAAAATAAAGAAAAGAGAAAATCCCCCCCGGCCCAACTGGGCCACGGCCACCAGGCCGGCCCAGCTCCCCCCCTATATGGCCTCCCCAGACGAAACCCTAATCCCCCCCACACACACTCCCACCCCCCTTATTCCCCCCCTGATCTGGATCGGGCCAGCGCCCGCGCGCTCGCCCCGCACCGCGCCCGACGCGCTCGACCCCGCGCCCGACGCCGCTCCTCGCCGGGCCTCGCCTCACCGTCCATCTCGCCGTACACGCCGCCTCGCCTCTCCCTCATCGGACGCCGTCGCCACTCGCCTCCTCGTCTCCCTGCCCCGAACCGCTGCCCAGTCCCTACAGCTCGCGGTGAGCACCGCGCCGCTCGCGCCCCTCCTCTCCCCTCGGTCGCCGCTGCTTCGCGCCCGCGCTCTGCCCCGCACCACGCCCGCACCTCGCTCACCGCCGCTCGCTCGCGCCCTCTATCGCTGGACCGCGCCCGTCCCCGGCGCCTGCTCGCGCCGCCCCGCACTCGCGCGCGCGCCCGCCCGCCGCTCGCGCCACCGCTCCTGCCGCTGCTGCCGACCGCCCGCGCGCCGCAACGCTCTGGCCTGCCGTGCGCCTGCCCTGCCCCTGCCGCGCACGCACACGCGCGCACGCGCATGCGCCCGCGCCCATCGCCCGCTGTGGCCCTCGTGCCACTGACCGGTGTGCCCCAGTGCCACTGACCGCACGGGCCCACGCCCTGAAAATGGAAATAAAAATATAAAATAAAAATTATTAAAATTAGTAATTAATTAGCTTAATTAATCCTAATTAGATTAACCTAATCACTAGTTAAGTTAATTAAACCCTGATTAACTAGCCAGTTATGACAGGTGGGACCCACGTGTCAGATGACTGCTGACATCAGCATGAGGTCATGCTGATGTCATCAACATTGTTTCGGATAATTTTAATTTAAATAATGAATTAAATTCCAGAAATTAATAAAAACTTTAGAAAATCTTATTAAATAAACCGTAACTCCGATGAAAATAATTTGTACATGAAACTTGCTCAGAATTTCGATACGAACCCGAATACGTCCTCCGTATTCCTGTCAGACGCCCGTAGCTATATAAACATTGAACTTTTAGACCGTTTTCAGTAAATGAATAGTGCCCCCACATTGATTAAATAAATCCAAATAAATTCCTAAATTAACTAAATCTTTTAGTTAGGCAGTAGAACACCCCGGCATATCATTTAGGCATGTCATACATATTGGTTGCATTATTGCCGTGAATTTATTGTTTCTCTCCCCCTCCTTCTCTCTTGATAGACGTTGAGACCGACGACGCTGCACCTGGGTACGACTACACTACCGACGAGCAGCCTGTTGACAACCTCTCTCTCTTGCCAGAGCAACCAGGCAAGCCCCCCCCCCCCCCCTTGAGCATCCAGATATCGCCCATTCTATTTCCTGCTTGCATTAGATTTTGCTACTGTTAATGTATGCTCCTATTCTGATGCATAGCCTGCTGTTGTAACCTGTTCATTGCTACCTTACCTGGCCTATGATAAACTGTTTAGTATAGGTTGGTAGTGAACCATCAGTGACCCCACCACCTTATCCTTGTTGCCCCTGCTTGATCGTCGACGACCCGATCAACGTGATCGTCGACCAGAGACCGACACCTCACTTCACACCCCCTTAGTTGTACGACTCTGCGTAGTAACTATCGAGTGCCGAGGGTGATACCTCGTAACGCACTCCTGATGAATACTCTGCAGTGTAGCTGCTCGATCGTGGTCATCGAGGGTGATTCCTCCTTCTCCACTTCCGATACGACTCTGTCGTGCAACCCTCAGTGTGAACCTCGAGGGTGATGCCTCATACATTCACCCTGATGATTTTCATCGAGTGGAATCCACCGAGGGTGATTCCTCGGGTTTCCCCCTTGATGTTATGACCACACGATTACTTGACCTCTGTTATAGGCGGGTCCACCCTGGTGGGTACCCGCTGGGGATCTATGATGTCGGGTGTGCCGGAAGGGCACTCGAGTGTGATATTGTGGCGGAGCATCAGAGACTCTGATTGTCTCCGCGTGAAACTAATTGAGCCTATTGGATTTGGGTGTGTGATCTGAGTGGGTCGACGTGCCCTATACGCACTACCACCACGCGGGATAATGGTTATGGGACCCTCTGCGAAGTACGTTTCTCCCGAAAGCTCGTCCGACGTCACGATTCACCGTGCGGGCTGATTGTCGGGATTGGGCACTGACGAGCTCAGTGTCGCGCCTGCACCCCGGCCAGTCTCGCAACGCGCAGGGTGCCCAGGGCGATGGCCCAAGACCTCTGGGTGCATAGGTTAGTCCGGCGTGCTGACCTCTCTGCCAAGCCTAGGTAGAGCGCTGCTTCGTGTTGATCTTCCGAGGACGGGCATTACCCAGTAAGTGTGTCCGGCCAGAGTTGATCGAGCGTGTTGGGTAACAGTAGTGCACCCCTGCAGGGATGAATCATCTATCGATAGCCGGTCCTACGGTAAAGGACGCTCAGTTTGTGTATCCCGATCTACTACTTGAACTGGATACTTGTTACTTAATTGAAGCTTCGGGATCGCTTTCTCGCTTGGGAATCGAGGAAGGATCTTTAAGATGTACTTCAACATGTTTGCTAAATAAAATGCTATTCTACTCTCTTCTACTGCTGCAAGATGATGGCCTTGAGGAGATGTTTGAAGATGCTAGCCTTCGATAGGACTAGGCCTTCTCTCTATTCTGGCATTTCTGTAGCCCAGTCCACTTATACAGCCTTTCTCCGTTGATAATGTTGCATATGTAGTATAGATCCTTGCTTGCTGAGTACTTCGGATGAGTACTCACGGTTGCTTTACTTTCTCTTTTCCCCATACCCCACCTTGATGATACATCAGACGATGGAGTCCAGGAGTCAGATGCCACCACAAGAGCTTACTACCAGGAGGGTCCAGAGGGCAGGAGGCCAACGCCTTTCGATCTAGTGTCGTTGTTTGTGCTAGCCTTCTTAAGGCAAAACTTGTCTAACTATGTCTGTACTCAGATAATATTTGTATGACTGACTTATGTATTCGGATCTTCGGATCCCTGGTTTGTAATATTGTGGACCTCCGTTTAAATTGTGTTAGAGTTGTGTTGTGATATCTTCCCATGAGTCCCTGTGCTTGATCGTACACGTTTGCGTGTATGATTAGTGTACGATTGAGTCGGGGGCGCCACAAGTTGGTATCAGAGCCGACTGCCTGTAGGAAGCCCCCTTCCAATTCCTTGGCCGAAGTTGAGTCTAGACATCGAAAAACTAATTTACTAACTTGGCTGTGTGGCTTACGGGCCCACGTCGCCAACTGGGTGGTATTAGGATCTTTTATTCCTCGTCTATACTCCGGGACTCTGATCTCTCTTCTACTCGGGTTAAATAAATTTTACTAACGCCGACACTTAGGATCTCGTAAATTCCGTCTACCTGGAGAGCTGGATATCTGTGCGATTTCCCTGTCATTGATCTGATTAGTCTGATAATCATTTTCCTTTCCATTGTTTTGTTTAACCTTTCTCTCTGAGTTGTGTTAAACTTCTCATTGTCATTTGACAAATCTGAATTTCTTCTGTTTCAGATGGACCATTTGTTTCCACCACGTCCTACGACACAGCTTGTGCTTCGCACTTGGGCTCGTGATGCCCCTGGGTTTCCAGCTGTCTTGATCGCTCTCATGACCAGACTTGGCTACCGTTGGTACCCTGAGTACTTGGTTTACGAGGATTACCGCGAGTTCAATCAGGAGCAGTACCATGCTGATGTTCGTATCTATGATCAGCAAAATGACTCAGACACCGAGCTACACCTTTTCCATGGTATCGGCATGACAATTGAGATGGCAGTCTGAAAGTGCGTTATATCGACTAGAGGGGGGTGAATAGGCGATTTTTACAAATTCGTCACTGAGGAATTTCAAGGTGAGGAAATTCCTAAGCGACGAACTACTTAGCAGCGGAATAAGTACTCAGATGCAAACATAACAGAGCAGTAGCACTGTCATCATGATGAAATGAAAACAAGCACAGAGTACAAGTAGCGTAAACACAGGATAAGCAGGCAGAAGACAAACTGACTGAAGAAATTGAACTGAGGAAATTGAGAAAGTCTTCAGTCAAAGTCTTCAAACAGTAATGATCAAATACATAGCAAGTATGCGAGGAATTGAAAGGGTTGAGTACAGATATAAAAGATAAAACAGATAGTCCTGTAAAAGGCGGGGCAAAAGAAAACACTATGATCGAAAAGGCGCAGGCCTCCTGCCTGGGACCCTCCGAACCTACTCCTGGTCGTCTCGCCAGCTCGTAGTAGTATCCATCCTCGGTGTAGTAGTAGTAGTCGTCGGCGGGGGCAACTGTCTCAGGGGCTCCGTCATTTGGTTGCATCAAACGGATATGGGGGAAAAGAGGAAGCAAAGCAACCGTGAGTACTCATCCGAAGTACTCAGCAAGCAAGGATCTACACTACATATGCAACATTATCAAAGGAAGGCTGTATATGTGGACTGGGCTACAGAAATGCCAGAATAGAGAGAAGGCCTAGTCCTATCGAAGACTAGCATCTTCAGCATCTTCAAGCATCTTGCAACATTTAGAAGAGTACAGAAAATCATAATATAAAGTAATAGTAGTGTTATCAACCTCACCCAGAGATCCTTCCTCGACTCCCTGCGAGAAAGCACTCCCAGAGCCATACTATCCGTTATCAACCTCGCCCAGAGATCCTTCCTCGACTGCCTGCGAGAAAGCAATCCCAGAGCCATATTATCCATTTCTCATCACAAGTATCCAGTTCTAGTTGTATCGATCAGGATACAACTCCGAGCGTCCGTTACCGAGGATCCGACTATGCATAGATTAGTTCTTCCCTGCAGGGGTGCACCAACTTACCCACCACACTCGCTTAACTCCGGTCGGACACACTTTTCTGGGTCATGCCCGGCCTCGGCCAAATGATACACCGCAACCCTACCTAGAGCTCAGCAGAGAGGTCCCCGTCGGTCTATATCCTAAGCGCTCAGGGGTCTTGGGCCATCGCCCTTCGCACTCTGGGTCGTTGTGTGCAGGGTGGATACCAGCACCACCCGTGAAGTGGATGGCACGATCCGACCGTGCCACAATGCTGAACTGGACATCTGACAGAGCTTTCGGCTGATGCTACGATGCAGAGTACCCATATTTATTCCCGCGTGATGGTTAGTGCTATCGGGCCAGAGGCCCACTCGGATCAAATATCCAAATCGTTAGTGTAGTGATAGCCTGTGGTAACTAGCAGAGACTCATGATGATGTGACCCCGTTGCCCCATCTCGAGGACTTGCGGCAAGGGCTAAGAATGCCCGGCCACGCCTCGTATTTATCTCTCGGGTACCCTCCAGGTCAACCCGACTCCACATCACTCGCGGGTACCCCTCAGGGTCGACCCACCTTTCCAAGTAACAGTTGTAAAGTCCAAGTATCCGTGTGTCCATAACATCAGGGGAATCCGAGGTATCACCCTCGCTGGATTCCTACTCGATGTATACGTCAAGGTGAACTCAGAGGAATCACCCTCGATGGGTTCACACTTGAGCTGTTGCACGACAGCGTCGTTATCGGGAGTGGTGAAGGAGGAATCACCCTCGATGACCACGACCAAATAGCTACTCTACAGAGTTAACATCAGAAGTGCTAAACGAGGTATCACCCTCGGCACTCGATAGTAACGCTGCAGTGTCGTACAACTAAGGGGGTGATGTGCGGTGTCGGGGCCTGGTTGTCGATCACGTTGATCGAGTCATCTGATAATCCAGCGGGGGCAACTAAGACAAGTGGGGGTCACTGGGGGATTACTAACCAGCCTATTCTAAGCAGTTTAGGATAAGCAGATAGGTATCAATAGCAGTTACAAAAATAGGCTATGCATCAGAAATAGGATAAACAGTACCAGCAGCAATTTCTAATGCAAGCATAAGAGAGAAAGAATAGGCGATATCGGCATGTTCGAAAGGGGGGGTGCTTGCCTGGAAGCTCTGCGGCAAGAGAAGGGTCATCAACGGTGTAGTCGAACTCCGGAGCGGCGTCGGTCTCGGGGACTGAGTCGATGCCGGGATCTACTGAGAGAGAAGAGGGGTAAGAAACAGATAAATACAAGGCAAACAAATGCAACATAGAGCATGCTATGCTTAAGGTGCAGTGCAGGGTTGCCTAAAAGCATGTCTAAACCATTTTGGCTATTTTAGGATTAAAGTTGGAACTATTAACCGATAGGTATGCACTATTCACCTAACAGAAATGGGCAAAAAGTTACGGGTTCACCTATGTAGAGGATCCCGTCATGGAAACAGACGGCACGATCGGATTCGTCTCGTCGTTCTGATCAACTTTCATGTAGAAAGTTTTTCGATCCGAGCTACGATTTAATTTCTACTGATTTTAAAAGATTTTAGCATTTTCTGGAATTATTTCAATTAACAGAAATGTAATTATGATGTCAGCAAAGTGTCAGCATGACATCAGCAGGTCAACAGACCCGCTGACTAGTCAAACTGACCAGTGGGTCCCATCTGTCATAGGCAGAGGACTAACAGAGGTTTAAATTTAACTAAACTGAGTTAATTAACTAGTAGGCCCCACCTGTCAGTGACTAATTAGTTTAGCTAGTTAAGTTTTAATTATTAAAACATTGATTAAAAGGTGGGGCCCGCCTGTCGGTGGCTCTGGGCTGCCCAGTCAGCATGTTGACTGGGTCAACCCAGTCAATAGGGCCCCCAGCGCCCACTAGCAGTGAGCCAGGGTGGGGCCCGCCCAGCCATGTCGGCGGTGACCGACGGCTCAACGCCAGCGATGCTGAAACGCGGCGGAGGGCCTCGGCCCTTGTCAGAAAAGAGCTATACAGCGCCGTTCGGCGCGCGGCTGGGTCCATTCGAACAGGCGTTCGACGCTGCGTCGGATGGTTGCGGTAGCCGGAGCTGGGATGGCAGGAAACGGCACCGGCGACGAGGTCAGCGGCGAAACGGCTACAGGCGACGGTGGAGCTGGTGCTGCGGCGCACTACGCAGCAAATGAGGAGGCTAGGAAGGAGTAGTGCGGTGCGGCGAGCACAACGGGCATGAGCCCGTGACCAAATGGTCACCGGACGGCTGCCGGCGACGAGCTCAGGCGGAGACGCGTTCGGGTGCTCGACGAGCTAGGTGCTAGGAGGCACGGGAGGATGAGCGCGTGCGCGCGTCAGGTTCCTGGGAGCTCCAGGAATACGACGGCGGCCTGAGGCGGGCGTGACAGTGGTTGTGGCCACGGCGGCGAGGTGATCTGCGATGGCGAGCTCACGGCAACGGCAGCGGGCTAGCTACGCGGCGCCACGGCGACAGGAGAAAAGGGAAGGAGGCGGAGGCTCATCGCGCGGCGCAAGAAAGGCCCTTGGAAGCTTTGTAGTAGTAGAGGAGGCGACGGACAAAGCGGAGGAGCTCCGGCGATCCTTGGTGGTCGCCGGCTCGATCCGGGCGATGCAGTGGCCTCTGGATCGGACGCGAGGCCGGGGAAGAGGGAGAAGTCGACGACGGTGCCAGTGGACAGGTCAGGAGGACGGGACGACTCCGGTGGCCGCGAGGATGAGCGCGGCATTGCAGCGACCGCGTCGGTCTCCTCTCCAGTTTGCAGGAGAGGGAGAGGAAGGAGGGGAAAGTGAGCGGGGAGGAGTCAGGGGGGTGGACGAGGGGGTCCTTATCCCCTCGCCTGTCGGTGGACGTCGTCGTGTCGACGAATGGCCGGAGCGCGTCGGCGCGGCCACGGGAGCGTCGACACGCACAGAGAGAGAGCGGAAGGAGGGAGAAAGAGGCCGGCTGGGCTGGGCCAGGTGCACTGTGCACTTAGGCCCAGTCAGTTTAGGCCTTTCGTTTTTCCTTTTCTGTTTTTTCTTTTTTTTCCAATAGCATTTTGCAATTAATTTAACCATCAGATGACCTTGCAAAAATAAGCAACAGGCAGAAACAATTACTAGGGAAAATGATGCACTGCCACAAGAAGTTTGGGGAGTTCTGGAATCCTTTTGAATTTTTCCAAAAATGAAATGGCATTTAAAATGTTGTTTTTGCACTATTTTAAATGCTTGTCCCACATTTTGGTTGATGGTGATGTTGTTTTCCTTAACAACATTTGTTTTGGAATATTTGCTAGATGATGAACATTTTAGTTTTGCAGTTTGAAGAAATAAATATTTGACTTTATTTCAAGTATGAATTTGAAGTTGGGTTTGGGACAAGTGGCATTTTGACTTAGTGAAATATGATGACATGGCCCATTAATTAGCTTGATGACAGGGTTAACATCTGGGGATGTTACAAAGATGTACAGAGACGCGGTAGCAGCGGAAGCCGCCAAGGCCTCGGCTCCCGCCAAGGGAGAAAAGAAAATTCAAAAGACTAGCAAGGACACTGACAAGGACCCCGGGAAGCGCGTCTCTTCGGAGTGCGCTACACCCGGCAGCGACTTGCCGGAGAGTTCTACTAGCAAGAGATCCAAGGCTGCCCCTCCAGCAACCAAGAAAGTTCTAGCAAGGCAGGATGGCGCTGATGGTACTTTTACCATTAGCTCCACTCTTGATGACAAATAGGAAAGCGCACTCGTTGCCTTCCTATGGGCGAATGTCGACGTGTTTGCCTGGCAACCGTCTGACATCCCTGGTGTTCCCAGGGAGGTAATCGAGCATCACCTTGCTGTCTATCCCCATGCCCATCCCGTCAAGCAGAAAGTCAGGAAACAAGCTTTGGAGCGGCAATAGTTCATTGCTGAGGAGATTAAGAAGCTTGAAGCAGCAGGATTGGTCCGAGGACTACTGCATCCAACTTGGTTAGCAAATCCAGTGATGTTGCGCAAGGAAAACGGGAAATCGAGACTTTGCATCGACTTCACGGACTTGAACAAAGCTTGTCCAAAGGATCCCTTCCCCTTGCCGCGCATTGATCAAATTCTTGATTCCACTTCAGGATGTGATTTGCTCTCCTTCCTTGATGCATACTCTGGTTACCACCAGATCT
Source organism: Thinopyrum elongatum (assembly GCA_011799875.1). NCBI lineage: Eukaryota > Viridiplantae > Streptophyta > Magnoliopsida > Poales > Poaceae > Thinopyrum > Thinopyrum elongatum. Next base: position 491,040,536 of record CM022298.1, on the reverse strand, counting down.
TCATGGTCAAGGAAGACGAAGAAAAGACCGCCTTTATTACCCCATGCGACACGTACTGCTTTGTACGTATGCCTTTCGGGCTAAAAAGTGCTGGTTCCACGTTTACAAGGGCCGTGCAGATTGGTTTTGAACCTCAGCTGCACAGGAATATTGAAGCATATATGGACGACACAGTGGTCAAGACCAAGGACAAGTCCACACTCATTGAAGATTTAGAAGAAACCTTTGCAAATCTACGCAAGATCAACTTAAAGCTCAACCCAGAGAAATGTGTATTTGGTGTTCCGTCTGGCAAGCTCCTGGGATTGTTTGTGTCTTAGCGAGGGATAGAAGCCAACCCCGACAAGATCAAGGCAATAGAACAGATTCAAGCCCCAAAGACCGTTAAGGGTGTGAGGGGTCTGGCTGGCTGTGTTGCCGCACTAAGTAGGTTCATATCAAAATTCGCCGAGCGTGCCTTGCCGTTCTTCAAGATATTGAAGAAGGCTGGTCCGATGAAATGGACTCCAGAGGCTGAGGCTGCGTTGCGAGAGTTGAAAGCTTACCTTTCCTCTGCTCCAACCATGGTCGCACCCAAACCACAAGAACCGCAGCTGCTATATCTGGCGGCAACGAATCAAGTGGTTAGTGCTGCCTTGGTGGCGCAGAGAGAAGTGGATAGCAAAGAAACTACTACGGCAGAACCATCCGGTGACGAATCAACTTTATCCCCGGCAGGGCCTGACGGCAACAATGAATGGGAACCTCAAACCGGTGCTGATAAGCGGAAGGGATTAGCAAGAAAGAAGATGGTGTAGCGACCAGTTTACTTTGTCAGTTCCCTCTTGCAGGGGGCTAGATCAAGGTACTCTGGGGTCCAAAAGTTAATCTTCGGCCTCCTTATGGCCTCGAGGAAACTGCGCCATTACTTTCAAGCTCACGAAATCACAGTTGTGACCCGTCTCCCGCTACAGTGAATCTTGAGGAACCCCGAAGCCACCGGCAGGATAGTGGAATGGGCCTTGGAACTGTCAAGCTTTGCTTTGAAATTTGAGAGCACAGCAACTATCCAAAGCAGGGCACTGGCAGAGTTCATTGCAGAGTGGAATCCAACACCCGACAAAGAGATTATGGAAACTGCCCTCCCCGGCAAGGAGGCCCCTAAGGAATGGACCATGTACTTTGACGGTGCCTTGTCGCTCCAAGGTGTCGGGGCAGGAGTTTTACTCATTGCCCCCACTGGGGAACACCTCAAGTATGTCATCCAAATGCATTTCCCCAGGGAAGAGACCACCAATAACACTGCAGAGTATGAAGGACTCCTTGTCGGGCTCAGGATTGCTGTAGAGTTGGGAATAAAAAAGTTGATCATACGCGGCGATTCTCAGCTCGTTGTGAAGCAGGTGAACAAGGATTATCAGAGCCCATTGATGGAGGCATACGTGGAAGAGGTGAGGAAGCTGGAGGAGCACTTCGACGGGTTGCAAACAGAGCACGTACCCCATGCAGACAACAGCATCGCTGATCACCTATCGAAGTGCGCTGCACAAAAGCTTCCCGTGGAACCAGGAACTTTTGTACTCCACCTCGCCCAACCATCAGTTTCCCCATCAACTTTGGCCAAGAAAAGAAGAAAGCTCAACACCGGCAAGCATTTCCTGGCAGAGCTCCCTGAAGCCGCTGGTGAGAAGCTTGTCAGGGGAGATCCTATGTTGACCGGTGAGCTGCGCTCTCCGGTAGAACCCCGGGTTTTTGCTGTCGAGACAAGCACTCCCTCAGCAGAAGAGATGCCCTTAGTCCTTACCGTCGAGCCTCAAGCTCCGGCATGGGCACAACATATAGTTCACTTCTTGCAAACTGGAGAACTTCCTGATGATCCAGAAGAGTCTGAAAAAGTGGCCCGGCAATCAAGTATGTATCAGTTTGTGTACAACATTCTGTACAGAAAGAGGCCTAATGGCGTGAAGCTGAAGCGTATCAGTCAGGAAGATGGACTAATGGTGTTGGCAGAGATACATGGAGGTGTGTGTGGTTCACATTTGGGATCAAGAGCACTTGTTGGGAAAGCTTTCCGGCAAGGATTCTACTGGCCCACCGCCCTCCGGGATGAAACTGAGCTCGTCACCAAGTGTGAAGCATGCCAGTTCCACTCCAAGAATATTCATCAGCCAGCTCAGGCCTTGCAGACCATCCCTTTATCTTGGCCCTTTGCGGTTTGGGGGCTCGACATCTTGGGCCCCTTCCCCGTGCTACCGGGGGCTTTGAATTCTTGTACGTGGCAATCGACAAGTTTACAAAGTGGCCCGAAGTGGAACCAATGAGAAAGGTGACGGCGTAGTCAGCTATCAAGTTCTTCAAAGGACTGGTGTGCCATTTTGGAGTGCCCAACAGGGTAATTACCGACAACGGCACTCAGTTTACAAGCCACGCCTTCATGCAGTACATCCAGAGCCTTGGAAGCAAGGTATCTTTTGCCTCTGTTGCCCACCCAAGAAGCAACGGACAGGCCGAAAAGATGAATGCTGAAGTGCTGCGAGGATTGAAGACAAGGACCTTTGATAGACTGCAAAAATGCGGCAAGCGCTGGATTGATGAGTTGTCGGTTGTTCTTTGGTCAATCAGGACGACACCAAATCGAGCTACCGGCTGAAAGCACAAGTGCTCCATGGGTGATTTTGGTAATTAATGTCAACATATCTCCTGTTGGACTAATGCCTTCATCTAGTGTAGTTCAGACAAGTTCAACAATGGCGTGGAAAGGACAAGAGGATGTGGAACCCCTTCAAAATGCTAAGGACACATATTGGCAAAAGCTCAAGACTCTTCATCTTTGTTTTAGTGATCCAAGATCACATAGAGTCCATAGGAAAGCCAATATTATTAAAAGGGGATGAGGTGTTGCTTAATGGTTTACTTGCTCAAATGCTTAGTGATATTGCTCCAAAACCCTCAACCACTTTCTCCATCCAAATATGTCAAAACCCTAAACTCCAACTCGGCCCCACCGATTCTTTCTATCCGGCGCCACCGAGTTCATATGACATAGCCACAGCCAGAAGCCCTAACAGTTCGGTCACATCGATATGGATCTTGGTCTCACCAAGACGGCCTTGCCAACTCACTGTTATCAGTTGCAATTATTTCGGTCTCAACAAAATTGTAATCGGTCTCACCGAGATGGCTTGACCAATTCTCGGTTGCCCTATTGCTTCACTTTGGTCTCACCGAGTTGATGCAATCGACGCCACTGAGATGAGATTGACCCTAAGCCCTAGCACATTGGTCCCACCGAGTTGTTCCAGTCGGTCCCACCGAGATTCCTAATGTTCACATTTTTGACCTAATCGGTGCAACCAAGTTTAACTATTCGGTCTCACAGAGATTGGTCAAATGTGTGTAACGGTTGGATTTTGTGTGGAGGCTATATATACCCCTCCACCCCCTCTCCATCTGTGAGAGAGCCATCAGAACGTGCCTACACTTCCACCATACATTTTCAGAAAGAGAACCACCTACTCATGTGTTGAGATCAAGACATTCCAATCCTACCACAAGAATCTTGATTTCTAGCCTTCCCAAGCTGCTTTCCACTCAAATCATCTTTCCACCATATCCAAATCTGTGAGAGAGAGTTGAGTGTTGGGGAGACTATCATTTGAAGCACAAGAGCAAGGAGTTCATCATCAACACACCGTTTATTACCTTTTGGAGAGTGGTGTCTCCTAGATTGGTTAGGTGTCGCTTGGGAGCCTCCGTCACAATGTGGAGTTGAACCAAGAAGTTTGTAAGGGCAAGGAGATCGCCTACTTCATGAAGATCTACCCGAGTGAGGCAAGCCCTTCGTGGGCGATGGCCTTGGTGGTATAAACAAGGTTGCTTCTTCATGGACCCTTCGTGGGTGGAGCCCTCCGTGGACTCGCGCAACTGTTACCCTTCGTGTGTTGAAGTCTCCATCAACGTGGATGTACGATAGCACCACCTATCAAAACAACGCCAAAAATCTTCGTGTCTCCATTGCGTTTGCACACTCCAATCCCATCCCTTTACTTTCTTGAAATTTGCATGCTTTACTCTTTCTGTTGCATATATTCTTGTCATGCTTGCTTGAAATGTATTGTGAATGCTTGAACTTGTGCTAAAACTCTACCTTAACTTGAAGAACTTAAAAACTGCCACTTTTACTTGTTGAGGGTCTAATCACACCCCCCCCCCCTCTAGACCCCTCTTCTCGATCCTTTCAATTGGTATCAAAGCATTGGTCTCCATTGCTTTGGTTTAATCACCACTGCAGGAAGATGGATGAGTCTACGGTCGGGAGTATTAGACGTAGAGTGCCTATGCTTGACGAAGAGTTCTATAGTTCTTGAAAGAATGAGATGCTTGAGATTTTCAATGAATATGATTTGAACAAGTATATTACTAGACCTTATGTGCCTCCTATTGATCCTTTACATCCTACCCCCGATGAGTATCTTGACATGGTTCGCAATCTTAGAACTATTGTTCTTATCATCAGGGGATTGCCTAGAAATTTTCTTGTATGCTTGCCTACCTTTGAATGTGCTTATACTATATGGAAATATCTTGAGGAGCGCTTTCCAAACTATTCCTTGAAAAATCTAGATGAGATTCTTCAAAAGTCTATTGCTTTTCACAAAAAGAAGCCTAGTGATCCTAAGTTTGGTGATTGTCTATTTGAGCTTTGTGATCTCATGCGTGCTAAAGGAAATGTTGGAGTCATTAGTAGCATCATTTCACAAACTATTAGAATTCATAAACATGCACATTGTCATGATCCTAAATCTATTGAATCACTTGCTCTAGGTGATGATCACTTGCATGATGATGTTGAGCATGGATATTATGATGAAGATGATGATAGTGACTTCGACCTTGAGGAGTCAATGAGACATTTTGGTCTTATGGCTAACCTTTGTGGTTACATGGCCGGAGGGAAAGAATGGATTCTCGATAGTGGATGTACTGATCATATGACCGAAGATAAGGACATGTTCCGTGAGCTTGCTAAGAACGACGGCCCACGCAAGTATGTAACTTTTGGAGATAACTCCAAGGGTAAGGTACTTGGCCTTGGTAAGGTCCAAAAGATCTTCAAGAACTTCGCTAAGAAGGCCCAAAACCAATTTGAAGTGAAGATCAAGAAGGTTCGAAGCGACAATGCAACAGAGTTCAAGAACGCCAATGTGGATACCTTTCTTGATGAAGAAGGGATCTCACATGAGTTCTCGGTTATGTACATGCCTCAACAAAACAGAGTTGTTGAGAGGAAGAACCGAACACTTATCGAGATGGCTAGAACGATGCTTGATGAATACAAGACGCCAAGACACTTTTGGGCGGAAGCGGTTGAGACAACTTGTCATGCTACTAATCGATTATATCTTCACAAGCTTCTCGGCAAGACGGCATACGAGCTTCTCACTGGTAACAAACCCCAAGTTGGATACTTTCGAGTATTTGGCTCAAAGTGTTACATTCTCGATAAGCATCGTCGCTCGAATTTTGCTCCTAAATCTCATGAAGGTTTCCTACTCGGTTATGGCTCAAACTCTCACACTTACCGTGTCTACAACAATTTCACCCAAAAGGTTGAGGAGATGGTAGATATGAAGTTTGATGGATCTAACGGCTCGCAAGTAGAGCAATTGCCAATTGATGTAGAAGACAAAGATCCTTCGGAAGCAATCCAAGATTTGTCCATTGGCAAGATTCGCCCAACGGAGGTGAAGGAGAGTACTTCATCCGTTCAAGTGGAAGCCTCAACTTCACATCAAGGTGAACCACAAGTTGACTTGGAGGCATCCACAAGTGGAACATGTCAAGACGGAGGAGATGAGGAAGTGCAACAAGATGAACCACCTTAACCTCCCTCTCCACCTCCACAACAGAACGACAACACCAACAACAACGAAGAAGCAGAAGAAGAAGACAATGAAGAGGACGTTCCACCCCAACCCAAACAAAAGCTCTCATGAGTTAGAGCAAGAGTCACAAGAGACCATCCCGTCGAACAAATCTTCGATGACATTCAAACCGGGAGAATCACTCGCTCTAAAACTCGTTTAGCTAACTTTTGTGAACACTACTCATTCATTTCTAGTGTTGAACCTATGAAGGTGGAAGAAGCTCTTTAGGATCCGGATTGGGTAAATGCTATGCACGAAGAGCTACACAACTTCGAGAGGAATCAAGTGTGGACATTGGTTGAAAAGCCCAACGACGATCACAATGTCATTGGAACCAAATGGGTGTTTCGGAATAAGCAATATGAAGATGGACAAGTTGTACGCAACAAGGTCCGTATCGTCGCTCAAGGCTACACTCAAGTCGAAGGTATGGACTATGGTGAGACATATGCCCCCGTTGCTAGACTTGAGTCCATTAGCATCTTACTTGCTTATGCCAATCACCATGATATCACTTTATACCAAATGGACATTAAAAGTGCTTTTCTAAATGGAGAAATTGAGGAGGAAGTTTATGTTAAACAACCTCCCAGCTTTGTTAATCCCAAGAAACCTAATCATGTGTACAAACTTCATAAAGCTCTTTATGGTCTTAAACAAGCCCCTAGAGCTTGGTATAAATGCTTGACCAAGTTTCTCATTGAAAAAGCCTTTGAGATTGGGAAAATTGATTCCACGCTTTTTACTAAAAGGGTTAATGGTGAATTATTTGTGTGCCAAATTTATGTGGATGATATCATATTTGGTTCTACTAACCCCCATTTTAGTGAAAAGTTTGGAAGGCTAATGTCGGAGAAGTTTGAGATGTCTATGATGAGTGAACTCAAATTTTTCCTTGGTTTGCAAATCAAGCAAACTAACGAAGGTACCTTTGTCTCACAAACAAAGTATACCAAAGATCTTTTCAAGAAGTTCAACATGCAAGAAAGCAAAGGTATGAAAACACCCATGCCTACTAGTGGACATCTTGACTTGACTAAGGATGGCCAACCGGTTGACCAAAAGGTTTACCGTTCTATGATTGGTTCATTGTTATATCTATGTGCCTCCCGTCCCGATATTATGCTAAGTGTGTGCATGTGTGCACGATATCAAGCGGCTCCTAAAGAGTGTCATCTTAAGGCCATGAAAAGGATAGTGAGATACTTAATTCATACACCAAACTTTGGCATTTGGTATCCTAAGAGGTCCTCTGTTGATCTTGTTGGCTACTCCGATTCGGACTATGCCGGTGACAAGGTTGATAGGAAGTCCACTTCGGGTACGTGTCAATTTCTTGGTAGATCCCTTGTGTCTTGGTCTTCCATGAAACAAAACTCGGTATCCTTATCCACTGCCGAAGCAGAATACATTGCCGCCGGATCATGTTACTTTGGATGACCCAAACTCTTAAAGATTATGGGATACATGTGAGACATGTTCCATTGCTATGTGACAATGAGAGTGCTTTTAAGATTGCTCATAATCCCGTGCAACACTCTCGAACTAAGCATATTGAAGTTCGTCATCATTTCATTCGTGATCATGTTGCTAAAGGAGACATCAATCTTAAGCATGTTCGCACTGATAAGCAATTGGCAGATATATTCACCAAACCGCTTGATGAGAAAGTATTTTGTCGTTTGAGAGGTGAATTGAATATCATTGATGCCTCAAACTTGGAGTAGAAGCTCCATTTGGATACATGCAAGGCATGAGCCTTTGTGACTAATCCTTGATATTTCACTTATAATGATGATCATTTGTCTTGGATGTACATTTGTACCTTTGAATGTTATCTAACCCATGTAGGTACTTGGATGAGCCCAAATCCATGAAATTGCAAGTCACTCACATTTTGAGCAATTTCTACATCACCAAGTTCCTATAGTTTGGTTGTTGAATTCAAGGAAGGATGAACTCACTCAACATATCCTTTGACTATTTCAATTGGAATCAAATTTCATGATTGTCAATTTGGACACACAAGTGCTCTTCCTTGCAAAACTAACCCATGTAGGAAGATGAACTTCAACTCTAAAGGATGCTCCCAACTACATCAACCTTGAGCATCCAACACAAGTTCAACTACATGATCAAGATCAACACCACAACCCAAAGGTATGTCATTCCATCTTAGAGAAGCTTTACTCCACGTCATGAGCTAAAGCAACTCAACAAGATGTGAATACTTCAAAATGCTTAAACAAAAAATGGTAACCTCATTTTGAGCTTAAACGATGAGTATGACCTACGATCAAGTGTTATCACTTGACTTAGTCAATATACTCTAACATAGGTGACTTTGTCGCCGACCTCTTCTAGATGAAGTTCTCTAGTGTTCTTTTACTTAGTTGATTTTTCCATTTGTATGTTTTTCTTGCCATTGTGTCTCTCTCAAAAACAAAAACAAAAACTTCATCTAGATCTCTTTTAAATTTTCTGTTTTTCATCTGTGATTCTGTTGCAAATTCATTGCAAATCTTTCTAAAAATTCCTTGCAAATCCTTGTGAGATTTCATTTGCCAAGTGAGCTGAGTTGACAAAATCTTTACTCTGCGTTGAACTCGGTCTCTCCGATCCAAGTCTATCGGCTCGACCGAAATACAAGGTTTCCTTGCATATAGTTCATCGGTTCAACCGACAAGGACTAGCTCGGTCTCACCCATGAGCATCTTCTGTGACTCTGTCATCTCGGAGTCACCGACGGAACCATATCGGCGTCATCGATTTCAACTTTGAGAAAACTTCTTGCCATTTCTTATTGCCTATTTTCTTCGGCTCCACTCAATGATTCTTTCCTCTATCAGCATCCTAAACTACCTGCTACTTTGTAGTGACTCTCAAGGACCACACCTTCCTAGCTCAGATTCCAGAAGTGCCCTTCTTGGAAATTAAGTCAAAGGGGGAGAGAGAGTACATCAAATGTTATCAAATGAGCACATCTAAGATCTTCTACAAATGCTTGTCAACAAAGAGGAGAGGAGTCACATGTCTTTAAGAGGGGAAGACATGCTAATATGCTTGATCCTAACTATTGATGTTGATATTTTCCTTTTGCTCTGACTTTATTTGCTCTTACCTTATTTGCTCTGATTTTTTCTCACCCTACCTTCTCCCATTATCCAATATCAGATTCAAGGTGAGAAAGAGTCTATGCCTAAGGGGAGAAAATCCTTGGAATTTATTGCACATCTCTAAATCTTTGGGGACATGTCTATATCTAAATAAAGTACTTACTTTGTAGTACTCACCCATTACATGTCATCCCAGTCTTGGTATTCTTGTGATTCCTTAATGTTGCTTTGCCTGGAGTGTTCTTGTGTTATCTAACCCTGTTTTCTCAAGTCTACTCTCTCTAAAGTCAGCTCAAGACCACAAGGTAAGTATATGCATCATACTCATGTGCATGATGATCTCTTGCTATTTTACATAATGTTTGCAAGAGGGATTCATAAACATGGGAGTATGTTTCTCAACCATATCATTTGCTCTGATGCATATAGCCAAGATACATGAAACTCTATGCTTACTATGTCATGTTATGCATTCACATGTTAGTATATCCTATCTTCACATGATTGCATACATGTAGGGGGAGCTTATGCATGTTACATGTTCCTCTAAAGCTTTACTTGCTACTCTTTATATCATTTACCTAAAGCTTTGATGTATGTTGTCATCAATTACCAAAAAGGGGGAGATTGAAAGCACAAGTGCTCCCTGGGTGATTTTGGTAATTAATGTCAACATATCTCCTGTTGGACTAATGCCTTCATCTAGTATATTTCAGACAAGTCCAATAATGGCGTGGAAAGATGTGGAACCCCTTCAAAATGCTAAGGACACATATTGGCAAAAGCTCAAGACTCTTCATCTTTGTTTTAGTGATCCAAGATCACATTGAGTCCATAGGAAAGCCAATACTATTAAAAGGGGATGAGGTGTTTCTTAATGGCTTACTTGCTCAAATGCTTAGTGATATTGCTCCAAAAACCTCAACCACTTTCTCCATCCAAATATGTCAAAACCCTAAACTCCAACTCGGCCCCACCGATTCTTTCTATACGGCGCCACCGAGTTCATATGACATAGCCACAGCCAGAAATCTTAATAGTTCGGTCACACCGATACGGATATCGGTCTCACCGAGATGGCCTTGCCAACTCACTGTTATCAGTTGCAATTATTTCGGTCTCACCGAAATTGCAATCGATCTCACCGAGATGGCTTGACCAATTCTCTGTTGCCCTATTGCTTCACTTCGGTCTCACTGAGTTGATGCAATCGGCGCCACTGAGATGAGGTTTGCCCTAAGCCCTAGCACATCGGTCCCACCGAGTTGTTCCAGTCGGTCCCACCGAGATTCCTAACATTCACATTTTTTAACTAATCGGTGCCACCGAGTTTAACTATTCGGTCTCACCGAGATGGGTTAAATGTGTGTAACGGTTGGATTTTGTGTGGAGGCTATATATACCCCTCCACCCCCTCTCCATCTGTGAGAGAGCCATCAGAACGTGCCTACACTTCCACCATACATTTTCTGAGAGATAACCACCTACTCATGTGTTGAGATCAAGACATTCCAATCCTACCACAAGAATCTTGATTTCTAGCCTTCCCAAGTTGCTTTCCACTCATCTTTCCACCATATCCAAATCTGTGAGAGAGAGTTGAGTGTTGGGGAGACTATCATTTGAAGCACAAGAGCAAGGAGTTCATCATCAACACACCGTCTATTACCTTTTGGAGAGTGGTGTCTCCTAGATTGGTTAGGTGTCGCTTGGGAGCCTCCGTCAAGATGTGGAGTTGAACCAAGAAGTTTGTAAGGGCAAGGAGATCGCCTACTTCATGAAGATCTACCCGAGTGAGGCAAGTCCTTCGTGGGCGATGGCCATGGTGGGATAAACAAGGTTGCTTCTTCGTGGACCCTTAGTGGGTGGAGCCCTCCGTGGACTCGCGTAACTGTTACCCTTCATGGGTTGAAGCCTCCATCAACGTGGATGTACGATAGCACCACCTATCGGAACCACGCCAAAAATCTTCGTGTCTCCATTGCGTTTGCACACTCCAATCCCATCCCTTTACTTTCTTGCAATTTGCGTGCTTTACTCTTTCCGCTGCATATACTCTTGTCATGCTTGCTTGAAATGTATTGTGAATGCTTGAACTTGTGCTAAAACTCTACCTTAACTTGAAGAACTTAAAAACTGCCACTTTTACTTGTTGAGGGTCTAATCACCCCCCCCCCCTCTCTCTAGACCCCTCTTCTCGATCCTTTCACCGGCCAGACTCCCTTCTCCCTGATATATGGTGCAGAAGCAGTGCTCCCCACGGAACTCATATACGGGTCACCTCGGGTACTTGCCTACGATGAAGTAGAGCAAGAGCAGCTACGGCATGACGATGCCATGCTCCTCGAGGAAGATCGTCTCTGGGCCGCTGTACGTATTGCACGATACCAGCAAGCCCTGTGTCGCTACCATAGTCGCAGGGTTCATGCCCGGAGCCTTGAGGAAGGTGACCTTGTCCTTAGGCGTGTTCAGTCCGCCAAGGGTTCAAACGAGTTGACACCAAAGTGGGAAGGCCCTTACCGGGTAGTACGTGTCACTAGACCTGGCGCAGTCCGTCTGGAGACCGAAGATGGCATCTCTATGCAAAACTCATGGAATATTGAGCATCTTCGCAAGTTCTACCCATAAGGCACGGTTGCCGGGCATTGTACAAGCATAGTCCCCAGGAATACCAAGCGCTCTTTCATAAAAACTTGCATGCATGCATGCATTCATATTTACTTGTGCACAATATTATCATGACAGTTTCTGAGTAAGGTGATCAGCATGCATCAATAGGCATGCGTTAACCCCTCTCTTTGATGATGACAGGGAAGTTCTCTTCACGGTGATTCCCGGAGAGGAAGATGAATACAAGGCCCCGCGCTGATCTCCGGCAACCTTCCCCTTATCTAAAACGATAAGAAGGACAGCAAACCAAGATAAGTTCATCCTAACACTCCATGTTGTGCTCACGTATGAAGAACTTGTACGATGGGAAACCCTGTTATCTCCGTCACTTGTGCTCCCCTCTCTTGATTCGAGCCCCATCGATCAGCCTGGTTGCAGCAACATTTGAAGGGAGGTTGGCAGGGGGGCCGGCCTCCATCCATGCTCCTAACCCGTTTTGAGCTTATCAAACGAGCTTTAGTAGCAGCTACAGTGAGGGCCGACAGAATGCGTTGCCGGGGGGGTCTTGTTTACTTGGAAGTATTGAAGGATCACCCTTCAGCGTGTTTGACACATGCACAAGTGCCCGGCAAGCGTTTGTATTTCATTAATGCGTTGATAACAAGTACAAGATCATACGGAGTACAAACATAGAGGAAGGATTACATGATTTGAACTAAAATTTGGCAAATGCCTACATCCTTTGATATGAAAAAAAGATAAGTGCCCTGTAATGCCTTTCTTGTCCCTCTCCTCCTAGGAGTTGGATCGAGATGAGAAGAGGGCAAAAGGAGCGCCTGGGCAGAAGCCCAGCCTAACCCCGTCAAGGCCCGCGGGGCGCAGCCTGACAAGATCGGGAGAGCGCCTCCCCGGCAAGGAAGAAGAGGTCAAAGACGGAGGGAGCGGCTAGGTGATGCCCTGGTCACCCCCGCCAGGACCAGAGGAACGTGGCAAGACAGGAACACCGGCAGGGAAGACGAAGCCGAAGTCCATGAGGAAGCCTGCCGGGGTCCAGCTAGAGGTGGCGGTGACGTCCAGGCCAGGCGCCCCCGGCAAATCGCTCTGCCGGGGTCCAACTATAGATGATGGTGCTACCGGCGCCTAGCTGACGGTGACGGTGCGTCCGGCGCTCAGCCCGAGTCCGAGTCGTCGTCTTCATGCTTGAAGACCGGGGGCTCGGCGTCGCCGTCTTTGCCGTTAGTGTCCTCCTCGTCACTGTCGCTCGAGGAAGAGCTTTCGTCATCAGTCGAGCTCTCCGCGCAGCACCCTAAGCAAGCACCCGAACGCCCGAAGACCTTGATGGAGAGCAGATCGGCCTCCATTAGCTTAAAATGGAGAACGTGCCCCTCCGCAAGGCTGCGGGCACGAGCAAAAGTCTTCCAGCCACGCCGGAGAAACATGACATGAGGTGCAGGGAACTCAACATCCACCCGCATGGTGCCATTACAGCAACCCCTCATGTGCATCCTTAACCCGCGCGGCTGGTCGACCTCCATCACCCTTGCGAAGGGGCCAGGAAGCCGCAGGCGACTGCACGAGGCCTCACGCAGCCTGACGATGAATTCCAGCGTCGTGTCTCCCACATGGCCTTACATTGGAGTCGGAGCGGCTGTGGGAGGTGCGGCCGGAGCGCCACCACGTCCACCTCGGCCCCGAGTGCCTCACCGACCCCGGCCGCGCCCTGCGGCTCCGCCTTGCGCACTGGATCCTGTCCCTGTGTCTCCAGCGGGGCAGGAGCATGGTGCCGAGAGGAGGCCCTCGTCGCCACCGTCGGAGCCCAAGCACGGCTCCTTCCCCTCGTCATGATGGAGAAGAACACAAGAAGAAGAAGGAGAAGGTACGTGGATGAACGTCTCCATCCCCCTCGCGCTCTCCTTTTATAGCCGAGCGGGGCAGGAGGCTAGTTCTCCACTACCCTGGGGCGACCGCCCCACTCCCCCATTCCGGCCTGTCTGCGCCACTGACGGCGTCCAGATTCGTCGGTCGCCCCTGTGCGCCAATCCAGGGCACTGCGCCTCTTGCCAAGGCACACGTTCCCGCACCTTGCACGTCCGCCACCAACCCCGCGCAGTGCATGCAGCGCGCGTGGCGAAAACGGCAGGCGTAGTGGATGAAGTAAAATGGCAGTTACCTCCGGTTCACGCGCGGGTACCCTAACTACCCCCCCCCCCCACACACACACACACACACATGAACATGGGCGTCCTCTGGCCTACTGCATGGGAGAACCCACGTCGTTTGGGGCGTCACACATCTCGTAGGAAGCCCAGAGGTTAATTCAATTTTAGATTAATGAAGAAGCAACGAAGACCTCAAGGACATGAACTCCACCACGGCAAGGTCAGAATGTGGGCTTGTGCATTGTTTGGGGCCTACCCCAACATTGTCTGGCGGCACGTATGGACCAGGCCCGGGGGCTCCTGTCGGTGCAGCAAACATTCACGTTTGCTGCCCGAACTCATGCACAGGCGTACTAGCGATCATACATCCGGCACCAACGTATGACACAAAGATAAGCCAGAGAAACCGCTCTTCGTGAGATCAAGGAGAGCATTAAGAGGATTAAATCAGCAAGGGATCACCTCAGGGAAGCCTCCCTTGCCGGGCAGGAGAGCCTGGCCGGGTCGAGGTAGAGCCTGAGGGACGAGACCAGTTCGCCCCGGCAAGGTTTCTGGGGCCGCCAAGACCAGAACCCGCCAGGCTCCTTGCCGGCAGGCTTTCACCAAGACGCCATCGCTCCACCTCATCGCCCTAGTCACTAATCAATGCGGTGTCAAGATATTAGACAACCAGGTAGATCCTATCAAGCACGTGGCGGCGTTGGATGGAAGAGATTAGCTTTATTGACACCCATCCGGAGGACGTGTCATGCTAAGAAGAAGCAGATAAGCGACGCGGCAGGCTTGCCAGGCTTCAACCTCAGCACGACACCTAGCAGTGCATTTAATGCACTTTGTCCTAACTGCGAGAGTTATGTATGATAGCACTATTAGCTATCTAATCACCCTAAAATGACTGTTTTCCCCCCTGTGGTCGTCCCTTAACCTATGAAAGAAGGCCCGAGGCAACCTAGCAAAGGGTTCGAACATTTGATCCCTCAACACTTGTACGCACACGATGTTCTTCTCAAGGCAACCTTGCCGGGCTAGAGCACATCGCGCCTTCGTGTTCCTCCAGATCAATCCACCATAGCAGGAGTAGGGTTTTACGCTGCAAAGCGGCCCGAACCTGGGTAAAAGAGAGTTGTCATCGCCATGCCGCCCCCTGTTGCTTCTGCTCTTTGTGCAATGTGACCGTCCCCTTGCCGAACCACAAAAGGGCACCCCCTGCCCCATAGGTGATCGTGCTTTCACGTCGACACCATCATTGGCTACTTTAAACTATGGAAATTGGGGGGCATCGTTCAAGCTGGCGGGTCGGGTTTGACCGGGTTAAGCACTACCAAACCCATGCCTGAATAGCAAACCAACCATAGCAAATGGGCACAGGAGCAGACCCTCGACCCTACCCATGGGTCATGAGTCAGACCCATGCCCGAACCCGACGGGCAACCTGGGTCCTGGGTCATGAGTCAAACCCATGCCCGAACCCAACGGGCAACCCGACCCATTAGGGTGCCCATCAGGTTTGAAATAAATGTTTTATTATATATAGATAGATACTTTAAAATTTAGCGTATAGCCAGGTTTTTTGTTTATTTAGCATACTAGCTACTGGACGCAGAAGTCACTTCACGATGAAGTAGCTGCTGCTCTGGAGTCTTTTATATAGGCAAACTGCACCACCCACCAGCGCGGCTAGGCGAGGTGGTACTAAATTTAAGAAGTTGTCAACCGGCGTCGTTGTCTCGTTGCCATGTAATCAGGATACAAGCTGGGCTCGATTTGGAGGCCCAGTTGAGGCTTCTGCTTTAGCATCGAGTAGTGTTGGGCTGATGCTCAACCAACGATCCAAGCAGTAACATTTAATTCATCTCTGGGCCTTACGAGCGATCTACAAGAAATAAAAGGCAGAGCAAAGCATACATGCATCGCTAGTTCCCTACTGGCAGCGTTGGGTTGTTCTACATAAATAAATAAATTAGCAAGTATATTTACGAAAACGTCCACACATATTATAAAATAAAAATATATTTTAATCACTAATATTAATCGGGCGACCCATCGCGCGACGCATGGGTACAACATTAAACCCATGCCCTACCCATGACTAATCGGGTTACTCATCGGGCTTACCCATGGGTGAATATGATGACCCATACCTTACCCATTCGGGTCGGGTGCCCATGGGCGCGGCCGCCCATGGGTCGAATTGCCGGATTGAGTCATCGTCCCAATTACATCTATGAATTGTGTGGGTTGCCCGATGTTATTACCAGTGCCTTGTGGTAGCAACTCTTTAAACTGTCAGGTCATTAAATATGAGTTCCAGTTATCATACCCAAAAAAGGTGGCCAAACTGAGCGCCTCAAAACTTTTTTTTTAGGGTCAAACGCTGCTTTTATTACTTAGTCCATGACCAAGTCATCCCTAATAACGTCACTAATACAAACTGGAGGAACATTAAACCAGGTTTTACAAAACAAATTCATGCAGCCTCCCCTCGCAAGATTATGAGCCGCTTTGTTCGCCGATCTTCTAGACCAGATCACCCGGTGTTCGTCCACACCATTAAGCAGCTCCTTGATCTCCTCAATAAGAGGGCCAAATCTCGACATGTCACGATCACTGGATTGAAGCACTTGTGCTACTGCCTGATTGTCCGTCTCTAGACATATCTTTTCTGTACCAAGCTCCACCGCTAGCTGGACTCCTCGCCTGCATGCCAACAATTCTGCATGTTCGGGTACGATGACGTTAGAGAAAAAATGGCAGGCCCCTGCACGGAACATGCCATAATGGTCGCGGATGACCACTCCTCCGCCCGCCAATGCTCCTTCCTTCTTCACAGCTCCATCGACATTAACTTTCAACCAACCAACCTCTGGAGGACTCCAAGGCGTGATAGCAGGTACTACAGATCTTTCCTTTGGTGGAGGTGCCTTGACAGGGTTTTGGTACAATTCATTTTTCATTCTACTCTTGGTTGTTCTCCTTTTGAAATATTGTGTGGTTATCGCGCACTGCATGAGAAGAGATGAAGAGCCCCGAACATTTGCCAAAAGTTATTTCTCCTACTCCCTCCGTCCCAAAATAAGTGTCTCAACTTACTAAGGTCAAGATACTCCATCCCAAAATAAGTGTCTCAACTTTATATTAATTTCAACTTTGTACCAAGGTCAAGACACTTATTTTGAGATGGATGGAGTATTTGACAAAAACGCCGTCCAAATTAACCCTAGCCTCCCATTGGACACAGGTCACAGGTGCATGTGCAGTGAAGGTCGCCTCTCAACCCAGAAGCAACAGACTTGCTCAGCACAAACTCTGATCCAAAAATTGCTAGTAAAAGAAAGAAATTGCTCGCGCTCGGCATCAATCAAAGCAAACCAGGCAGTGTTTGCCTGCTAATTTTACTCATTGACAGATGCCATCAGCATTCAACATGCAGCCGGCAAGAAACTGCAATCTGAATAAACCCCCTCCTCAGCTGACTTACATCCAGCGACCAGCAAGAAACTGCAACCTATGTCCTGTCGTTAACTTAACCGAGCAAGATCCTAAAGCTCTCTGCTTAATCCTTAAGCATACGAACGAACGATCCATATATACAACTGGCTTGCCACCAGTACACATCCTCGCGATGATGCTACGGGATATAGCAAAAAGCTGAAAAATTCGAGTCCTCTTTTCCTAACACTACCTACCCTGACTTATGCTGCTGCTAAGAAGTTGAAGGGGGCACTGGATTCTGCAGCACTGCGTCGAGTTGTGGAGTCGCAGAGATTGTGATGTTCTCATAGGGCTTCTCCTGATTCACATCTATCAACCCACGGCTCTTGAGGATCTGCAAAAGAGAGCTTATTAGCATTTACTTATTTTCCATCAGTATACAAGGAGTGCATTATTGTGTTTTGGGAAGAACGTGGTGTGAATGAAAGCTGGAAATTTGCAAGACACAAACAGCTGTTGGTAAGAATTAAGAATGGAACAAACGTGTCGTTTGCAAATCCCTGAGAAGCGCATTGCACTGAAAGAGGACACGGCATCAAGTCACATTGCAGGGAAGAATATTTCTTACTTAAGAATGCAATGTGATGGATATGCATGAATATGTAAGACACTGAGTGATCGATCATTTGTATCAATCCATGCCTTTTATCCAGTTCAATCTTTCAAGAAAAGGACAACTCAACTAGGAAACATGCTTACCAGAGTTTCATAGAAGAATCTTGCTGTGGTTTTCCTCTTGCTGCCTTCGAGGGCTTGGCCGAGCGTCACAGGGACATCACTTTGCTGCTGGCACTTCTGGTCCAAGAATAGCTGATGGAGGCACTTTGCTACTGCCCTGAAATAGTAAACCTAGACAGTAAGTAACACAGGCAGATAACAGCAGGGAAAATACAAAGGGAAAGCAAAAACAATCTTTTTCTCACCGAGTTCTTGTTGAAAGCGGGAAATCTGCTAAAATAACAGTGGGTGTATAAGAAGAGGATGAAAAAAGCACAAACATCAAACAGCACAAGGCAGATAACAGCTAGTGTAAACTACTATAGGTCGTAAACGCTACCTTCATCTCTGGCAGCATGCTCTTCATCCATAGGAATATCCTGCAACCAGAGAACATTCCCAAATGAATAAAGTGTGGTGTAAAACCATAAATAGAATCTTTTCTCCCACCAAGTTTAGATGTAGACGTTTGCTTACCGCATCTATATCAGCAGTCAACGATTCATTGCGCAATGCACTATGACTGGTTGATTCATACAATCTCTCTTCTGGCAGTCCCGATCCATCTCCATTGACTAGTGTGCTGTTCTTTTCATAGGGTGTATCATCATTGCATTCACAAACATCTTGACTTTGCTGACTTTGATTGTAGCACCCAACAGGAGTCTGGATGCCATTTGTCAGTTCATCTGGGACACATTCTGTTTCTTCATTTGCAGCTTCATATGAAAGACACTTCTTTGCTTTAACGGATTCCCCGCATGAGGCATCGGCTGTAGTATAATTAAGGCGCACTGTAGTCGAATCTGTTAAAATAAGATGATCAGCTAAGCTGATGACTAACGTTTGCATCAATAACTGAGCCTGACTAGATGAATGATTGACTTACATTGAAGAATTGGCTCCATGTTATCACATTGAAGAATTGGCTCCATGAAAGTATCCTGCAGAGAACGAAATCTTGGCTCCCTCCAAATCTGATGGCGAGTGTGAGGCGCCTTCCTTCTTTTGACAACTAGATCCTCTACACCAACCCCGTCTACCATTTCTCTCATCGTGCTGTAGGGGGGATGTTCCAAAAACAGTATGAATGGACCATGTATATAGAAATTCAATGTTCCATCAACATACTGCGGTATCACCTTAAAGAAAGCATGCTAATGTGGCAATATTATAATTTGCATTGACCATGCATATCCTATTTAAAGTTTCATTTTACATACTACGGAATCACCTTAAAGAAGCATGACAATGCAGATCAGCCCCTCCCAATTCTCAAACAAAAAGAGGAAACACCTTAAAGAAGCATGTCAATGCAGATCAGACCACTCCCAGTTCTCAAACAAAAATAAAATGGTTCTTCCATATTACTAACTCATTTGCACCATACAAACTTCTTAAGCTGATAGAGAAGTTCAAACTGGCTGCTAGGATACATATAAGCACACAGGAATAGGCAATGCAACAGATGAAAAGAGCTTGTACAAGCAAGTTACTGTACTTACTCATTATCAAGGACAACATTCTCATCCCACAATACCCAAACTTTTCTCTTATTGTATAACCCCCTCCTCCTTTTTCTGGTAACCTGGCGCTTCTCATTTTGAGCAGGTGTTGCAACCATAAATTTTTCTAGTAACCCTGAATAAAAGTGAATGAGATAAATATGTCACAAACATGAGCAAGATAATGACAATAAGTAGAATAGGAACTTCTCACAAAAGTTAACCTGAGGCTCCCTCTCGCAAGGGCTCTGGAGTGGAAGGCTCCAGAGACTCTTGTTCCTCGATGTCAGGAATTTCTACAGATGCTGTTGTGTTCGGTTTTCCTACCGCCAACCCATTTTCTGATTCTTCGACTACAGGATGATTTTCATCAAGATCTGCACACACCACATTCTCCACAGCATTCACAGGTCTTTGCATTTCTTGATTTCTGCATCAATGCATGATTAATAATGTCAAATTACAATGATAATTTTCAGAATTATCTTGAAGTAAAGAAAGTTTGATGTAACAAAAGAAAGGGAGTAGCAATACTCACTCTGGCAAAGGGGTAGAACAAGCAGGATCACCATTCACTTCTCTTCTAGCTGTCTTCACCTCTTTGCTTTTCTCTGGAAGGCCACTTGCTTCAGCCATCATATTCATCGCCTCAGGTGGAAGAACACTGTTTCATAGTCTCATATTAGCAAACAGAGAGGAACAAGTCTGCTCTTATGAATGAGTCAGGAGAGGGGGTGACAGTTCATATACTTACTCCTTCACTGGTGTAAAGCAAGCAGTATCAGCATTCTGACTTCCATTTTCAAGTTCATCCCCTATGTTACTCAAGTACAGAAGATCGGTGACTTCATCAGTGACACTGATCATTTCAGCTGGGATGCTGCATCAAGAGATCAGCTCAGAAATCTACTGGAAGTAATCTTTTAACACCATTAGGTAACGTAGCCTATGTACTTACATGCATACTGGCACAACGTAAGCAGAGTCCAGATCAGCATATGGCATCCCCTGATAAGACATCTTAAGTTTTAGTTTCTCAAAACAAATAAGGCATGAAAACAAGAGGAAGCTGACAGTATTGCATGTCACCTATTGCTAATGCAAAGGAACAAACGTAACTAAGGTAACACACGTGGGTGAAATAATTTTCAAACCACAAACAAAATGGATACTTAACACCTTAATCGGAAAATTCATGAAACTACTGACACAGGACCATGGTAATCAGGTAAGGTAACACGTGGAACCTACTGTGGTCCCCATCGGTGGTAGAACAGGATCAATCGGTGGAAGGTACAGGTCGCTTAAACTGCTGCCTGATGCATTAGTAATATGCTTAGTAATTCTGCCTGCCTGGGAAGTATCGCATTTATAGATCACATTAGGTGGTAGGCGCGTGCAGTAGGAAACTGCTGCCTAGACTACATAGCATATTTTTGGCAAGCTCCCCAATTTCTTTGTTTCAGATGTTATAAGAAGCATTTCACTCTATGCGCATACATGTGTTGATTATTCAGTGAATGGTAGGAAGGAAGCTGGGTACCTCGTACAAATTTGGCATACGCTGATGTTCATCTTCCAACAAAGTATCTGCACAGAATAATTGAAGGTCATAAATGATTTCTTAGCAATAACAGCAACATCAAGTTGCAGCATTTGCTACCTTGACGAGGCAATTGGTGATGATCATCATTGTCATCCTCTCTGCAGAGGAATTTAGAAGGAACAAATGAGACACCACACTTCAAGCAACAAAGAAATGAAACTAGTTTACGACCATGCTTGTTCATTACCTGTCTTCAGGTATCTGCAAATCAAAAGAGTCGAGCTCAAATCTTTTGGGTACGGTGAAGATTGGTGGAAGATCAGCTGGTTCGTCCAATTCTGGGACTTGAACTACAGCAACTCTTTTCGCTCTTCTAGTGTCTTCTTGGTCTAGCACCAATCTTCTTGCACAAACACCTTTCTTCCCTCGCTTTAGAACTTTCTTCCCTCTTACAGTTGATTCAAAAAACTGATTGCTGTCATAGCAGAGGTATTCCACCTTCTTGGAGTAAATCCTAACAACACCAAGCAGAAGCAGCCCAAGTATTCTGTATGTGGTTTCAACGTCGGGCAAAATCTTGTCTGCCATGAACAGGAAACGTGTGAGCTAGTCATCACAATACTATTAGAAAGAAAGAAAACACTTGAAGGGCTATGTCTGTCAACAGAAAGACGCAATGTTTAACGATATTCAAGCAGTTTCCCAGTGAATTCAATATCGTTATGTAGTTTTTGTCGACAGTAAAGTTGGTTCACATGGTATATTCAGTTGGTACCCGAACCTGAAACTCAGCTCAGGTTCACGACTGGATAACGTAGTAGATAAAAAAAATCATATGTGAAAAGTTCTCGCCGGCCAAGAGCCATGAACCCCAAACCATCCACAAGACCGTCCGGTGGCCAAAAAACCACCGTTGGCCAAAACACCACATAGTCTGGTTCAAGCTTTTTATCAACAACCTATCATTCATCTTCTGATGTTTAAAAAAAACTGCAAATATTCCTTTCCCCGGAAGGAAATTTGAACGAAATTTGTGAACAGTGATGCTTACACTCCACAAGAACATAAAAAAAGATGGATGTGCACATCGATGCTTCCTAAAATCGAGAAGAAAAGGTTGAATCACCACTCCACCAACCACAACCTAGTAAGGGGAACCGAAGCCACAAGAGAAAAAAGAGTGGTTCTCTCTTGGTCTTCTTTTTCGGGTGAAGAACCAAAGATTCCCCTCCCATCCTTCACTCATCACACTGTAAGATATAAACCCCCACATAAACCCTCCCAATCTACTGTTCCACTCACCCCGCAACTTAGAGACCCGTATTCTCCTCCAAGTCCTTAACCAAGCCAGGAAAGAACATGAGACCGCCACAAAAGAAGATTCTTTTTCCCCCACAAATTGGTGAGATTTCTCCTCGCCTAGGCCCCAACCAAACCCAAAAAACCCTCAAACCCCCAGAAAAATGAGGGAGCTTTCGTTGCATTGCAGGAGGCGGGTTATGCGGAGGCAAATTAGGCGTGGTATCGCTTACCAACGGAGGAGGCGACGTTGGTGCGCAGGACCTGGTCCCTGGTGAGCGCCGCCACGCCGCAGACGCCCGCCACCCACACCGCGCCCAGCGGGCCCTTCTTGGACAGCATCGTCTTGGAGTAGAACATCGCGCCGGCGCCGGGCACGAGCAGACACCGAGCACAGGAAACACAGCCCTAAATCACACTGCGAAAACAAACCAAACCAAATTCCGCAATGAGGCGACGGGCGCGAGGCAAATGGAGCCAAGAAAAGGGGGCGAAGAACCGCACAGCAGCGGAATCAGAGAACAGATGGGGAAGGCAAAGGCAAGAACTGACCAGAAGCGCCGCGGCGCCGGCCAATGCCCTCCGTCGCGGGCGCGGGCGGTGAAGGGGCGGCCCTCTTGCGGGACTGCGGTGATCCTCTGGGGGCGGGGGCGGGAGTTAGAGTCGGAACCGGACCGGGTGGGGAGGCGGAGGAGGGTGTGGGGGTAGAAGTAGAGAGCGGAGGGGAGGCTGGCTTCGAGTGGAAGGAGGAAACCCCAGGGCCAGGAAGCAGGAGGAGGAGACCGGAGGGGGAACGGCTCGCGGGAGGAAAAGACGAGAGCGCCCCTGGTGATATGAGACGTTGGGATGGGAGGTTTTCGCTTTGGGAAGCTGCCTATTTTCTTGCTCCTTTTGAATTTCGTGTTTAATCAGTTGCCGTCTTATCGGGGCACGGAAAACGGAACGGTTTTAATGCCCCATGGGTTTCTTCTTTGCAACGGTAAGTTTTTGGGATTTTGTACTGCGGCACAGAGCTGGAGCCGTTGTGGCTTGCGGTGTGAAAACAAATTATGTGTTACGGTTTTTGGAAACCGAAATCTACGGGATTTATAGACCTGTCGCCCGATGATTATATAGCGTTGCGCTCCTTAGGCCAATTTACATTTATTAATGTTTATTTGTTTACTTTGCTAAAAGAGCATCAAAGCTCTATATCAAAGATATCTGGAAATTTCAGTACACCCCGAAGAAAAAAGGAAATTACAGCCAAGCTTTTGGCGTTCACCGCATCTTCTACCGCTGGGGTCCGGGGTGACCAATGGTGCACCATCGTCGCCGCCACTTCACTGCCAAAGCAAGCCACAGCTTCTATACAGAGAGGGAAGTCGTCAAGGCTTCGAGCAGAGAGAACCAACACCCTAGAGAAGAAGCAACAACTCCGGCATACAAGGATCACCATCGATGCCCTACCGAGCTGACACACCCGGCACCTCCTGAAACAGACGTCCACTGGCTCACAACGGCAAATGAAGAGAATTCTGGCGCAAGGGGGCCAGAGCCAACAAAAAATAATATGATGCCGGCGGCACCACTGCTGCCTCAGATCACCAGCACTCAAACAAGCTAGATACACGACCCAAGAAGAGCAGAGACAAACCATCCTCATGGACCCTCAGCCGTCGTCATCATCGAGGACGTTGTCACCAAGGAATGAAGTCGAGGAAACCTTATTCCCCCGGCATCATTGTCACCACTTTAGAGTCGCCGTCGAGATGGGAGTTGGGGGGAACTTATTCCACTGGTGGCGTCATCACCGCCTTAGAGTCGTCGTCGGGAACACAAACTATAAACGAAGATATGGGGTCCCCAAACTCTCGCCGACAGAGTGACGGACGAAAGAAGGGTGGACTTACGGCCTCTTTGGTTAGGAGCAAAGGGGATCACGAGTGCCTCCCTTCTACCAGGAAAGAAGGGGAAAGGTTTAAGCATTTCAATTTATTTCCCTAAAAGTATTAAAACCTTCTACTTAGCCTCTTGGAAAATTCCTTGCCAAGAAAACATTTTATTCTTATGAGGGACGAGGTTTGTAATAAATATGAAAAATTACTTATGTTGGGTTGCATATCAGAGAAAAAAATCTTGGCCCAAGTTTAGCGGCATGGTTTCTGTTAGAATTAATTAACTCACATGTTAATTATGAGATAATCCCTGCTTTTGTGGTTCCTGTTAGGTGTGGTAGCCATTCCATGAGAGTCTTCGAAACAGACCTCATGGCTACATCCACCAATCATTATGTCAAAGATAATGTTGCTCGTGTTGTCCGGATGCAAACAGGTTACATAATGAGCAATATCACTATATTGTATATCTTGCAAGTCAAATCATGCAACTGATTTGTTCACCAAGTCTCTACCAACTTCTACATTTCAGAAATATGTTCATGGAATTGTTATGTGACGGCTTCGGAATTTGCAAGAATCAGGGGGAGTATCTTCCTGAATTGTTCTTGTTCAAAGCATCATATTATACTCTTTTTCTCTTCATGAGTTTACTTTACAGGTTCTCATAAAGGTTTTTAATGAGGTAATATCAACACAAGACCATGTGTCATACTTTTTATTTTCCCTACCGGGGTTTTTAAGAAAGTATATACAACATATTTATTGTCCTCTAAATTCTATGAGTTTTCTCATATTGAGTTGAAAGAGACAATAACCATTATATGTTGCATAATTTTCTCCTTATTTTTCCCACTGGGTTTGCAGGAGTTTTAGTAACATATCAAACACCTATCTCCTTACATTTTTCCCACAGGGTTTTCAAGAAGAATCTTTATCAAGGCAAAGTGTGCTGACAAGATCAAGCAGTGATTAGGGGAGTTTTAGAATTAATTAACTCACGTGTTAATTATGAGATAATCCCTGCTTTTGTGGAACCGCGTTTAGTTGCCTTTGGCAGCGGACGCGATGGTTACTCGCACCCCTCTGAACAGACGCATCCCTAATCGCGTCCTTTGCACTTGTATATATAACCACTCTATTAATGAATGAAAGGATACCGTTTCATTACTTGTCTTCGTTGTTGTTTCTCATTTCCGCTCTAATAGTTTCTAAAATTGCAGCAATCTAAAACCTCAGTGTTTTTTTATTAAAAAACTCAACATTCCAATACTTGTGGGCAGTGAATACTTCAGTTTTTAAAAACCAAAGTTTTTCTCAACTGGTTTAGAAAAAAAAAGGCATTCAAATACTGCCAAAATTGCGATATTGAACATCCCACAACTTATAAAATGGTTGTATTGATGTCGAACAAATAAAAAAACCATGGTTCATGGGGAAAAACATAGTATGCTCCTAAAACTTCAAAATACCAGAACGGTCAAAAGTTAATACAATAGTGTTTTCTAGCAGATTTCAAGTTGAACTTTAGATTAAGTACAATAATGGTCTTATAACCCGTCTACATGGCACTTTTTGCCAACCAAAAAGACTTGAAAAATGGTCGGAGTGGGCTCTCATCGAAGAGCCTAACTATATGTGTGCTTCTAGACAAAAGTAATAAATACAATGAAAGAGAAATAGAATCTAAAAAAAAAAAATTAGTCTTACAGCGAGCCTTATAGGCTTATAGCTAATCTTATTGTATGAGTGACTATATATCATGCCTAACCATGCTCTTATGAGTAAGGACGTCCTCAGCCCGGTTTTAAAAGATGCATTTTAAAATGTCAAAAAAATAGGGGAAAACCACATACATCTTCGCAACATGTGTGCGGCACAAAGTTTCGTGAAAAAATCTCTTTTTATTTTGCATGCACAAAAAAGACAACATTCAGTGCTTTTCCATGACATATCTTTTTTGTCGTTTTTACATAGGTCAAATAAAAAGTTGTTTTTCCGTAAAACTTTCTGCACGCACATAGTGTTAAGATGTATGCGTGAAACTTTTTTCAAAAATTTTGGGCATTTAAAAATGAGTTTTACGACTATAAATCTCATCTTTTTTTCAACAGAAGGAAAAATGTGTGCTCCGTACCACGTTAATAAATTGAACCTTTTGGCTTTAGCTGATCCACGGATGGCTTCCAGGGGAAGGTTGAATGCACAAACACATCTGAATAGTACTCGGTGGGTCGCACCGCGGAGCCCTCTGCAGTAATTTTGCTTTGACGGATGACTACGAACTTCGGATGAGCGACGGGACCCAAACCCGAGGCAGACAGGAGTTACTAGAGACGGCGAGAGAGAGAGAGAGATCTCAGGCGGTGGTCGCCTCATCGGTGCAGGCCAGACAGGTGTTCCGGGCCACTTGCCGGACACGTATAGGCGGCGAAGTGCTTGTACGGTCTCGGTGTTTGTTAACTGCCGGGCCCATATGTTCCAGCGAGGCCTTTGGTTGGTTACCACGTGCACATCACACGTGACAACCACATCGACTCTATCGGCAGCAGTGAGTCATGTCGGCGAGAAACACTGTGGTTCCGGGAGGTGTGCACCGCCCAACGAACTGTGATGTGAGAAGGTTCGTGAGCAGACCACATTTTACTGTCTCACCGTGAAACGTTCTTTCCGTAACATATATTCACTCATGGAAGTAGGAGTATTTGATTTTCTAACTAATTAACGAACTATTTACATTTACACGTAATGATCACATCGAGTGTGCGCTGCAGCGGAGAGTAGTCATCCAGACCGAATCACCTCTCGAGTTGCGCGTGCTCCTTGCTTGGTCATCCAGACCCTCCACATTGACCTGCAAATAATGGAGTCTACACAAGCCCACGCCAATGGGTGAGCAACAAGATTACTCAACTGAGGCAATCCAGACGGCTCGGACTGATATGGTTCCGAAAAACTACATGACGAGCTCAGCGGGAGCGCAACAAAGACACGGAACGGCACTATGGCAGTTCAAGTCCAGCGAGCGATACCAGGCTGCTCGTTACGAGAGGTATATAGCATCCAGAAGCATCTTCCATTCTTCCGTAAGGAGTGTAATTATGATCCCGGGCACACATGCACCTTGGATAAGAAGTAAAAAATCCGAAAAAAATAGAAATAAAATTCAGAAACTTCTTTAAAATTTGGCAACAAATGTTGCTTTGTTTTTATCTAACAAATTTGTCGTGATGGAATGCATGAAATGGCATTCGTGAGGTCCGGGCAAAAAAAAGAACCAGTACTACAAAACTTTGTCAACTCAAACAAATAAAACGTTTGCATGTGTACCCACCAACAAAACCCCCACTCTACGAGCCTCAGTTATCAACATAGGTTATAATGTACTCCCTCCGTCGGTAATTCAATTCCGGTCCTGAGATGTTCTAACTATTTTCTGATTCGAATGTATAGACACATTTTAGTGTGTGTGTTCATTCATTTCAGTCCGTATGTAGTCCATATTGAAATATGTAAAACATCTTATATTTGTGAACAGAGGGAATCTTTCTATTCTGCGCGCCGACACCACTGCAACTACGCAAATGTTTATATCGCAAAAACATAATCGAGCCTGCTGATGGGCTGATATATCTTCCGCAAGACAACTGAAACTAAAATAAGAGGCAAACAAATGGACAAGAAATTGATCATCACATTCAAAGCAATAGCTTCGACAACGCAAAACTCCGAACCACCAACGTCACACAGAATTAAGTGGCAAGTAGCAATTGAACATTCGTAGTGGCAAGGGCAGCTCATATAAACCCATGACAAGAAAAACACTACTACAAGAACATCGAGAACCATAAGCAGGTATGCATCCCCAAAGAGCATGCCAAACGTTTGTTCCAAATGTGGCCCATCAAAACGACCAGGCTACCATAACCAAACTGGGGAACAGAGAGCACGCAACACTAGTATTTCAGCCTAATTTTGACCTCCTTCACTAATCTAAATAGCCTCAATTTCGTGGAGGTGTGTAAACAATGCCAATGTTGTGGCATTTACATCAGTCAAGGAGGTATTTCAAATAGAAAACGAAGTGTCGGCCATATGGAAGAGGACGAAATGAAAGTTCAACAAAAACCATACTCCATGCAAACAAATAACAGATGACCATCCCCAAAAAACAGTTAGATGAATATGGTGCATTAATAAACAAGGAAGGATAGTAAACTGACCAGTGACCACTATGGCTCACTCAAGTAACAGATGAATACACTTCAAGACCTCCCACAAAATTTAGTCACTTAGGTACAACAAGCTGGCGGCCATCAAGCTTCCTCTTGAAGCAGCCACAGCTTAAGCTGCAGACGTGTCACAGATAGAACAGTTGTAGTAAGTCCAACCAACTCTCTAGTACTTGAGCAGAATGTAAAAGTAGTTATCACCAAATGCAAACAACATAGCGATGGAGTACATCTTTGGCTACCAATAGCACAGAACAGCAAATTTACACAGAAAGAAGACGTGGGGGAAAAACTTAACAAGCGAACCACATTGCTCAAGAAGAGATATCCCTGATCTTCGATCTTGTCATGGGCAAGTAATCAGCTTCGTAAAACGGACATTTAGACTAACTACCGGATAGAAATGAAATCCAAGTGCTCCCTTCATGTTCTCAATTTGCTCGGCAGATACATGCGTGTCAAAATGGCACGATAAATATAAAATAGAAACATCGCAAAGAGTAACTAAAGAAACATAACATTCTTTACTCGTATCCTAAATCGATAGACATATGACGCACAGGCATGGAAGAACAGCTCAGATAAAGGAATTCTTGGTGAATAATACAATGTCTGTTAGATACTTCGATACTAACACTGACTTGTATACATCGTCAAGGTGGAAAAGAGAATACACCCATCCAGGCTGGGTCTTCATTAAAGTCATGTTTTGCACTTTTCTTCGTTCTCTATCATTCTCTTTTTTTCACCTTTTTTCAGAATTGGGAGTTCTTAGCGCTACGAACATGATTAGGATTTAAGACAGTGTTTCTTTATGAATACTAAAACAGAGCCCTTGGGTATAGATGATCTTTCAGAACATGTATTCATCAATTTTTAATCAGCAATACATCTCTTGAGGTAAACAAATCTTGAATATATTTACCTTTCAAGTTGTATTACTGTCCATGATTTCCTGAAGAAAAGCTAAAGGCATCCTTCCCCTTCGCCACTTTCATTTCTTGCAAACAAAATGCAAAGATCAAAAGAAAAGAGCACTATAGGAGCAGAGAGAAAAAAATGATAGATTCTTATAATCTTATTGTAAATCCAACACACTGAGCATTGTTTACAACGTACCAATCTGGAATATTTTACATACAGAGGTTCCAAAGGTGAAACAGGTGTAAGTGTGTAGCCAATAAAGCCAACAGGCCAAACCTTACGATGGAGGCAGGTTAGATTTGCTTTCATGATCAATCTGGTCGGAGTGCTAATCCTGTGAAAAGAATTCTATGATGGGCCACAAGTCACTAAGCACAAAGCCTGCTAAAGAACGCTGTCAGTTGCTTGAAGATACCAAGAAGATCTGATACTTCATGTCCATGGCACATCTCACCTCAGAAGCCATCTGACCTCACTGATTCAGGTTGAAGCATAGCAGTCAGTACGAACAAAACCCAAGCAAGCGGTTTGAGCTCAGCCGAAAAGGCCACGGTTGCATTTTGCTTGCAGTTCTTTCAACCGTTGCTCCTCTAGAGGATCAGGACTCTTCATATACCGTCTGGTACGCCTGTATATTTTATAACATTAGATATAAATGGACTACTGAACATAAATGTTTATAAGCATAGGATATGCAAAACTGATGGGTAAAAAAATTACCTGTCCAGTTCGTTTAGAGCTGGAAATGTTGGCATGAAGTCCTTCGACTTAGGTAGAGGTACTTCACTGAACCATGGATGCTCCAATGCAGCCTCAGCTGATATACGCTGTACAAGAAAATCAAGTGTCCTTAGTCAGTAATATAAATGACAATGAAGCGTAAAAAATTGACAATGCAAGATTCGTGTAGTCATGAGTCCCATTGAAGAGTATTAATTTTACCTTCGCAGGATCATAAGTTAAGAGCTTATTCAACAGATCAAAACCAGCTTCAGATAGGTTTGGACGCCCAGAAAAAGACGCAGCTGGGAACTTATCCCTTAATCTGTTGTACCTGAAGAAGAAAAAATCAAAACATGATGCAATCATACAATCATATACGCTCGGTGGAGAAACAACAAAAGCAGGTATAAGAAACATACGGTTGTTTAACAAAGTTGACTTTGATACCAGGTAACTTGGCATAACCAGGCCATATCTTCTCATTAGGTGTGCCAAGTGTTCTAAATATCTACAAGAAAAGTAGCTTCACCATAAGCTATCATTGAATACATATCTATATCGGCGGCTATAGCTATCAGCAACATAGAAGAATATGCACTGTGAAACATGCATGGAAAGCATACATAAGACAAATGGAGTACCTTGTCTAGCTGTTCAAACTCTGTTTTTCCATTGAACAGTGGTTCTTTGGCAAGAAGCTCTGCCATAATGCAGCCCACGGACCACATGTCAATAGCAGTAGAGTATTCCTTTGTTCCTAGCAATAGTTCAGGTGACCTGTAGCCAAGGAGGAGAAACAGACATTAGTGTGATTTATAAATAAAAGAACTTACAGTGAAAAATTAAGGTAGTCAAAGCGCTGCTGTGGAATCTGATGTTGGCTGGTGACCTACCTGTACCATAAAGTCACAACCAATTGAGTATAAGGTTTTAGGGGGCTCCCATATTGACGAGACAGTCCAAAATCACATATTTTCAACTCACCACGGTTATTCAGCAATAGATTTGAAGTCTTCAAATCCCTGAAATAAATGAGATGCATATCATCAGTACATAGTCAACAGGAACCTGGTTATATAATATCTGAAGAACAAGAACAAAAGGTAAGCTAACCATTACCTATGAAGTACCCAATTGTCATGAAGATATTTTACACCCTCTAATAGCTGAAGCATTAAGCATTTGACCTCACTTTGGGTATATGGCTGCTTCATTGTCTCCATGACACCCTTAAGATCATGCTCCATGTACTCCATCACCATAAAAATACTATCAAGACTACTGCCAACTACTACTTCCTTAACGTCAACAATTGAAGGGTGATGGAAAGATAAAAGGATGTTGATTTCCCTAAGAGAGGTCAACGGGAAACCTTCTCTCTCCTTTTCCATCTTGACCTTCTTCAATGCAACAATCTCAGCAGTCTTCTTATCCTTTGCTCGATATACAACACCATAGGTGCCTTCATTAATCTTGTTGAGCCTCTCAAACACATCAACACTTCTGCAACCTTGCAGCATATTGATACATCGATGAGCCGGCTTCACTGGCTCAGGGGTTTCAGATCTGCGCACTTCATCCTCCGAATCAGAAGATAGACGATTAACTGAACCATTAACACTAGCCTCCCCTCTATCAACATCCATGTAGTCACCTTTACCTAATTCCAAATCTTCCTTCTCGTCGTTACCCATTCTCCCTGAATCAGATGACCTTGACATGGTCCTCCGTCCAGACATATCACTGGTCACAACCTCCCCAAGTTCTGGAGTAGGAGTCTTCTTACCCTGCCCCAGCTCAGCGGAATCTGCAGGAGATAAGCCTTTCTTCTTCCTCAGTGTTACACCCTCTTCGTCGTCATCGTTAGCACCTGCCCACCTTGAAGTTGATATGTTCCTCATTGTTGGGTACTCCTCTTCCTCCTTTACTTTACTCTCCTCTTCCTCCTTTACATTACTCTCCTCTACCTCAAGCACTTTGCTATCCTCCAGCTCGTGCAACTGCTCAGTGTTGTCAGTATCAACGGCAAGGTCCACATCCATTGGTGAATTCTCCACGACCAACCTCTCTGGGATGAGCCCCTGTGGAGGCAGCGGGGGAGGGGGAGGGAGTTGAGCAGAAGAGGACTCCACCACTTTCTTGTCATTTGCTGTATCAGCAGCTGCGGATTCCACCACTCCCTTCACAGTCACTGCACCAGAATGTAACGGCGGCGGCTTTGGGCTATCCCTGTCCCAAATTATGGGCGAAAATTTCCTCTTTTTACTGGGCGATGGGGCAGCAGGCGCCCCCACCGCCACCTCGCCCTCCCTGCTAGAACTGGACATGGTGTTCTCCCCCGCCGCTCTGCCTGACCTCCCACCAGAGTCATCTGACGCACTCC
This sequence comes from Thinopyrum elongatum, assembly GCA_011799875.1. NCBI lineage: Eukaryota > Viridiplantae > Streptophyta > Magnoliopsida > Poales > Poaceae > Thinopyrum > Thinopyrum elongatum. The sequence continues at coordinate 491,008,047 of CM022298.1, read as the reverse complement.
CGCTGAGCACCTCACCGGGCTCCCGGTCCCCAAGCCTGGTGGAGAGACGGCTTTTGGGCGGGTGCGAGCGACGGTGGCCATATCCGTTGGAGAATTCCCTGCCACCGCTGCTGCGCCCGCCGTCGCGGCGGCGGTCGGCGTCGCTCCGGTGGCGGCCGCCGAGGCTCTGGCTCCTCCTGGCGGCCTCGGCGTCGGGCTCCCGCTCCCTGGCCTCGTAGTCCCTGTACCCCCCGTGGCGCCCGGCGGCCATGAGCACGAAATCCGAGCCGCGGAGGAATCCGAGCGAATCGCCCCCGCCCCCGGAATTCCGCGGCCAACCCTAGATCCGTACCAAAACCTAGAAAAACTGCGGCGCGATTCGGACCTGGGGCTGGGGTTTGGATCTGACCTCGGGTTCGAGCGGCCGCGTGGGGCGCGTGGCCTCCGGCCGGGGTGGTGGTGGCGGTGGCGGCGGCGGCGGCGGCGGCAGGCGAGCGGATTCCGGGAGGCGGGCGATGTGGTGGGTGGTGCGGCGGAGCGAATAGGATGGGGAGGGAGGGGGAGTCGGGGACGGAAGCGAGCGGGTAGGCGCCGCTTCGCGTTGGTGCGGGGCCGCGGCCGGCTTTGCGGCTTTCCCTTTCTGGACTTGGGAAACCCGCGGGCTCCTCGTGGACGTGGTTTCGCAGGTGGATGACAGGTGGGACAGCGGCTGCGGAAGGTTGGTGGGTCCAGGCAGGTGGCGGTTTTGTTGGAAACGTGCTTAATGGCATGTACAGTGCATATAGCTCCAGGGTGATGCCTCGCATGCCACGTAGGATCAGATATCATGTAAAGTAGGTTCGGATAGGGAAGCGTGATCCTTTGCAGGAGGCGGGTGTTTGGAGAGAAAAGGTGTGGTCCGGTGTCAAAAACTGAAAAAATTGGAGTGAAAAGTAGAGATGCATGTGTAGTAGAGACTTTATTTTCTATTTCTTAATGAGGCCCACAAATGGTAGCTTGCATCGTGGAGAAAGAATAAATGTAGGTGCCTCAAACTACTTTTTGTCATGGGGCACCTGTATCCATATGCCACCATTGTACATGCCACGATGGTGCTTTCTTAGAAGTGCCACGTAGGATAAATGATGAGGTGGAGGAGAGAGAACTCATAAGAAAAAACTTGTTTTTCTCTTATCTTTTATTTAAGAGAAGACAAGAGATGATCTCTGAGTACAATATGTCTCACCACGTTTTTAGGAATAGCTAGTTATTGAAGATAAGGCTAAGAGATGACCCATTATAGACAATTTTGTTTGTCATCTCTAAATTACATGCAAGACTTAATATAAGACCGTCTTATCAACCATTGTATGCCTAAAAAACACTAACGCTCTGTTTGGATGTCTGTATTGAGGCCCTGAATCGGATTTCGTATTCCCGAACTCCCAATTCGGCTGTTTGGTATGCACACGGAAACAACCGGCTGAAATCAAACGAATACAGTCCCGAAATCTGTCGCACGCGCCGAGCCCTCCCACGTTTCCAAGCACTCCTCCTCCGATTTGGCTTGAAACGCCCGTCCCCGTAAAAGAAAACGATTCGATCTATCTTTTTCCTCCGCTCTACAACGAAGGACCGCGCGACCTGGAAAAGAGGAGGCGGCGCCCAGTGAAGCCCACCGACGGCGGCGCCCATGTACCTCTCCTCGCCGGCCATCCTCCTGCTCCTACGCCAGCGCAAGCAACGCCACCACGTAACTCTTGCTCCCTTCCTCACATGGCCGCTCCATCTCCTCTGCCGCCCATCTCGTCCGTCGCCCATCTCCTCCTCCATGGCCACCCTGGCCTAGTCACCCTCTCCCGCTCCTCCTCTATCCCTGCTCCGGTGTCCACCGTACCCCCTCCTCCGCCGGTTGCTCTCCTCCTCTGCCGCCCATCTCCTCCTCTATGGTGTATATTATTCAGATAAAAACATGTCTTGATGCAGTGTGAGTACTGCTATGTCTCTTTTATTGTGATGATGATCTGGATGTTATCAATTGGGTAGCTATAAATTGTTTGCTGGCATCAATTCGAATATGTATTTTGTTACAGCACCAGCATGACAGTCCGTGAGAAAATGTACTCATAGGCGCATGAATGGCATTGCTTCAGCAGGATGCCAAAGAGCATAGACTGAGTTGCTTTAGAAGGACATTTCTTCAGTTTTATATCCAGAGTTGCTTGAGATGCATGATCTTTTTGCAGCAAAAGGATTTGTCTTTAGTTTCTGTTCGTCTGTTCTAAAAGACCGAGAATTATCCAGTTTAGCACAGACTGAGTGTAAAGAAAAATAAAATAAATGATGTAACTTGTAAAAAAAATCAGGCTGAATAGATGATATGATATTTGTTAATTTTTATAGTCACACATTGTACAAATTTTTATTTGATACATAAAAAAAGCACTATGCAAATCCATAGTTTGACATCCAAATATGATTTGGTATTGAAACCTCACATAGATTCCATAGGCTAATTCATGAGCATCCAAACAAGCGAATTCGTATTCATGTCCATTACAGTTTCCTTGTCGAATTGGTATTGAAACCAATTCAATACGGAGGCCTCCAATACAGATATCCAAATGCAGCATTAAAATGATGGGAACCACTAGGGATCAGACCAGTGGATGGCCGTTGGATGAAACTCTGGGGAGCGTTGGATGTATCCCTTCAGCAGCGCGCCCACTTAATTTTCTTGACTGTTGCTAAAACAAACTTCATGTATACATGTAGCTTCGATATACGAGGTCCTATAATCACGTATGATAACTCTCCTAGCAGTTTTCAAAACAAGATTTCCTTAATTCACGTTGCTTCCATATGGGGTTCCTATAATCACGTGTGGCTGTGTATACAAACGATGTGTCCTTCCATTTTATACTTGATTGCATGATATAATAAACATGCTTTCAAAATTACATGGCCATTCTTCTTAATTCCGTATCACATTTTTGGCAAGCAGTATCATGATTCCTTTGGTGCTATGAAGCATGTACTGATGTACTTTGAAACACAATTTTATGGTGGTTGAAGCCAGAAAGTGTAGCACAAAAACATAGTGTAACGAACACTGCTAGGGAAAAGCCTAGCAGTAGCGCTGGTTTTAGGGCTAGTAGTAGCGTGGGTGCCCGCGCTACTGCTACGGCGCTACAGCTAACGTGTAGCAGTAGCATTGGTTTTCCAGCGCTACTGCTATACCTACTTAGAGCAAGTATAATAGATCCTACTCAGCAGGCTATAAGCTGCGCCACATCAGCAAAATCACAGCTGGAGGAGAGAGGAGGCAGGAGAGAGACGGGAGCCGGCGCTCCATCTAGCACCCGGCTGCAGCACAAGATATGAGCACATACAGCCAGCATGCAGCCTGTGTGAAGGCTAAAAGCCAGCGTTTCCTCCCACCTACGAATCATGTGAGCCCCTTTTCCTCAGTCCACATGCAAGCATTGAATGCTATAGCCAGCCTAGTAATTAATCTACAGCCAGCCTATTGTATGAGTATGGTTTTAGGAAGACTATAAGATGATGTGGCACTGGTATATAGCCCGTCACGGGCTCTTCTATTAACCATGCTCTTAGCAGTAGCGTTGTATGAAGAACGCGCTACTGGTAGTTACTAGCAGCGCCGCTCCATCCTGCGCTACTACTATTATTACGTATTCTATTTATTTTTTATTTTATGTCGTATTCATATACCGTTATACAAGTTTTCATACAGTAGCAGTTTAGAGATTATTATTACATCATAATGAGTTATTACATGGAATGTCAGAGAAATTCAACTTGGTCACTTCGGATCCATCCACTTGAAACTAATCCGCGGTTCTTTCACCCAACGATATAATAACTCATCATCATCATCATCATAATATCATTAACAACTTATCATCATAATACATCTTTGTCATATAATAACTCCTCATCATCATCATTTTCGTCCATGAGACATCATATAACAACTTGGTCACTAGTTGAACATATAAATCTAGCTACGCAACCCGCCTAACGAGAGCCATCGCGCTTTCAGTTCGATCTCGCCCGCACGCTTTGCCTCGTTGTCCAGCGCGAGCGTCCTTTCCATCGCGCTGGTGAAAATCGGCCCGTTCGTTTTCCTATACGATGCGTTCTCATGCTAGAGTGGATGACGGCTGGGCCAGGGTTGCGCGTGGGTCCGTCTCGCAGTGGCGCCGTGTGTGCGTGTGTGTGTCCGGTCGGTAAAAACAGTCGTCGATCGTGGGTTCGCAGCGGTGGCAGCCCCATCCATCGTGGGCTGGTTCGATTTTTTTTACCTTTCGCGCTTGCACCCAGCTGCGTCCGTTCTGCTTTGGCTGCGTCGGGCCCATTTGTCGGTCTCTTGGGTGCGCGGGAGTTCTGTTCTTGCTTGTTGGCGTGGCTGGCCCGCTTCAGTCCGCTGGGTAAAGAGGCGCTTCGCCTGTTTCGTGTTGCTACGTGGGGTTTCTTCTCTCCGTGCCGCTGCAGGTGGCCCATTCACGCTTTTGGTCCCACTCGTCAGTCAGTTTGTGTTCCTCCGTCGATTCAGGCTACTCGGGGGCGTGCTCTCCTCATCTGCTCTGCTCTGTCCTGCTGCCTCGGCTCCCGGTTCACTCCCCCCGCCTGCGCCTCCTCGTTCTCATCTAGTCGCCATCGCCGCTCGCCGTCGCTAGGAATCGATCCCCGTCGCCTTGTTCGTCGGTCGCTTGCCCCGTCGTCGCCTTGTTTTGCCATGACTCCTCGTGCTGTTGCTGTGGTCTTTGGTTAGGAAGGGTGAGCTCCTTGCTTCTTTCGGTTGGTTGGTGTTCGATTCTTGCCTGCTCCTGGCTGACTTGTTCTTGCTTCTTCCGTCTGCTTCTTTATCCCTTGTAGGGCTGCTTCGACTGCTTTGCTGTGCTGTGGTTGTGCGGCTGGTTGTTCCTTCTCTGCAAGGTGAGGTTCTGCCTGCTCCCTTGCTTGCTATGTGCTTGATAAAATGCGTGATTGGATTTCTGTCAGCCTAAGAATCTCATGTGTTGTCCGAGACATAAATGGGTCTGTGCCATGTTTAGATCTGCTGTGTGGTGCTTCTAGGGGTTGAGTTAGTTTAATTTAGCCTCTTCTTGACACTGTTTTTGGTTGTTTCCTCTTCTGTCCGTGTATGGTATGTTCTACCCGGTGCTCTTCCTTCTTAATGGTTCGATTTTCAGGTGTTTATTTCCTTTGGTTGATGCGGTTTCTACCCAGTGTGTTCATTCCAGGGATTGTCTTGGTTGGTTTAGGGTTTAGGACTGCTTTGTTTGCCTTCTTGGCTTGATCTAGGGTGGTGGTTGCTATACGTACGGTTGCGGGGCGATGGGGTCTGTCACACTTACATTTTCTTCAGGATTTATTTCTGGGTTATTTGTTCTTTAATGCTCCTCTGCATCTGCTTTAATGCTCCTGCTTGTTTCACTGGATTTTGTCATTGCTCGCTAAATTTTTGCCTGCCATGTGTGTGCTGTGCATCTCAGCTTTCGATGTCTTCCTTCTTCCTGTTTGCTTGATCTAGGGTTTGCCGTGCTTTACCTCATTTATTTATTATTTATTCATTTTTTGTATTTGTTTCTGTAGAACAAAGATGTTTAAATACCTAGGTTCATTTGCTTTTACATGTGTAGGTCTCCTTTGGTGACATTTGACTGCCCGGTCAGTTAATCTCCTTGCTCATGTTTGACGAAGGTTCTGCCACGCTATGGTTCACCTCACAGCTCACGTGCTGTCTTTCATCTAGCCAAGGTTTCATAGTCTCCTTCCCTGCTCTTTCTATTCTTGTACTCTTTTCAAATTCAGTCTCTAACTTGGTTCTAATCATGTGTCTTATGTGCGTTGTGTTCTTCCGTGTCTTTGTTTACTGTTACTGCTGTTGACTATTTCTTCTGTCTGCTTTTCTTGATTGCTCTTAGACGTTCTTTTCTGCCTACAGTTTTATTATTGCTTCGCCTGCTCACGATGCCTCCTGTACTGCCATTTGTTGTGCCAATCCTGGAAACTGTGGCAGCACACTATGAGCTTCCTCCTCCTGTCTATCTGTGTGAGGTTGATGGGGATGGGCAAGTCCTTGCTGGGGTAGAGGTTGAGATCCCTGGGGATGGTGTTGTGGTGATGCCAGGGAGAAATTTTTTTTGGACCCCTGTGTGCCTCGGTTCTGCAGATGCGTACGAGCAGGCTGCCCTTCAGGCAATCAAGTTTTTGCAGGGGTTGTATGGCTTTGTAGTTAGAGATTACAACTATGAGTGTGTTGTTGTCTATAGGAATTGCGGGAATGCTGCGGTTGCTGTTGCTGCATCAGCTGTTCGCTATGCAGCTTATTTAGAAAGAATTCTTGCCTGCACGCGCTCGTCCGCCATAGACTCGTCTGTTAGTGTCTCTCGTGCCCGGCCGCAGCCCCCTCCTAACTTAGCATTGCTGTACTCAAGGCTTTCTAGCGTCTGTGTGTTCCATTTAATCATTATGGGGTGCTGTTGTTGTTATATTATTGTATTCATTTAGTAATAATAATTTTATCAGATATTTGTAGATCCAGTTTAAGCAATTAGTTTCTGTTGTCAAATCTTACTGCTTTCCATGATATGTGCGCCCATGGTGCTGTCTTTTATGCTCATAATCTGTGCTCCTCTTATTTATCTTCCGTCAGAGCAATTTCAAAGTTTTGTTGGTCTTTGTTTCCTCTCTGCTTGCAGCATTATGGTGTATGCTTTTTCATGCTTTTAATTCCTCTGCTCGCGGTATGCCTCCGCGTCGTCCTGTTCCTACACGGCCACATGTTCCATTGGGACGTGCTTCTGCTTCGGGGCGTGTGGTTCCTCCCCGCCCTCCACGCCGAGCAGCCCGTGCTGCACCTGCTTTGCCTGTTGTTCCGGTCGTACATGGCACTCCCCTTGTTCGAAAGAGGAAGCGTACGTTGTGTTCCTCTTGTCATATTGTGGATTCTATTGGATGCTTGCTCTTATCCAGGTCATGTTGCTTCAGCGTGCTTTTCTTTTTCTATATCCTTAGGAGATGGCTACTTTCCATTCCTTAGTTCTGCTGAGACTGCACGCAATCGTAAAAGGTGCAAGTTCTTGTTGCAAAGGCTGTGCGCTCACAACAAGGGTGGTTAGTTCGTGTTTCCCTTCGTTGTACGTAGGTTTCTTTCTTTCCTCGATGTGTCGTATTAGTATCTTTTCCTTATGGCTCTCACAGAGCATGTCCTTGCGTCACCTCTGCATCCTGATTGGGTTGGTTTTTCTCCTGATGAGGTTGACATACTTAAAGGTATGCCTGTGTATTCTCGTCGACCATGCTTCTTTCTACCAGCCCAATGTCGTGTGCCCTTACACGCGAGATCGTTCTGTAGCTTTTTATCCAAAAAGATCATACTACGGAGGCCCAGATTACCAATGCAGCCGCTGCCAGGCTAGCTTTTGGTGGCGCGAGAGGGTGAAGTCAAAGTCTGCTATTACAAAAAGACGAGTGGTTTACAACAACTGTTGTAAATCTGGGAAGATCTTCATTAGACCCTTTGAACCCCCCCCCCCCCCGTTCTTAGCAACCCTGCTTGATTATAAAGGACCTCCCCGCAGCCTAAGATTTATTAAGCAAATACGCCAGTACAATTGCCTGTTTGCGTTTACATCCATGGGGGAAAAAATTGACCGGTCTGTTAATGATGGCGGAGGTCCAATTTTTTTTAAAATAAATGGTCAGGTTTGTCATCGTATAGGCTCGTTGCTTCCAAATGAAGGTGATACACCCAACTATGCAGAGTTATACATACATGACAGAGAAAATGAGGTTAACAACAGAATTCAAGCCCTAAATCACCATGATGAAACAGGCACCGAGTTAGATAGGGACATTGTGAGGGGTCTTATGCAAATGCTTGATAGAAATAATTCTTTAGTCAAAAAGTTTCGTATGGCTGCGGAGATATTGAAACAAAATAAACATGAGGTGATTTCAATAAGGCTTATAGCTCCTGGCGAGAATGATAGCCCTCAGTTTAGTTTACCGGCGACAGATGAGCTGGCAGCTTTGGTTTATGGTGAGTTCACATTAGAGGCACCGTGTCGAGATCTGATAATACGGACTAAAGGCGACAGGCTGCACCGTATTTCTTCTTTAGATACTACCTACATGTCCTTGCAATACCCTTTGCTGTTTCCATATGGTGAGCGTGGTTTTCAGCTCGGTGTGCACTACATCGGTGCTGATGTTGATGACCCGAACAAGAGGGTGAAAATGACCATGCAAGATTATTATTGCTTTTGTTCACATTACAAACCAAACCAGCACAATCCATATCTTTGTTGTGGCCTGTTATCATCACAGGCTGCTATTGACTTCCGTGCTTGCATTGATGAGTGCCGCCTCAATTTTATTCTTAAGTGTAACGATGAAATGCGGGCTGAAAATCTTCAGGGGGTTGTCGACGCAGTAGACAAGGGTATGATTGATGGGTCAGAGGTTGGGAAGAAAAAATATTCTTCCATCAACATACACCGGCGGTCGTCGGTATATGTATGAAAATTTCCAAGATGCTGTTGCTGTCTCCAGGGTTCATGGGTCACCGGACGTTTTTACAACTTTCACATGTAACCCAAAGTGGGAGGAAATCCTTGATTCTGTTGAACATGGGCAAACAGCGACAGATAGGGCTGACATTGCTGTTAGGGTGTACCACATGAAGCTTATGCAGTACCTTCATCGGATCAAAAAAGGGAATGCCTTTGGTCTTATTGTTGCTGGTACTGCCCCTTGCAAGCCTCTTTCATTTTGCTCTTTCTCTTTCTACGTTTTTCTTACAGCTTTTATGTCGCCTTTCTCTCCTATTTTCAGTCTTGCACAGTATTGAGTTTCAGAAGAGGGGATTGCCACACGCACACATCCTTGTTTGGCAAAAGAAGGACGATGATAGAGTTGTCACGCCGGCTCTTATAGATTCCTATATTTCGGCTGAGATCCCTGATCCTATACAGGATCCTTTGGGGTATGCGCTTGTTGATGAGTTCATGATGCATGGGCCCTGTGGCATTGATGGCCCAAAGTGTCCTTGCATGAAAAAAGGTGTTTGCTCAAAAAGATTCCCAAAATCATTTCAAAATGAAACTTCTATTGATGAGAGTGGGTTTCCGTTATATAAGCGTCCTGATAATGGTCGTTTTGTGATGAAGAATAATGTCAGGCTTGATAATAGACATGTGGTTCCATATAACATGCTCATATTAAAAAAGTGGCAAGCGCATATTAATGTTGAATGGTGTAACAAAACTTATGTTATCAAATACCTATACAAGTACGTCACCAAAGGACCAGACAAGTCTAAAACCCTATTTGAGAATGTTAGGCATGGTAGCAGCCAGGATGTTGGTGAGATCAAAGAGTATAGGGAGTGCCGTTATATTGTTGACTATGATTCTTTTTGGAAGGTCTATGGGTTTGACATACATGGTAAAACACCATCTGTTGAGAGATTGCCTGTCCATCTCCTAAACATGCATGTCGTGCGGTTTCACACTAAAGCCACACTGAATTCAGTTGTTAATAATGCCTGGATGCAGAAAACAATGTTGACAGAATGGTTTGTAGCGAACAGGCTATACCCTGCTGCTAGATCCTTAACTTATTGTGATTTCCCTACTAGGTGGTCATGGATAGCTGAGGACAAAAAGTGGAAACGTAGGACACGAAGTGATAGAATTGGTAGAATATACTCTATCCATCCGGCAAGTGGAGAACTTTTTTATTTTAGAATGTTGCTTATGATTGTCAAAGGTGCAAAATGCTATGAGGATGTTAGGACCTATAATGGCATCGTATATTCGACCTTTAGAGAGGCATGTGGAGCAAGGGGTTTGCTTGGTGATGATATAGAATGGTATACTGCTTTTGATGAAGCTGTCAAATGGGGTATGGGGAATCAGTTGTGCCAGCTGTTTGTTACTATGATACTTCACTGTGCTGTTAATGATGAAGCTGCTTTCTTTGAGAAGTATGAAGTTTACCTAGGCGATGATATTAAACATAGAATTCAGCAGTCTAGAAATGATTTTACATATGTTGTGCCTCCTGTAGCATTAAGGGACATGCTACTTGATGAATTGGTTGCTATATTTGCTAAGAATAGTGCATGCATCCTAGATCATAACTTGCCTTTGAAATCTGCATGCCATGATGCTACAGTGCAAACTGATATGCTTTCGGATGCACTAGATGTTGATGTTGTTAGTCTTCTTAAAAAGGCGAAGTTGCTGTATGATAGGTTAAACAAAGACCAGCTCTATGCTTACTCTGCTATAGTTGACCGCATTAGATCCGGGAAGCCTGGTTTTTTCTTTGTCTCTGGTTATGGTGGTACTGGAAAAACGTTCCTCTGGAATGCACTCGATGCTTATCTTAGAGGTAACAAGAGGGTGGTGCTGTCGGTTGCTTCCTCAGGGGTTGCCGCCTTGCTTTTACTAGCTGGCAAAACAGCACATTCTAGGTTTAAAATACCTGTCGACCTGCCTGATCATGGCACCTGCAAAATTAAGCGGTCTACCATGCTCTCCACTCTAATAGAATCAGCTGATCTTATTATATGGGATGAAGCATTGATGTCCCATCGGAAATGCTTTGAGGCCCTGGACAGATCATTTCGTGATATCCTGTCTGCCAATGATCCTTCTTTAGCTAAAGTTCCATTCGGCAGTAAGGTTGTTGTGTTGGGTGGGGACCTTAGACAAATATTGCCTGTCATTGAGGGCGGGTCTTGAGCACAGATTCTTGCTGCTGCGATCACTAACTCCCCTCTATGGAATATTGTAGATGTTCTGCACCTAAACATTAACATGCGTTTGACTGCACACACAAATGATCCAATCCTCCAGTCTGAAGTTGCTGCCTTTGCTGAGTGGGTCCTCAGTTTAGGTGATGGCACAACACCTGCTGTGGCCCGTGAGGGGGAGTCTGATCCCTCTTGGATAACTATCCCTGATGAGCTCTTAATACACACCGACGGTGACAAAATTGATGCCATTGTTCAGGCCATATATAAAGATATCCCTGCTAAGTATTCTGATGTTAGCTATCTAAAAGAAAGGGCAATTCTAACACCAACAAATGAGGTCGCTGAGAAAATAAATGAGCATGTTCTGTCTTTAGTGCCTACTGATGAGAGGGAGTACCTTAGCTGTGATACTATAGGGAATTCTGCTGACGCAGTTCGCAATCAAGATGCTTTCTATCCTGTCGAGTACTTGAATGGGATTAAGGTGAATAACTTTCCGTACCATAGGTTGGTGCTCAAGGTAGGCATTCCCATTATGCTTTTGAGGAATCTGAACCAATCAACAGGCTTATGTAATGGCACAAGGCTCATAGTCACAAAGCTTGCTGATAAGATTATTGAGGCAGCTGTCATCACTGGTTCAAACATAGGTGATATTGTTTTCATACCAAGGATAGGTCTAACTTCAAAGGATCCTAAATGGCCTTTCACTTTGCATCGTCGTCAATTTCCTGTTAGGGTGTCATATGCAATGACCATTAACAAAAGTCAAGGACAGACTCTTTCAAATGTTGGTTTGTATCTGGATACACCTGTGTTCACACACGGGCAACTCTACGTGGCAGTGTCGCGTGTTACTTCAAAAAAATCGCTGAAGATCTTAATCAAAGGAGAGGATGACAAGACTGCTTCTCAGACAAGGAACATCGTGTTCCCTGAGATTTTTCACTCCATTCGCTAGGTGGTATCGATAATAGTCTGTAGTGTACATCATAAGATTTTGCCGATCTATGTTTTGGTTCTCCTATAATCTTCCTATGATAGAGCTGCAGTTTTTACATGTTCTTCACTTATTTTAGCTTGCATCCTGTCTTATGCAACTTCGGGCCCCAAATCACTTTTGCGATTGCATGTTATGCTTCTTTATCACCTGATCCCTTCATTTTCCTTTCTCTTGAGTTCATGCCTTATCAAGTAAGTATGTATGAATGACCTCGTCAGATTTAAACTTTCTTTCCCTTCGTCTGTTCATCGCTTTGAATTTTGCTTCCGTACTGCTGATGTCGAGCGGAAAGATTAGCCTTCTCTCACAGGTCCATAGCAAAGAACTGTACTGGAATGCGAAGGTTCTGGTGTCTCGCTTGTGGCAGTACCGAGGTGCGACTGACGATGGCCCACTTGTGCATACTGGCATTATGGTGCTTGACCAAGAGGTTTGTTTTGCGTTATGTCATCTTTGCTTACACTGTTGTTGTTGACCTCTGGCCCTAATTACCAATGTGGATATGTAGGGCACCCACATGTATGGTCAGATCCCTCCTGAGCCATCAGGACTTCTGAAAGATGTCTTAAAGGAAGGCGAGGTTTATTTGATAAACAGATTCGCGTGAAAACAATCCAAGCAGACTTACAGGGCTGTTGAAAGTCCATATATGATGCAGTTCACTCACTTTACTACTGTGACTCCTCAGCTTGGTGATGAGGAAGACTATCTATACTGCGCTTACAACCTCCTGCCCTTTTCGGATATACCTGTGCCAGGCCCACACACTCCTCGCTTTCTTGGTTCGTTGTTCTATACTTTCTTTATGTATGCTCTCTTTGCTGCTGGTCTTTCGTCATGTCATACTAATGTTGTTTGGGTGCTTGCAGATGTCATTGGTAGAATAACTGCGGTCACAAACATAGTTGTTGTCCACTCTCAGTACCAGCCCGAACCTTCAGATACTAGGACTATAGTTCTTCAGAATGAATCGTGAGTTGCTACCTTATTTCCTCTTTGTTCCTCTTGCCTTCTGCCCTTTCCCTTTCCTGACTTGCCCGCGTTGATTTATAGAGGAAATGAAATCAAGCTTGTTCTCTGGGGTGCTCGAGCTCGTGAGTTTGAAGCAGAAGAGATCCGTGTTGCAAGTGAAACAGGAGCTGTCATTGCTATCTTGGTAGGGACACTGCCGAAAATGTACTGAAGTAATTCTTTGGCTTACACCTTGCTTGGGGTATTGTTTCCTCTGCCACCTTAATACAGATTTTTACTTGTCTGTCTCAATAGGCCTGAAAGGACTGAGTGGTAGCTCTGCATGTCGCTGGTATATTAATGAGGACTTGCCAGACATAAATGCCTTTCGTGCTAGGTATTTTGTCTTTCTATTACCTTGTCATTCATCAAGGTCTTTACAGATGTTCCATTCCTGATGCAATTAACTCTTCTTTATCCAGCCTTCCAGAAGGGCTTGCTGTGGTCACTACTCACATCCCAGGAGAACAGGCAGTGGTTGCCACGCCTGTTCGTGAACCTCCTGTTGAAATGAGCGTTCGGGAGCTGCTTTCTCTTGACCCGTCTGATAATATGGTATTCTCTCTTTCTCTTTATTTCTTCTGTGATATCCCTGTTGTCTTTTTCGCTTGCTTCTCACAGCACTTATGTTTCTCATCAACATAGAAAAAACAGTTCGTGGTCAAGGTTAATATTACAGGTCTGGGCACCGACAATCGCTAGTGGTTTCTCTCATGCCGGGAATGCCACAAAACAGCATATACCTGTGGAAGACAGTACCGGTGCTCAGACAACACCTGCTCTTCTATTGCAGCAGATCCTTCGTGAGTGCTTTTTCCACAAGAACTTCTGTTCTGGTCTATCTGTTAAATTATTTCTGAATCCATTTGCCTTGCAATGTCTAGATACTGTGTATGCACCTTTGGAAGCGATGGCGCAGATGAAGCAGAATTTATGTTCTTTGATAGGGCTGCAAAGAGTGTTGTTGCCAAGCCACTCATGACTTTGATTCACCGCAAGTATCCGGGTTTTACAAGTGCACTTGATCTTGCTCAGATAGGAGGTGCTGATGTAGGCTTGCCTGTTGAAATTTCCTGTCTTGTTACCCGGAAGTTTAGGCTTGTTGTTTCTATCTCCACGAAGAGCTTCTAGCCTTCAAGCACCCAGCTGTCCTTTCAAGTTAGCAGGATTGCTGAAGCATTTAAACCTGATCTTGTGCCCTTGGGAATTGCTGGTGCGTCACCCGCATCTGGCGCATCATCTTCTGCTGATAGCTCAAGCACGACAGTGCCTATCCTCACCTCTTACCCTACAGGATCATCTACGCTTGTCGTGTTGCCTCTCCATGAGGTATATCTGCTATTGGTTCTCTTTTTCAAATTTCCTTTCAGCCGTTTGACTCTTGCACTGTTTGTTTGGCAGATGAACACTCCTATATCTGCGTTCAAAGGAAAAGGACATGCTATTAAGCCTAAAACACCCAGGTATTGGCATTGACTTTGCCATCTCATACATCTTGAAAATTCTTTCTGTTTTCCTGTGTCTAACGTTTTTTAACAGCAAATCACCGTGTCCTAAGAACGCTCGCTGCAAGCTCCTTGCTGGACCTCCACAGTCTAAGGACGCTACCCTATCTGACTCCAATCCCAAAGTAGCTCCCCAGGCTGAAGGCGATGCTTTTGCTGGAAATGATGTTCAGCCTACATCCGTGACAAATGTTCGTGAGCATTTTAAATATGCAAATATGTTTCTTTTACTGTGCAGACAGAGCTTCATTTCCAATAGTATTTGATGCTGCTAAACTAAACAGATTGATGAGGAAGCTGGAGCTGCAGCCGCTGAGGATTCAAAGACCGTTCCTGCTGACCAGGCTAAAACCAAAAGGTCAAAATTCATAATTGTTATATTCAGTGGCTTTAGCATAGAATGTGACTTCATGACCCTTACTTTGTATTACTTTTTTTTTTGGAATCCAGTACATGGTTCTCCATAGATCTAGACTATGCTTTTTCTTTCGCTGATGCATATGATGCTATTCGAATATATTTTCTTTCCAATTGTTGTTCTATTCAAACGGTCAGCTGCCAAGTAAAACATTACATGCACATGCCGTTTTCCTTGTCCCATGCAAGATAACTTGATTCATGAAGTCGAATTGATTAACCATACAATTGAATTAGCTGTGTGTTAGCATTTGGTTTTCTTTCTGCATGTTTATGGCATCATCTATTTCATGTACCTAATCTCTATGACCTTGTTTTTTTATTGCATTCTATACCTCTGGGTCCTTTTTGATGCAATTGGAATTACTAAGACGCCTCTTCGTTTTACCAATTACCAAAACTCAGAACAAACCCTGCTGCAAAAGGGACCGGTGCTACAAAGAAGGCAAGGCAGTAGTTCTTCCATGGGGTGCACTAGATATGTACATACGGTATGACTAGCGTGTCTTCCATTTGGTTTTTCATGTTACCATGCTAAATGATATGTAATCATATAATGATTGTGCTTTCTCTTTTCCTCAGGGCAACTCCTGTGATCTACTTGCTTATCAAGCTAGGTTTACCGGTGAATGGATGTGTCGCTGACGAGAGATTCCCAACTTTGCTGCGCCGCAGGAACGATCTAGGCAGCGGATTTGGAGCAGCACACTTTTGGACATGCACTTCATATATTTTGTGCATGTTTGTAAGACAAGGCTTTGACACCTGCGGGCGTATGTCAAGCCATTGTCGTAACAATTCCTCTATCTAAGCCATTAAAAAGACCAGCTACTATGCATTGTAAATATCGCCTTTGGCCCTTTCTGTCTTATCCTCCTTCGCATGACAATTTCTACTCACTGTAAATACCGCTGGGCTATCCTGCTTTATCTAGATCTTACGTTTTTTATTATGTTGTGTGTGTTTGCTTAAACTTTTCATTTACTGCTGGGCTTGATGATCTAAAAATCGTTCTCCTTTACTGGTTTATCTCACCTTGCCACACATAATAGTTTTTCCATTTGATTGGCTGCTGCGCTGCATCATTCAAGTCTTGTTTTCCTCTTCTTTCAGTGCTAATAGAAGCATCAGGGATTAAAAGCTAAGAAATCTTAATATTCAGCACTGATAATATCATCCTTCTTTCATTTTCCTTGTATCCTTGACTGGCTACCTGCTACCAAGTGTGTTTTCCAGTATTTATGCAATTCATCCTTCCTATTTAGATTTAAATACATCCATATGCTTCCTGCCTGTCATGTCCCCAGGCCTTAACAAAACTTGATTTCTGCTGTAGATTTGTTTTTTCCCCTAGAATACGCACGAGTGTGCGTATCATCATATATTAAAGAAGAAGTGGGGGAAAGAGCCCCATCCGCATAACATTCTTACAATGTATTACATGTAAGAGTCCACGCCCTTAGGGTCACCTACATAGCTAACTACTCACTCCTGCCCACCTAGCTAGACCTCCGAGGAAGGTGGCGAGGTCACCTTTGAGCAGGCTGGCTATAGTCCACGCTCTACATTCCTTTTCCATGTTGGCAATCACGGGCGCAGTGGATGGAGTTGCTCCTTCAAAGGCGCTGGCGTTCCGGTGCTTCCATAGTTCTCACAGTCCAAGAGAGAGAATACTGCTGTTGTCCCTGATTTTGATAACCGTCGCTCTGCAAGAATTGCCCCAATGTCTCAACTCCGCCTATGATGTCGGCGTCCACTATGGCTTGCCTAGGGCCTCAAGAACCATATGACACACCGGCCTAGAAAAGACACAGGACAGTAGAATGTGGTTGATCGTCTTCATGTCCTGATCGCAAAAAGGGCATGCCGGTTGATGGGGAAGGCCGCGTCGTGCCAAGCGATCTGAGGCCCAGCATCTATTCCGTGCGCCAAGCCAGGTGAAAAAACTGCACTACAATGGAACTTTAGACTTCGATGCCGTATCCGTGTATGGAGCCACCTCTAAACCCCAAAATTTGGAGTCGTAGGCCAAGCGCGCCGAGTAGTGGCCGTTGTCCTCCCAAGCCCACCTTGTGTTGCGTCAGAGGCTGAGGTTTATCTAAGGTCACAACAAATGTGGTACTAATTTTTAAGTCATCAAAGATAATATAGAAAATAGCCTTTGCTCCTTTAATAAGGTCAATATTAATTAGCTCACAACACGAGCATAGAATGCATGTTCACCCCCTGCAAGTTTTTTTTTCCCGCCTAAAAGAATAAGTAGCCTATTTTTCCCTTTGGGCCAATGGCATTTTCTATCGAATGATATTTGCCGCGGCCCTTCTTCTAGCCTGCCACATCCACCCAGCCTTATCATGTCGATCTAACAAAAAAATATTCTATCTGTTGCCCCGCTCCTATCTCCCCCTCCCCATCCACCCACCCTCTCCGCTCTCTGCCTGCACTGTACCTGCGGTCGCCTGGATCTCCCGCAAGCAGAGGTGCGCCCAGCCCGCCAGCTTCCAGGTGACCCTCCTCATGGAAACCTCTCGCTCCATCCTTCTCGTTCCCCCGTGGTGCTGGTGGATAAAGAGATCCCTCTCTCTCTCTCTCTCTCTCTCTCTCTGACTGCGTTTTGGTTTCTTGCATCTTAGATCCGTTCTGATGCTCAGCAAGAGCAACAAGATCCTCCAGCCAGGACAGCCCTAATTACCAAGGTATATCCTTCTATTTCAGATCCAGTTATAGTCCTGCTTTAGAATGCACTGTCCATATAGATCCTTTCTTATGATTTTCTTATCTACATAAAATCGGTTGGAGGGATGGTCTGATAGCTTTCGTTTCCTGTCCTGGAACATGCTTCTAAATGTTACACCTGCACAAGACTAGCATGGTGGATAATTCAATACCTTTAATTTATTTTGAAATATAATCAGCTAAATCTTTGGCCAGCTGCTCCGTTCCTCTGTATTCATGCCTGCTGTTATCTTCCTAGACTAATTCACTCCCTTGGCTCTCCCAGTGTCCTCATGATATTAAAGTTTCGTTTTATCATAGGTTCACTAGAACGTTCTTTAATTGTTAGTGCATATATGCAATCTAAAGCTCAGTGCTTATTATTCTTAATGGACACTGTGCTTATACCTTCTGCCAGCCCTCTTGGATCTATTCTCATGGAGTTGGTTGAGCTATCCAACACTTCACTAGCTGAAGCAATGTTCGAAAAACTCGGACTCCCTAAACCAGTGTACTTTGTGCATCATCTTCCACAAGATCGATTTAGAACAGAGATTGAATTTCACCGTACAAAAGAATGGTACCATGCTTCAGCTACTAAATTATCAAGCCGTATATGTCAGGATGGGGAAACATCAATGAATCATGCAGCCGATAGGGCCATCGAATACATGCAGAACACAGAGAGCAAGGTGCTTGTGGACTATAACTATTATCAGCTAGAGCAACAGAAAATGGCACATACAAGATTATCAGCCAGGCTGCTAGAACAATCAAAGGAAATCAACCAGCACAGCAAAACCATCAAGAAGATAACTAAAGAAGCATGCAGCTATGTGGAACAAGTGCGCACTGCATCAAACAAAATCCAAGACCTTGCTGGCGTTTTCTTGGACCCTGCTGCCTTAATGTGTGTTTCTAATATGAAGCAAGCTATCATGGAGATTCACAATTTAGTTGTCGCACTTCAGAGCTCTACAGCTACAACATCTCAGTTCCTAGAGGAAAAAGGCATGTACTCAGATGATGAAGTGCCTGAACAAGTCTACAGCGGCTACTCCGACGAAGATTTAGCCGATGCTATTCATCAAGACATGGATGACGACTATGCTCACTATGTCCGATCCCCATGAGCGTCATATTGAGCCTGCTGAACTGTCTCATTGCCATGTGAAGCTGTATATGTGTGGCATCACCATTAGGAATCGGCTCTGTGGCTGTTGTGTTTAGTCTCCTAGGTTGCCTAAATAAGATGCGAAGCTGTCTGCTCATAGCTTCGGCTTAGAAATCTTTATCCTTTCTGAACTTCACTCTGGTCATGTATAAGTATGAAGTCTATGTTGACGTGTTAAGACAATGTTATTTATCTACCCTACGTCTTTGCTTTTATCCACTGTGATTCTTCCTTTCAATATGTTCGCTATAAACATACATTCATTTTCTTTAATCTTCCAAGAACAAATCAATTTACATTTGCTACCGTAATATACAGATAACTATTTTCCCTTTTTTGCTCAGTTCTCCTTGTTTATTTATCAACAGATCAAAAATAGCCCTGTTCGCCCATCGATTCAGTGTTACCAGAGATCATCTCATGGAGAAAAACAAATCCTGGCCCTTCGACCTACCTACAGGTGTATGAATTTACTAATGCTACATCAAGTACCATTTGAGCAGGCATACATATCTTTTTATCTTTGTGACTTCCTAACACACTTATTACTACCACAGCCGGTCAGCTGAGCGAGTGGATGTTAACAGAGAGATACATGATTGATGATACTTCTTCACAAGGTTTTATAAGCGGAGTAGAACACAAGACCAGAGAGGTTGTGGAGCTGTGTACCCACTACATACTAGCACACTGTGATGGATTGCCTATAGATGAGTACCACGTCGCGCCACTCATTTCAGAATATCTTCATCTGGGATATCAACCATATCTGTATGCTTCGTACAAAAACGAAGACCAGTTGGTGCTAAATTTAATGAATGAGCCCACCACCGCTTATGCACGTGCAGTTCTATCCACTAGAGTAACCATGATACTAGATGGGACTGAAGTTTTATGTTACCCTGTGAAAAATGTTGGTGTGCCAGAAGAGGCAATAATGTATGATTTTCAGATTGAAGAAAGAATGGAAACAACAACTAAACATCTAAAGCTAAAGATCTATGGATTGTCGTTACATCTTTGGACTGTAAGAGCAATTCAACGTGCACTGCAGCCACATTGCATTGTTGAGCATGTTAGTCAAGCCAATCTCAGCTTTCGCAAGCTTCAATTAGTAAGTTGCACGTCATGGGCTGTTAGAACTGCTGTGCCATTCCCATGGTATATACTCATTCATGTCTCCAGCAAGTATGACAAAGGAAGAAACCAAATTACTAGCCACAGGAACACAGAGACATTTTGTGTTGGTGTTGACAGAATGAATATTGGAGCTCATCATAACAAGTCTCTTCAAAAAACACACAGGAAGATTCCTTCTTTCTTGCAGGCACTAAAGAGAGGAATGGTTTCTCATTCATATTTAAATGATGTTGACATACCAGCTGACCAAATGCGGATTTTAGAATCATCATTCCTCCTGACGTCTTGCGACGAGGAAAAAATGATGACAAAGGATAAGTTAACACGCTGTTTGTAGCAAATGCAGATTGCATGTCCTGGAAAAGTCATAGGTAGGCAAATTGGCAGGTTCAAATACCTTATATATTTCCAAGGGCCAGTAACTACCACTTTGTTTCACACGTTATCTACTGATGCTGCTGGAATCCAGCTACCTTTTGGTACGTTCTTAGTTCAGAAATGGTCCACCTCTGCTGGAGCAGTATCTTCTAGCCTCTCTCAAAAAGAACAAATAAGGATTACAGGACTGCCAACTGAGTTTTACAGCCTGGCTATAATTGAAGACATCCTGAGCCCTCACTGCATGTTAGAAAACAACGGTCATCAGGTTGATGATTCTCCTGATGTTTGGTTCTACGACTATGCCATATGGGCAAATGAAAACAAAGATATTCCAGAGGTCATATCTATTTGGGCTGCTCCAAATGGATTAGCAGTGGAACAATCATCTGTTAAAGATCTTCAGGTGCCTCTGCAGTTGTACCATGCAAGAATTATCAGCTAATAACACCATGCTTCAAAAGCTGGGATCACAGTGCCGGCATATCTACATGAACTGGGCAGCTTTCATTATTTAGGTGTTTCTGTAAATAAGTCCAAGTCAGACTACTATATCTACGCTTATGCGCCATACAATCTCTCGCTTACTACCTACTACTTCTCCCTCACATATCTTTTTGTTTTTGTGTTCTGATTATGCCACTTCAGAGGTGTCCTCCTAAGGATAACTCTCCATTATCAGTCTTTCTTTTTAATTAATCAGCCCATTTCGCAAAACATATGTTGTGTTGTTTAAAATTCACATGCATGGTACTGGATTTTACTTACATTTGTTTCAACCCCTTCCAATATAATTATTTCTGCCCTAATATATACCTACTGCAATGTATTGTGCACAGCCAAGTTAATTGGAACTAGGTTGTTTCTTTTATCTTCCTCTCAACTGCATTAGGAATTACAAAATGAGGATCCGCCTGCTGGTTTATTACCGAGAAAGCTTTTTATTTTCCACAGGTTATCTTCACAGGTTTTATTTACATCCTTGACGCCTCCATACAATTCCTGATTCAAAAAAGGCTAGGCAAATATGAAAAAAAATATTCATTGCTTCCTTTTTAGTTCTATTAGTTTAGCCTCGCCACAAAGCCCTGTTTCATAGCTACATGCCTTTACAAATTAGACCACCTGGCTAAAATTCCAAAAATAAATAAATAAGCTAACATAAATCATTTTATTATTCGATTTGCTTTACACTTGCAACATGATGTTTCTTTCTGAAAAATAGATATATGTCTTTACTTGTTCCTCTAGACAGAGACAACTGTTTATTAGGATAAAACCTCACATATAAATACATGTTACTAATTAGCCATGAAAATTCGACAATATATATGACTAAGCCCATATAAGGTTTTTTTTAGAGGAAGCATATATAAGCTAGGCAACGACATTAGCGAACATTTTCCATCCTCAGAACCAAGCACAAAAACAAGCCCATGACAGGCAATTTTAGAAGCCCATGCCAACAGGGCCCATACACATCTTGCTCAGGCTCCACACACCGTATAAACAGCAAGGTGCTGAGCTTTGACCTAAATCCCCAAACCTCATGACAAATACAACCTTTTTTACCAGGTCCATTCCTTCTGCCTTATCCTGTCCTTCAGACCAACCGAAACCTAATCCTCTCTGCTTCGGGTGAGTTCGTCCCTTCTTCAATGCTCTCTTGCCATGGCAGCACCAAATTTCTTGGCCTCCTTGCTTCCCTGGAAATTTACCGTTCGTTTCTTTCTGCAGACTTTCGCTCGCCCTTCTGTCTTCCTCGCCGACGATTTCTACCGCTTACTGCACCGCCCGTTCTGCCTGCAGAGGTATTCTTGTTGATCTCAGATTCAACTTCTCTCGCTCCACCGTTTAATGCGCCTGTGTTTCCCTTCGTTACATTGAAGATTATAAACGCCGTATGAAAGTAAGACAAATCCCTATTTATTCACTTGCACAGTCAAATAGCTTGATATTTACCGTTGACTTTACCTAGGTGAACAGAGCGCTCTGCTCCAGTTTTCGGTTTTCCTATATTGCAGCAAAAAATTTATTTTCCTGGCTTGTTCATGCTCACGAAATTACGTATACCAACTACACAGTCTGCTGTTACTCACCAAACACCGCACGTTTCGTTTCATCCATCTATACATATAGAAGATTCATCTGCTTATATTAACCATAGATTGCTTACTATCCTGTTGTCTCTACTTGCTATTTACCTCATATAATTTCCTGGCTTTGATGAAACGCTACTTTATGTTAGACCAGCTGAATTGTCGTAGCTTTTTATCTTTTTCTTTTCCCTGTCCGATATAAACAAACTAGGTGAAAATGATAGATCTACCTAATAGTTTGCTTTCATTTCAGCGCCCCCTGTCCTATGTAGATTATACATTATAGAAAATTGATCCTGGGCATCTTTATCTACTTAGAATCACTCTTCTCATCGCAAAATCCAAACCGTAGAAACAACTTCTCACCCACCGTTTTTCCTTCTTCTTCCTACCCATACAGACCTGCAGCTGGTACTATACTTAGAGCCAAATATTTCTGCAGTGACTTTTTCTCTCGCTTGCGGCAGGTCCCAGCAATGGCTTCTGTTCCAATTTCGTCTAAGGTCCTACTTGATGCTATGTTAGAGAAGGTTGGCCTTCCAGCGGCCACCTACTCGGCGTGCCCAACAGAGGGCACACGTCTGCAGGTCGCCGTTACCTTTTACCCAATCAAGATCAATCTGAGAGGTTCACCTGTCAAAGTTTCCTTGTCTACCTCAGAGCACCAGGATCTGGCAGAAGCTCAGGATTATGTGGCTGTTGCAGCAATTAAGTACATGGATGCTTACGAGGGTGTGGTTCCAGAAGATTACCATTATGATCAACTAAGGACTGTGGAAAAGGCAAATGTACTATTGGGTCAGCAGCTTAAGGCAATGAAGAGGGACAATGCATCTCTGAAACAAAAGCTGAAAGAGAGCGTTGGCAAAAACAAGCTCCTGAGCAAAGGATGGGATGGATCCCTGGGCACGGAACAGAACATCGTCAACAACCTTAACCATCTGGTTAGCAGCAGGCTGACCCCAGGATCTACTCCAGATGACCTGGAGCTCAACAATGTTCTTCTCAGTGTAGAGGCCAGCTGCGAATACCTTCAGCAGTACACTGATGAGGCCATGGTCAACCTTCAAGAGAGTGGTGTCTATCCTTATGGCCAGGAGCAGTCAACAGACGACGATGAGGACCTGCCAACCCAGAGCGATGAAAATCCACCGTACGACCAAGAGATAACAACCCTGCAACAACCATCAGATCACTGCTATCATCATTAGAGCCAGTCGTCGCTCCCTACTAATATAGTTATCTATAGCCATATGTAATATGTATCCTATCGCACCATGGCACAGTCGGTTCTTCCGAATCTATCTGCTAAGCCTTAATGATCTGTATGTAAGTGTGAACCTAATGATGTAATACGCCCTATCGAACCATGTCACTCTCGGTTATGCCAGATCTACTGCTGGAACTTTGTGCTATGTTTATTTGTTTTGCTACGCTCTGCTGTGTTTAAATCATGTGTCTGATTGCATTCTTATGCTTCCAAGTTTATCTCAGCATTATGCCATGTTTTTATAGTTTTAATTATGTAAGTATGTGTATCGATGATACCTCCCTGCACTATCACTCCCATGTCCTCTTTATTCTGTTTATTCAGCAAATGATGGATTAGACGAGGATTTATTCAGACTCAATCTGTACAACTATGGACTACTCATGCAGTCTTTTATTTAAGCTTTCAAATGAGTGGATTGGATGCTGGGTTTGAGCATTTGGCTTGCATGTTTTTTCTTGCTGTTATATCATCTATTTACAACTTTTTTCTGAATGAGTACCACTCTATATAAACTTTTTTGTGCTTGCGAATTTTTATGAGTATGAACTCCAACAAACAAACAAATGCTACTGGAGACTGGATGATAATGTTGAAGGAATTTCTGTTATGAACAATGACAATATTCAACCCCAGCCACTATGAACAATTGCAGCGCCGATGGTCCACCAAGCATAAAGCCTATGAGATGAATCTCTTCCTGTCTACCTTCCTTCCTAATAGCATTGCAAATATTCTATCGTAAGCTTCTTCAAACGCTATATATCATGAATAATCCATGTGTACCAATCTTCCCCTAAATATATTTATGTTCACTTTTTACATACTTGCCTTACTCTCGCTCCTTGCGCCATCGGCGCAATGGGTCATCTAGTCATAATAACAACTCCTCCTCATCATCATCATAGTACTCATAATCACAACTCCTCCTCCTCCTTATCATCATCAACTCTAACACATTGTAGCACATAAATAACAACTTCTCATCATCATCATAGTCATAATCAACACTAACTAATTGTTCTTAATACCTAGGACCTACTCCTCTCTCCTAGGTAAAATACCATAAAACAGATAAACTGGTCCATCTCCATAATGGAGAATGGAGATAAACCTATCTCCAACTTGTGGCTTGCGCACATTCATGTTGTCTCCAATTAGTTGCGTGTGTGCATTCATCACTTTGCTCCATTCTTTGATTTTGAGCCTTCCATCGTTTGAAGAAATCGAGTATGCACTATGGTAAGCCTTCAAAGAAGTTGGTCGTAAGCTAACCATATGCATATCACCTTCGATAAACATCATGTCAGGCACAACCTCCTTCGGGAGCCTCTGTTGAAAAACGTAATAGTAACATATATAGTTAGCAATGTAGTTTACTTAAGAAGAATGTATGCAACGAAGTTACCATCATTAACAAAATCTTACCAAGTTTTTGCAATGAAGTTACCATCAAGCAATTTATGGACTAGTGGCACGTATCTAGTAAAATTTGGGCTGATAGAGTGATTGGTTTTAAAGGCCTCAACATCATCTATGAATGAGACAAGGTAACATTTCTCCTCACAATTAAGCTCGGAGTCATAATTGTAGTATGTCTTGTCTACAGCCTTCCGAGTATTTGTTGAAGATAAGAAATAAGCTGACAATTATAAATAAATAAGTTTAGTACCGATGAACACCAAATATTTTTAAATTAACAATATAAATTACTTAACTTAACAAATTAGTTTGACAAACTCACATTTAGGCAAAACTGGAGGCATATCCACATCCACCCAGATGTCGATATTATCATCATCATCATCTTCAGGATGAATATCAAATGTTATTTGCATACCCTCCTCAAATCCATATGCCTTGCAGAGAGCTTCCCAATTAGAGCAACTAAAATGGGAGTGATCGACTGCATTGTACAGCTTAACCAGAAACGCATAACCATGTTTAGTTCTTAAGTGAGCCCTCCTCGTCTCCATATTCTCAAAGTCTTTGAAATCGAGCTTCTCCAATACATATGGTCTTACATGGCACGGGATGTACTAATCAAATTGAAAAAAAATCCAGAAATTACACGTTGAACAAAAGAAGCACAAGTGATGATATTAATTACGATGAAATGCTTGTCGTTGTGTACCGTACAAACATCAAAGGTCTCTTCCAGCTTCACGGTGAAAAACCTATCATTTTGCAGGTGAGGAAACCTATCGCACAAACCTCGGTCATCGTAGCAGTACTCGCACTCCGGGATCCTATCGTCATCAAACATCTCCTGTGTTCAAAATTCAAAGATTATAATTCGACGGCAAAACCCAAAATGTCATTTAATTCTCTTTCCGGCAAATCCAAGGCACTCGATATTTCCTACATTCTAGCACAAGCCATGCTAAAATTCACGGAAAAAACCGGCATGACCTTTGCTAAAAAGGACATATCGAGCGCCTGAAATTTGCCGGAATAGAAATTAATCAACACTCCGGTAAAACATAGGCCACTCGGAGGTGTTCTCTGCAAAATGCATCTATGCATCCATTTTGTCAGCATTTTTCAAAATCAATAACAGGGAGTAGCTACCCATCTACTACTCTACTATACATCTATGAAAACATCTACATCATCATCGACATCAACAACATGGGGTGGCTGGTCTCACCTCGAGGTCGGAGGGGGTCGGTGACGGGGACGACGGCGGGGATGATGCAGGGCTCCTTGATTTCTGCAAAAACAAAATATAAACAAAAAACATTATTATCCTCATTTTAGGACTTAGTGAAACCCTATAAGCTATCAAGTAAATATCCAATTTGAATATAACTTACTGTCTACTTCTTGAACCATAGAAAAATGCCCTAATTTCATAATATAACTTAGAGTTTGATTGCTGAAATTCCTATTACTAAATTTGATACATAAAAATTTGTCATATAGCATTCCAATACATATCTATAATTCAAAAAGTTCTATACCTAAAAATTTATATTACTATTTTTTTACTAAAATTTTGTATTACTAAAAATTTATATCTACGTTCTACAACAAAATTCTACCTATCTATACTATTCAAAAAACCTACATTCTACAATCAAAGTGTTACATATCAACTAAATCTATTAACTATGTTTGAATTTTTACTAATTCACTCTAAACACTATAAGCTAGCAACTAAACCCTAGAAGCATAATAAATCAAAGTGTTACATATCAACTAAATCTAAACACTATAAGCTATCAACTAAAACCTAGCTGTGTGGATGGAGGAGGGGAGGGAGGATGGGCTGTGGATGGAGGAGGGGGAGGGGGGAGGGGTTGTGGACGGAGGAGGGGCTGTTGATGGAGTAGGAGGGGTGGCTAGAGGAGGGAGGAGTGGGGCGGAGGAGGGAGGAGTAGGGGGAGGGAGGAGGGGCAGCTAGAGGAGGGAGGAGGAAGAGGAGAAGGAGGAGGCTTATCGAGGCCAGGGGATGGCGGCGACGGCGGCGGCAATGCGGTGACGGCGGCAATGGTAGGAGGAGGACGGCCACGATGGTGATAGTGAGACAGGGAGAGTGAGGAAACGGGCGGGGCGGCAGGATAAGGCGCTACAGCTAATGCAGCGCGGGTTTTGGACCCGCGCTACAGCTAATGCTTTTAGCAGTAGCGCCGGGCCTTGGCCCGCGCTGCTGCTAAGTGGGGACGGGCAGCTGGGCTCGGGCTGGCCACAGTAGCAGCGCGGTCCGTGGGTCGGCGCTACTGCTAATGTGTTTAGCAGTAGCGTTGGTCCATGGCACACGCAGCTACTATGTCAAGCCCGTGGAGCACGACGGGGCCCACATAGTAGTAGCTCCCCTTTGGCACGGACGCACTACTACTAAGGGCCAGCTGCAGCGCGTGCACAGAGCACGCGCTACTACTAAATAACAGTACCGCTGCCCCTAAACCCCGCGCTACTACTAAGACTCTGTGTATAAGGTTTTCCCTAGTAGTGGAACGAATCACAGAAGAATGTCACTGGAAACTTATTGTGTTTATGTGGGAAGCATGTCACAAGTAACAGTGATGCATTTATGTGGTTGTGAGCCACTGGATGCAAGGTTAGATAAATGTTGAAGCAGGAAAAAGATAGTACATAAGCATTGTCTTTGCTGTGTAAAGAAAGGAGCACATATATATGCAGACACTTGGAGGTTTATTGTACATAAGCTAGAAGCATGATACATATGATACCGAAGCACATGCCTGTTACTAATAAAAAGGAAGCACATCAGAGGCACTAGGAAACTTAATATACATATGCCTGAAGCATTGCATCTGTTACAAGAATCACAACATTCGCACTATCTAAGATGGGGTTGGTCACTTCGAAGCATCAGAGACGAAGCCATTGGACCGCCAGTCACCACAACGCGTCCATAGAGTCACGATTGACCACGCTGGCAAGATCAGAGATGCAGTGCGTCGTCATGGTCAAAGTATGGTTGTTAGCATGGCGACAAGGAACCAGAGGTGGTCAGGGTAGCATGCCGAGGGAGACGGAATGTTGTGGCTGACCAAGGCCGTAGAGACCTCATGCCGGACATCCTCCCACATGGACTTTGTCGCTCCGGCTGCTACCTCCAGCAGAGTGCCTTCTCCATGCCCAAGATTTTGCCGCCACCAAATCGTCCGACGGCATGACTTGAATTGGATCGGCGTGTGGAAAGTTGTGGGCGCTCTGCAGATGGAGAGACCAACACCACCGAGGAGATCAGGAGCAGGAGCCTGATACGTCTCCAACGTATCTATAATTTTTGATTGTTCCATGCTATTATATTATCTATTTTGGATGTTTTATATGCATTAATATGCTATTTTATATTATTTTTAGGACTAACCTATTAACCTAGAGCCCAGTGCCAGTTTCTGTTTTCCCCCTTGTTTTAGAGTTTCGCAGAAAAGGAATATCAAATGGAGTCCAAACGGAATGAAACCTTCACGATGATTTTTCTTGGACCAGAAGACAACCAGAAGACTTGGAGATGAAGTCGGAGGAGCCACGAGGCGGCCACAAGGACGGAGGGTGTGCCCAGGGGGTAGGGCGCGCCCCCACCCTTGTGGGCCCCCCGTGACCCTCCTGACCTAATTCTTTCGCCTATATATTGCTACTTCTTGAGCTTGCGTTGGTTTTTCCCTTGAAGAGGAAAGGGTGATGCAGCAAAGTAGAGATAAGTATTTCCCTCAGTTTGAGAACCAAGGTATCAATCCAGTAGGAGACAACGCACAAGTCACCGAATACCTGCACAAACAATCAAACAACTTGCACCCAACGCGATAAAGGGGTTGTCAATCCCTTCACGGTTATTTGCAAAAGTGAGATCTGATAGAGATAGATAAACGGTAAAGTAAATATTTTTGGTTTATAGATCGGAAAGTAAAAGCTTGCAAAATAATAGATCGGAAACTTATATGATGGAAAATAGACTCGGGGGCCATAGGTTTCACTAGAGGCTTCTCTCAAGATAGAAAATATTACGGTGGGTGAACAAATTACTGCCGAGCAATTGATAGAAAAGCGCAAAGTTATGACGATATCTAAGGCAATGATCATGAATATAGGCATCATGTCCGTGTCAAGTAGACCGAAACGATTCTGCATCTACTACTATTACTCCACACATCGACCGCTATCCAGCATGCATCTAGAGTATTAAGTTCATAAAGAATGGAGTAACACATTAAGCAAGATGACATGATGTAGAGGAATTAACTCAAGCAATATGATGAAAACCCCATCTTTTTATCCTCAATGGCAACAATACAATACGTGCCTTGCTGCCCCTACTGTCACTGGGAAAGGACACAGCAAGATTGAACCCAAAGCTAAGCACTTCTCCCATTGCAAGAAAAACCAATCTAGTTGGCCAAACCAAACCGATAATTCGAAGAGAATTACAAAGATATCAAATCATGCATAAAATAATTTAGAGGAGATTCAAATAATATTCATAGATAAGCTGATCATAAATCCACAATTCATCGGATCTCGGCAAACACACCGCAAAAAAGTATTACATCGAATAGATCTCCAAGAACATCAAGGAGAACATGGTATTGAGAATCAAAGAGAGAGAAGAAGCCATCTAGCTACTAGCTATGGACCCGTAGGTCTGTGGTAAACTACTCATGCTTCATCGGAAGGGCAATGGAGTTGATGTAGAAGTACTTCGTGATCGAATCCCCCTCCGGCAGGACGCCGGAAAAGGCCCCTAGATGGGATCTCACGGGTACAGAAGGTTGCGATGGTGGAAAAGTGTTTTCATGGCTCTCTCTGTTGGTTTGGGGATATAAGAGTATATATAGGCGAAGCAATTAGGTCAGGAAGTGCACGAGGGGCCCACAAGGGTGGGGGACGCGCCCTACCCCCTGGACGCGCCCTACGTCCTTGTGGCCACCTCGTGGCTCCTCCGACTTCATCTCCAAGTCTTCTAGTTGTCTTCTGGTCCAAGAAAAATCATCGTGAAGGTTTTATTCCGTTTGGACTCTGTTTGGTATTCCTTTTCTGCGAAACTCAAAAATAAGGAAAAAAAAACAGGAACTGGCACTGGGCTCTAGGTTAATAGGTTAGTCCCATAAATAATATAAAATAGCATAATAATGCATATAAAACACACAAAACAGATAATATAATAGCATGGAACAATAAAAAATTACAGATACGTTGGAGATGTATCATATATTCCCAAATATCCCCAAACCACCAGAGGCATCCACGAAAACACTTTTCCACCGCCGCAACCTTCTGTACCCGTGAGATCCCATCTAGGGACCTCTTTCGGCACCCTGCCGGAGGGGGATTCGATCACGGAGGGCTTCTACATCAACTCTATTGCCCTTTCGATGAAGCATGAGTAGTTTACCACAGACCTACGGGTCCATAGCTAGTAGCTAGATGGCTTCTTCTCTCTCTTTGATTCTCAATACCATGTTCTCCTCGATGTTCTTTGAGATCTATTCGATGTAATACTTTTTTGCGGTGTGTTTGCCGAGATCAGATGAATTGTGGATTTATGATCAGCTTATCTATGAATATTATTTAAATCTTCTCTGAATTCTTTTATGCATGATTTGATATCTTTGTAATTCTCTTCGAACTATCAGTTTGATTTGGCCAACTAGATTGGTTTTTCTTGCAATGGGAGAAGTGCTTAGCTTTGGGTTCAATCTTGCGGTGTCCTTTCCTAGTGACAGTAGGGGCAACAAGGCACGTATTGTATTGTTGCCATCAAGGATAAAAAGATGGGGTTTTCATCATATTGCTTGAGTTAATTCCTCTACATTATGTCATCTTACTTAATGCATTACTCCGTTCTTTATGAACTTAATACTCTAGATGCATGCTGGATAGCGGTCGATGTGTGGAGTAATAGTAGTAGATGCAGAATCATTTCGGTCTACTTGACACGGACGTGATGCCTATATTCATGATCATTGCCTTAGATATCGTCATAACTTTGTGCTTTTCTATCAATTGCTCGGCAGTAATTTGTTCACCCACCGTATTATTTGCTATCTTGAGAGAAGCCTCTAGTGAAACCTATGGCCCCCGAGTCTATTTTCCATCATATAAGTTTCCGATCTACTATTTTGCAATCTTTTACTTTCCGATCTATAAACCAAAAATATTTACTTTATCGTTTATCTATCTCTATCAGATCTCACTTTTGCAAATAACCGTGAAGGGATTGACAACCCCTTTATCGCGTTGGGTGCAAGTTGTTTGATTGTTTGTGCAGGTATTCGGTGATTTATGCGTTGTCTCCTACTGGATTGATACCTTGGTTCTCAAACTGAGGGAAATACTTATCTCTACTTTGCTGCATCACCCTTTCCTCTTCAAGGGAAAAACCAACGCAAGCTCAAGAAGTAGCAGAGCCAGAGCCGTCAATTGGTGGTTAGGGTTTGATGATCGCGGATGGGAAGATGAGGCCGGTGGGAAGGATATATATAGGGGGAGCACGTGACGTTAGATTGGAAGTGCTAGAATCAATGGCCCTGCAGGCGTCTGATGAAAATCCACCTATCAGTATACAGATGGAAAGCGTTTCCCTAAAATGATTCCGGACCTAGGGGATGTGGAGTATTTGAGCTCGAGCTCAAATGAGCCAGTATTAACTGTAAAATCGAAAAAAATTAAAAGAACTGATTTTTTTGGTGAACTTTGACAAATGTTCTTAGTGCTTGCAAATTTTGATCATGATATCACATTCGTAGAAGGCGTGACAAAAAAACCAATAATCTGAAAAATGCTACTTTTGAAAGCATTTTGGAGCACTATTTTTTTGCCACGCCTTCCATGAATGTGATCTCATGATGAAAATTTGTTATAACATTTGTCAAAGTATACCACAAAAAAAATCAGATTTTTTTCTTTTCAAAAACCGCACTCATATGAGCTCGAGCTCACAAGGGTACTTTCGGACCTAGGCGTCATTTTGTTCATAGGGTAGGAAAATCACGGGGATAGGAAAGTCGTAAAAAATGAGATGACATGTAACTCAAATCCTATAAATAAGAATAAAAAAAGATGACCTTTAGTTTTCAATCTAGGCTAATGCTTATTTCCCTATCTTTATTAGAATATGATTCTATTCATATAAACCAAAGCGCCTATCTTATGGAATTCCTACAAAAATCCTTCAAATCAAAGGAGGCCCTAGTAGATTTCTTCGATTCTCTAAAAAGAAAACTCCAAATAATTTCCTAAAAAGTTGAAATGATTTATTTCTTATGCTCTAGTTCAGAGCTCCTTTCATTTAAAGGAATTTCATAGAATTTTTGGAGGGTTAGAATCCTTAGGATTTTTTCCTAGGTCGGTTGTTTTTTCACAAGATTGATTCGTATAGGAATTTTCCCTATGGAATCAAGCGTAATACATTTCATTGGCAATGTAGCATCCACTTCAACCTCTTTTCATAATTTGTTTCTTTTTCTTTGGCATCAAACACTCTATGATAATCCTATAGAATTCAAATAGACATGCCACTCAAATCCTGCAAATCAAAGAGGGCCTCATATGAATTTCAAGATCACTGCAACATCATTTTTTATCATTTCTTTTGGGATCAATTCATTTTAATGTGTTACTTATTTAACAAGAAATAACTCTTTATTGCTCAAATAACAATAAGTCATTTACAAGCATAGGCCTAAGAAATCTAGAAGGCTCATCCAGCCAAGGTTAAACGATATTACAAGTAGCATGTCTAGCAAGATGATCTACCACCTTGTTAGCTTCCCGAGGGCAATGAGGAAAGGTTACTTTTGAGTGCTCTTTGTGTGATGGAGAACAAGTAAATACTAGCATAAAACTAGCACAATTCATGTTAGGGTTCCCAAAAACAACAACCTTTTTTGGACGAGATGACGATGAAGAGACCCATCATGCTACGGAGGACGAGGAGGAGCTGGGGAGGTCCGCGATGGAGACACCGTGCTAACCACTCAAGAAACTGCGTCGGGGGCTGCACGAGGACACCCCAGCCATCGGGAGTGGCCGTGAGCTTCGTGGGAACCCTTACAAGTCCCAAGCCTTGAGATCCCAGTGGCCGCGTCGACGCCATCCCATAAACGCAATGTCCCGGTGACAAACCTGTAAGTTTATTCTTGCCGTTTTCTGGGCTGCTATCCTCTGACCTTTGTTGTTAATCTTTGAGTTTTTTCCTTAGGGTTGTTCCTCTTGGGGCGGAGGCTGCTTCGGTCATAGGCTCCTTCCTTGCCACAGCCATTGCGGCAACTCCTTTGTCGAGCATGCCTGCCGCACCCGTTCCTCCAGAGATCTCCTCTATGGGAGTCAGGGATCATGCTGCATGACGGTGTCCTGGACTATGGGGTACAAACCTAGTTGGTCCACAGTCCATGGGCCAAGCCTATGGCCCACTATTCTCATAAGGAAGGACTCTGGAAGCCTCGTACTTCGGCATGATCAAGGTGGACTTCGCCGAAGACTTGACGTGTACTCCAAGGATTATGTTAGCCGCCAGTGTGTGTATCCCTAGATTCGCAACCGACCATGTGTAACCCTAGATACCCCCAGCGTCTATATAAACTAAGGAGTTTAGTCCGTAGAGACCACGGTCACAATTACAACAATCTAGCCTTAGGGTTAGAACACAACTTACGATCTCGAGGTAGATCAAGCTTGTACTCGATACATCATCATCAATACAATGAAAGCATGACATAGGGTATTACCTCTTCGAGTGGGCCCGAACCTGGGTAAATACTATCTCCTTCTGTAGGATCGAAAGTAGGTCTAGAGGGGGGGATGATTAGACTACTTGACCAAATAAAAATCTAGCCTTTTTCCCAATTTTAAGTGTTGGCAGATTTTAGCAACTAGTACAAGTCAACCAATCAACCTACACATGCAATTCTAAGAGTGTAGTAGCAGAATGTAAAACATTGCATATGAAGGTAAAGGGAAGGGTTAGGAGAAGGTAAACGCAATGTAGACAAGGAGATTTTTGGCGTGGTTCCGATAGGTGGTGCTATCATACGTCCACGTTGATGGAGACTTCAACCCACGAAGGGTAACGGTTGTGCGAGTCCACGGAGGCACTACAAAAAAAAGACACATCCGTGACATTTTGGGCCGAACAATTTTTTTTCTGTCATGCTTATGACACTTCTATGACGATAATTATGACAAAACCCGGTATCATCATAGATGTGATGGGCTCCTACTTCTATGACAAAAAATCATGACAGAAAATGGGCTTTTCGTCCTGGGCGGGCCGGAGACGCAGCCGCATGACATTATTTGGGCCATCCATGACGGAAAAAACCGTGGTAGAAGCGAGGGCGAGGAAAATATCGGGGAGTTCCCGGTTACGGTGGGTGGTCGGGGCCGAGCGATGCACGAAGGTTTTCGCGTTTCTCTCATGTACGCGCTGGCGTTGGCTAACTGAACCCAAGCGATCGCACGTTACTGAACCCGAGTGATCGATCCCTTGGCTGTTAACTGAACCCGAGCGATTCATTCGCTGCTGACTGAACCCCAGCGATTCCTTCGCTGCTGCTGCTAACTGAACCCGAGCGATCGATCACTGCTGCTGCTTACTGAAGCCGATCGAGTCCCCGTGCGAGACGTAGCTAGCCGGTGTTGGGTTGCCTCTCGATGAACAGTGACCGTTGCTACCATGCGCACGGTACGTAGAACGAGTCGAGACGTGGTGAGTCGAGCCGGTTGGTTGGTTGTGGATGAACAGTTCCTGGTGGGGGTTGGATGAACAGGACTCCGTGGTAGTAGGCCGTTGCCGCTGGATGAACAAGACTCCGAGGAGGCCGAACAGGACCCCCTGGAGGCTCTATGAATAGTAGCCGGTGGAGGCTGGATGAACAGTAGCCGTGGATGAACAGTAGCCTGTGGAGGCTGGAGGAGGTCGACAGTGGATGAACAGTAGCCCGTGGAGGCTGGAGGAGGTCGACGGTGGATGAACAGTAGCCCGTGGAGGCTGGAGCGAGGCAGTAGACGGTGGATGAACAGGACCCTGTTTCGACCGTATGCGCTCCAACACAAGTCCGTTTCCTCCGTTTTGCGGTACGCCACACCCCTCCCGATCAACAGGACCCTGTTTCGACCGTAGGCACTCCAACACAAGTCCGTTTCCTCCGTTTTGCGGTACGCCAGACCCTTCCCGATGAACAGGACCCCGTTTCGACCGTACGCGGTCGAACAAAAGGCCCGTTTCCTCCATTCTGCGGTACGCCAGACCTTGTTTCGGTTGTTCCGTCCAAGCTGGTTGGTTCCCGATGAACACGATGCCGTTGCTGCCGTCCGCTGCCTCTCCATGTATACGAGCTCTGGCTGTACGTATGCGCGAGTGGGCGTTCGAGACCCCGCCCGTATGTACGTACGTGGCCGTATTTTTTGGCATCTGGTTGTACGTACGTGTACATAGTTTAGAAGGGACTGCCTGAACTGCTACGTCGGGGGCATGCCGAGTCTTCCTCCGTCGCCAACTCGACATCGTCTACTACTACACGTGCCGCTGCTTGCTCGGCCATGGTTCATCGTTGCAGAGAGACCGATCGACCAATATGTACATACACGTTCGCGACAACGCTACGTATGCTTTGACAGGGTGGGTCCAAGCTGTCAGGGAGGATAAGGATGCACTTCCTTGCGTGCGAAGATATAGCTGGTGGGTCCCGGCTATCAGGGGGAGGAATCATTTTTATTTTGCGAGTAATAAGGAGGCACTTCCTTGGTTTCGAAGATGTAGCTGGTGGGTCCAGCTGTCAGCCTCACAGCCTAAACTCCACTTCCGATGGCGGTCGTTCATTGACCACGAGGCGCCAAGAGCATCAAGGCGGTGGACGACGGTGAGACCTAGGAAGGGAACGACGAGGAGCCAGAGAAGACGAGGCGGGTGGATGCCCACGCGGAGGGGAGTACGAGGGTTCACTGGTTCGGCTGCGGCGTAAGTCCGCCATCACCGGAGAATAACAGGGGGTGTGGGTGAGTAGAGGGAAGGTTTGGCCAGTCGTAGTATGGTCGGTCTGTGAGGCCTACGCGGCAGCACAGCCGACCACGGGAGGCTGGAGCAGGCGGTACGGCGGGCCTGGTTTGGGCGGCTGGAGCAAGAAGACCAGAGGTTGAAGATGCAGCATAGCCGTTGATTTAACATCCAACGGTCAGTGCAGCTAGAATCATTTTGACTAAGTTGACAAAGCCCGTACGTGTCAACTTAGTTGGCCCACAAGTCAGTCTCCAAATCTGGTGGGTCCCAGCTAGCAGGGGGAATCATTTTTTTTGCTCGTAATAAGGTGGCACTTCCTTGCGTGTGAAGATGTTTTCTGGGTTTTTTAATTTCTTCTTTTTCGAGTTAGAATAAAAAGAAAACAATTTAGCATCTTTGGTACAATTTATATTTTCGCGAAATGGATCATAATAAAGCTGGTGGGTCCCAGCTGTCAGGGAGAGGTAACTTTTTTCCACGTAATAAAGGAAACACTTCCCTGCGTGCGAAGATGTAGCTGGTGGCTCAAACCTGTCAGGGAGAGAAATCATTTGTTTTCGCATAATAAGGAGGGACTTGCTCGTGTGCGGCCATGGGCCATGCGGGTCCCTACTGTCAGCCACTCCACGTTCATGCCTCTTCCGATGGTTGTCGTTTGTTGACAAAGTTGACCATGCCGCGCCGAGAGAACCAACGCAGTGGACGATGGCGAGGCCTAGGAAGGGAACGACCCGGAGCCGGCGAAGACACAGCAGTGGATGCCCACGCGGAGGGGAGTACGAGGGTTCACTGGTTCAGCTGCGGTGTGAGGCTGTCATCGCCGGAGAATAACAGGAGGTGTTGGTGAGTAGAGGAATGGCCTGGACAACGATGGGAGTAGGGTGGGCAGGTGAGGCCTGCGCGGCAGCACAGCCGGCCACGGGAGGTGGTAGCAGGCGGTACCGCCGGCGGTGGTTTGGGCGGCTGAAGCATGAATATCCGAGATTGAAGAAGCACCACAGCCGTTAGATGGACATCCAACGGCCACTGCTAATAGAATCGTGTGTTGACTATAAGTTGACAAAGCCTTGCGTACGCGTCAACTTAGTAGGCCCACAAGTGACCATCACATCTGTGGCAGAGAACATATAGCCCATTTGTGATTTGTTATGTACAACCCATTTTTTAATTCTAATGGAATTTACTCAGCCCATTTACTGTTTGTTAAAATTACAGCCCATTTTCTAGCCAGGACTTTGTTAATAATATCAGCCAACCGCTCAAAAAAATTCAACAAAATTTCCAACATTTTGATGGGATCCGAAATATTTTTAACCCGAAATTTAGAGTCAGATTAAATATAATTTCAAAATAAATTTGTATTAGGTAAAAATCTAACAAAATTTTGCAAGCGCAACAAGTAATGAAATTAAAAAATGTACCTTTTTAGAAGAATTAAAAAATGTACCCGTTCGGTGCTTTTTTATATTTACAGCCAATTTTTTTAATTACAGCCCATTTACTATTTCTTAAAGCCCATTTTCTTGGCAAGTCTAATGCGGCCCGGAGAATAACAAGTTGACCTGTGTTGGGTATTCCGCAAAAAAAAGAATAGCTGCGCTAGCCATTTTCACATTTAAATATTAATATCTGGGCTGGATTTTTGGTCGACATAAAATAATAGCCTGGGCCAGACGGGCCACAGCCCGCCCAGTTGATACACTGCTCCTCTGAACAACAACAAAAACATTGCTCAAGAAAAACTCTGCTCACACCTCAAAAACACAAATACTGCTCGAGCTGCTGGGTCCCAGCTGTCGGCCGCTCCTTGTGCAATTCTCTCGTTTATTGACTATATATGTTGACTATGGTGTGGGACCGTGATGTCAAGAAACCAGGAGGAAGCAAAAAAATTATAGTTGTATATACTAATAAGGAGGCACTTGTGTACGTGCGGCTATGGCCCTGGTGGGATCCACTGTCATCCTCTCCAATTAAAGTCATCTCCTGATTCCTCTTGTTCGTTGACCATGTTGACAACGCGAGACGGCGGCGCCACGGCGAGCACAACAACTCGAAGGACGACGGAGAGGGCCTCGCGGGCCCTACGGATGGTCTGATACAGCGCCTGCTGCTCATTCAGGAAGCCAGGATCATAGGGCCACATGTCCACGACGACGTTGTCATTCGCTTGTTTGCCGGCGATTCGTCCTTCCGCGAGCCGGTGCTCGTTGAGGAGACGGAGGTTGCAGCACAGGTCCTCCTGTGCTAGTAGCTCTTCCGCCATTAGGGCGTCGAAGTGCGGCCGCACCTGCTTTATGGTGAACACGGCATGAACCAGCTTGGGCGGTGGCGCCGGCTCCTGGTCGGAAGCCACGTCCATCGTCTGATTGTCGTCGCTTAGCTCGGCGAGCTCGCTCGCGAGCCAGCATGTCCGGCTGCTGGACCGGACCGCTGCCAAGCACGAGTCTGACCGCCCTGGCCCACCCAGACTGCCTCCCTCGCCCGCGCGAGCTTTCCACCCGAAACGATCAGCGCCACCAGCGCCGCTTCCCAGTGCAGGCGATTGCTCCGCGTTCAAATGACACAAGTGCCATCCGTCCATCCGTCTGCCGCCCACATTAATGATATGTGGTTGCCGAGGCAGCTATTCCAGCGCCACCCGTCCGTCCCTCTGCCGCCCACCATTGCTATATAAACTGTTGCGCCGGCCATAGCTGCAGTCATCCGCCTCCGTTCCCTTTCTCCTGTCCGCACCACTACTGCCCACCATGGCTTCCTCGCGCTCCAGCGCTTTTCAGGATGGGCGGACGACGGACCAGAAGGAGATGGCAGCCATTGCTACCGACTGGCTGGCCGGCAGGCAGCCGGAGGACGACGACGTCCCAATGGAGAATGTGGTAGTCGACGATCCGGCGCCAACCCCCTCCTCCGCGCTATCCTCGCCGGTGCATTGCACCATGACCATCGGCGAGGCCCGTGCCCAATACATGGACATGGTGAGGCAGAAGCGTGAGAAGCAGTTCCAGGAGGCGCAGGCCGACACCGCCTACAACCACCATCTCCTCCAGGAGCACCTACAGGTGGAGGAGCAGATCACCGTGGAGCGGGCGGAGCAGGAGGCGCTGCTCGAGTCGTACCGCTCCGCCCGCGAGAGCCGCCTCGCGCACTGGCGGTACCACATGTGGGTGGCAGAGGTTGCGGCCACCTACAAAGAGGACGATGAAGCGGGCGAGGCGCTGTTTGGCGAGACCGACGACGAGGCGGAGGACAATGCCGGCTCCGCCGAGGCCCCGCCCGCCGGCACCGAGGCGGAGGACTTCGCCGGCTTCGGCGAGGCCCTGCTCCGCCGAGGCCCCGTCCCGCCAACAACGAGGCAGAGGACATCGCCGGCTCCGCCAAGGCCCCGCCCCATCGGCACCGAGGTGGAGGACTTCACTGGCTTCGGCGAGGCCCTGCTCCGCCGAGGCCCCGCCCCGCCAACAACGAGGCAGAGGACATCGTCGGCTCCGCCGAGGCCCCGCCCTGTCGGCAATGAGGGGGAGAATTTCCCCCGCTCCGCCGAGCCGCCGCCCCACCGCCAACGAGACAGAGGACATCACCGGCTCTGTCGAGGCCCCGCCCCGCTACCGACGAGGCCGCACCACACAGAAAACGAGGAAGAGTAGAACACAGTAGGTCGCCGCCGCTCGGGTCCAAGTAAGGCCACCGCTGCTACCCTCCGGTTGAAGCCAAGCTTGGCGGGTTGACCATTGACGGCCGATTAGCTTCTTGGCGACGACGTGGAGTCGGAGAGCTGTGCTGGAGAAGAAGCTTCTGTTCGGCTCAACCGGACATGAGTGGGTAGCTTCGGTTAATTAATTATACCTCCAGTGCACCCCTTTTTAGTTGAAGAATGTATGAAATGTAATGAAATCCAGCATGTTTATATGAAATTCAGCCGTGTATGAATGAATTTAGTTCGATTAGTTCAAATTCTTGTATCACTGGCATTGGATGAACATGCAAAACAATACGTACTAGCATTATTCCCAGGGTGATCACCTCGTTTGCAGCAGTTTCACACGTACTCCCTCCGGTCCTTTTTAGTCTGCATATAAGTTTTGTCTGAAGTCAAAGTATCTCTACTTTGACCAATCTTATAGAAAAAAGTATCAACATTCACAATGTAAAATCAACTAACTTGAAAGAAATCTAATATGCGAAGTAAAAAGGAACAGAGGGAGTACAAAAAGTTTGAGCAGCTTTTTAGCGTTCCTGTACATTGCAATCAAACACACAGGCCTGGCTTCATAGAGAACATTCAAAACAATCGATGATTATGCATCTCATCAATTCACATGTTAGAGCCAATATTTACTTCACAACTAAAGAATAAAGAAAAATTGATCGATGCTGCTGACAGCAAAGGGCGTCCCATTCAAAAATATCAAATGCATGTCTTCTTGCTAACATCAATGAGCAAAATTTGACAAGGTTGTCCCATTCCAAAATGTCAAATGCGTGTTGTTTTGCATACATCAATGAGCAAACTTTGACAAGGTTTTCCTATTCCAAAATATCAAATGCCTATGATCGTGGAATGGGTAGGGTTTGCCATCAGTTCGGACATTGACATGGCACCTCGTGCTAAATAAACCAGCTGTTCTTTTTGTGCAGTTCCACCAAAATCAACCAAATTCGCGCGTAGCTTGTATGATTTCGCCTTTATATGTTGCAATGCCTTGAACATATCGGCACCTCCTTTCTTGTGGTGGAAATGAATGATTCGAGAATATTTGATGTATTCGTGAACATTTTGTGCAGTTCCCATTGAAATCAAGCTGAGCACACCTGTTTGCATAAATACAAAAAAAGTGATTAGTATAAAGCAAACTGTACTATGAATTGACAGTTTAAATAGGTAACCTACATGATCCATGCAGAGCACACATTTAAAAAAATGGAACTCAACGGAAGGAATCCTAAAACAACATTGTATTGGCCATCACAGCAACAAAGATGGAGATCCGTGAGTCCTTCTGAGCTGAAGTTAGTTTGTTCTTGTGGGCAATAATGTAACCATCCTTCAACTGCTCCCTTCTGATAAGAAGAGAGGCTTGCCTTCTGAAAGCACAAGTGCTCCCTGGGTGATTTTGGTAATTAATGTCAACATATCTCTTGTTGGACTAATATTTTCATCTAGTATATTTCAGAGAGTTCAACAAAGGCGTGGCATGGACAAGAGGATGTGGAACCCCTTCAAGATGCTAAGGACACATATTGGCAAAAGCTCAAGACTCTACATTTTCATTTTAGTGATCCAAGATCACATTGAGTCCATAGGAAAAGCCAATACTATTAAAAGGGGATGAGGTGTTGCTTAATGGCTTGCTTGCTCAAAGTGCTTAGTGATATGCTCCAAAAGCCCTCAACCACTTTCTCATTTCCACATATGTCCTAAACCTAAAGTCAAACTCGGCCCCACCGATTTGATCTATCCGGCGCCACCGAGTTCACCTGACATAGCCACTGCCAGAAACCCTAATCAGTTCGGTCTCACCGATGGGATCTCGGTCTCACCGAGATGGGCTTGCAAACTCTCTGTTGCCTGTTGCAATTATTTCGGTCCCACCGAGATAAGCAGTTGGTCCCACCGAGTTTGCTTGACCAACTCTCTGTTTGCTTATTACCAAAATCAGTCTCACCGAGTTTGTGTAATCAGTTAAACTGAGTTTAGGTTTTACCCTAACCCTAGCACATCGGTCCCACCGAGTTGATTATATTGGTCCCACCGAAAAGCCTAACGTTCACATTTTGAACCAAGTCTGTCTCACCGAGTTTCACTATTCAGTCCGACCGAGTTTGGTAAATTGTGTGTAACGGTTAGATTTTGTGTGGAGGCTATATATACCCCTCCACCCCCCTCTCCATTAGTGAGAGAGCCATCAGAACGTGCCTACACTTCTATCATTCTTTTTCTGAGAGAGAACCACCTACCCATGTGTTGAGACCAAGACATTCCAATCCAACCACAAGAATCTTGATCTCTAGCCTTCCCCAAGTTGCTTTCCACTCAAATCATCTTTCCACCATAGCCAAATCTGTGAGAGTGAGTTGAGTGCTGGGGAGACTATCATTTGAAGCACAAGAGCAAGGAGTTCATCATCAACACACCATCTATTACCTTTTGGAGAGTGGTGTCTCCTAGATTGGTTAGGTGTCACTTGGGAGCCTCCGTCAAGATTGTGGAGTTGAACCAAGGAGTTTGTAAGGGCAAGGAGATCGCCTACTTCGTGAAGATCTACCCAAGTGAGGCAAGTCCTTCGTGGGCAATGGCCATGGTGGGATAGACAAGGTTGCTTCTTCGTGGGCCCTGATGACCCACAAGTATAGGGTATCAATTGTAGCTATTTTCGATAAGTAAGAGTGTCAAACCCAATGAGGAGCAGAAGGAAATGACAAATGGTTTTCAGCAAGGTAATGTCTGCAAGTGCTGAAATTGTAAGTAACAGAGTAGTTTGACAGCAAGATAATTTGTAACGAGCAAGTAACGATAGTAGTAACAAAAGTGCAGCAAGGTAGCCCAATCCTTTTGAGGCAAAGGACAGGCCAAAACAGTCTCTTATAATAAGCAAAGCGTTCTTGAGGATACACGGGAATTTCATCTAGTCACTTTCACCATGTTGATTCGATTTGTGTTCGCTACTTTGATAATTTGATATGTGGGTGGACCGGTGCTTAGGTGCTGTTCTTATTTGAACAAGCCTCCTACTTATGATTAACCCTCTCGCAAGCATCCGCAACTACGAGAAAAGTATTAAGAATAAATTCTAACCATAGCATTAAACTTTTGGATCCAATCGGTCCCTTACGGAATAGCGCATAAACTGGGGTTTAAGCTTCTGTCACTCTCGCAACCCATCATCTACTTACTACTCCACAATGCATTCCCTTAGTCCCAAGTATGGTGAAGTGTCATGTAGTCGACGTTCACATGACACCACTAAGGGAATCACAACATACATACTATCAAAATGTCGAACACATATCAAGTTCACATGATTACTTGCAACATGATTTCTCCCGTGACCTCAAGAACAAAAGTAACTACTCACAAGTGATGAACATGCTCAAGATCAGAGGGGTATTAAATAGCATATTTGATCTGAACATATAATCTTCCACCAAATAAACCATATAGTAATCAATTACAAGATGTAATCAACACTACTAGTCACCCACAAGCACCAATCTATAGTTCCGGTAACAAGATTGAACACAAGAGATGAACTAGGGTTTGAGATGAGATGGTGCTGTTGAAGATGTTGATGGAGATTGCCCTCCCCAAGATGGGAGAGTTGTTGGTGATGATGATGACGATGATTTCCCCCTCCGGGA
This sequence comes from Thinopyrum elongatum, assembly GCA_011799875.1. Classification (NCBI taxonomy): domain Eukaryota; kingdom Viridiplantae; phylum Streptophyta; class Magnoliopsida; order Poales; family Poaceae; genus Thinopyrum; species Thinopyrum elongatum. Next base: position 490,964,751 of record CM022298.1, on the reverse strand, counting down.
GGGAAGTTCCCCCGGCGGAATCGCTCCGCCGGAGGGCAAAAGTGCTCCTGCCCAAGTTCCGCCTCGAGACGGTGGCGCTCCGTCCCAAAAGTCCTCTCCTTATTTTTTCTAGGTCAAAATGACTTATATACCAGAAGATGGGCACCGAAGATGGGCCTGGGTGAGAACAACCCACCAGGGCGCGCCACGCGCGCCCTGGTGGGTTGTGCCCACCTGGTGGGCCCCCTCTGGTACTTATTTGCTCCAATATTCTTCAAATATTCCTTAAAAAATCTCCGTAAAGTTTCAGCTTGTTTGGAGTTGTGCAGAATAGGTGGCCTGACGTAGCTTTTCCAGGTCCAGATTTCCAGCTGCCGGAATTCTCCCTCTTTGTGTGTACCTTGCATATTATGAGAGAAAAGGCATTAGAATTACTCCAAAAAGCATTATTATGCATAAAAACATCATAAATAATAGTAGGAAAACATGATGCAAAATGGACGTATCAACTCCCCCAAGCTTAGACCTCGCTTGTCCTCAAGCGAAAACCGAAATCGAAAAACATGTCCACATGCTTAGAGAGAGAGGTGTCGATAAAAACATAATACAGACATAGAAGCATCATGTAAATTATTATAACAGCAACAAATTTAAACAAAAGAATTTTATCAAAGAACTTTTATCATAAACTTCTCATGAATAAGTGGCAGTTCATCACACAATTGAAGTATAAAGCATAAACTCTATTAGAAACCAACAAACTATGTTCTCAGTCAACTTTGCAACTACAATTCATCATCTTTTCAGGAAGGGTCACGTATCGGAGCCTTTAGGCAAGTCCACATACTCAACCATCATATAGTCTTCTATAATTGCTAACACTCACCGCATACACATGAGCAAAACGTTTCAGCCAGACACATAGAAAGATAGGGGCTTATAGTTTCGCCTCCCAACGTGTTCACCTCAAGGGCGATGTCAACAATAATAACTCATGCCACCCATATTCAACTGGACATATGTGCCTAGATCTTTCCTCACCACATCATGCTTGCCAAAGGATAAAAATAAAATGAAAAGAGAGAAGAACTTTGACTCTTTGCATAAAAGTAAAAGATAGGCCCTTCGCAGAGGGAAGCAGAGGTTGCCATGCTCTTATTTGTTTGTATGCTCAACCCCTTAGTGCAAAAGAACGTCACGTTGTATTGCCCCTTGTGATGGCAACCTTTATTATGCGGTCTGTCGCTTTTATTCTTCACCATCACAAGTTCGTACAATGTTCAATTTTCCTTTACACTAAATGATCTCACACTTTTAGAAGCAATTTTTATTGCCTTATTGCACCGATGACAACTTACTTGAGGGATCTTGCTCAATCCCTAGGTAGGTATGGTGGACTCTTGAAAATAAGATTTGGGTTTAAGGGTTTTTGGATGCACAAGTAGTATCTCTACTTAGTGCGGAATTTTTGGCTAGCAAAGATAGGGGCAAGCACCACATGTTGAAGGATCTATGACAATATAACTTCTATGTGAATATGAACAAACATAAATCATTATGTTGTCTTCCTTGTCCAACGTCAACAATTTTGGCATATAATAATTTGATGGGGGCTCACAATCACAAAAGATTTCTAGGATAGTATATTTATATGTAAATCTTCTCTTCCCTTATTAATTCTTTCATGAGTTGCATCATTGACCAATGCTATGTTTGTCAATCTCTAATAAAATTTTCTACTCATACTTTTCCTTATGTGGTGCCATCACCTACCATAAGATTAACATATGATATTTTTAATTTATTTCCTTTCTTTTTATTGCAACATGAAAGTAAGAAAGAAAAAACTCAAACTAAACTTTATTATATATCTTGCACACTATTACAAGGATAGACCACTAAGCAAGCTCTCGAAAAGAAAGGATTGAACTAAACTTTTATTCATCTAAAGCAAAAGATAAAACTAAAATAAGTAAAAGCAAAAAGATAGTGGGGATGATACGATACCGGGGCACCTCCCCCAAGCTTGGCGGAAGCCATGGGGAGTGCCCATACCGGATACTCAATTTTTTTTTTGGTGATGAAGAAGAGGGTGGTGGTGATGAAGTAGATGCGATCTTGTCCTCGGGTTTCCATGGCAGAGGTCCACCATCGTAAGAGGAAGAATGAGTCTCACGGGTCCTGCAACTGGCAGCCAAACTCATACCTTTAAACCTCGCCTCATATTCGAAGACTTGGTTTTGAAGATCATAGATCTGGCTTTGGAGGAAGTTGATTTGCTAGTTGAGGGTGAAGACGATGTCCTTCATGGACTTGTCATCCACCTTGAGATCATGGGTAAGGTCCGTAATCATGAGGTGATTGGCATTGAGTCCACGCTCCACCATCCCCTTGCACCGGAAGACTTCCTGCTCCATAGCTTCAAGCCTGGCCTCCATGGTTCCCGTCCCCTTGGGTCCTTGCACATCGCGGATGTGCAGCACCCCCTCATGCATCTGGATGGCCTGAGGGTGCTGCACCACCTCCTGCAAATATGGGTTGATGACATTCTTGAAGAAATTGTCCTTGGAGGAGCTTGAAGCGGCCATGGTAGATGGGATCTGATAGAAAACAGCAAGGAAAAGAAAACAGAAGATTTCTCCGTGATATGGTGGTCAACAGGTTCGGGGGGTATATAAAGAATTTTTATCTTGAGAAACAAGCAAACTGTAGAAAAATAGAGTCCGGAAGGTGCCCCAGGTGGGCATAACCCACCTGGGCGCGCCTGGCAAGCCAGGCGCGCCCTGGTGTCTTGTGCCCACCAGGGTACGCTTCCTGGAAGTTTCTTATTTTTGTAATTTTCTAAATATTCCAAAACTGACAAAAAATATTTTTGCGGATTTTTTGGAGTCCGTTTACTTACCGTATCACGTACCTCCTTATTTTCACGATTCTGGAGTGTTCCGGAAGGACTCTTTTATGTGTTCTTCCGGTGTCAAAGTTTGGATAATATTACTTTCAACATTAATGGGTGTACCTGAGATATAATGCTTTATTCATTGCCCATTGACAGCCTTCGGGTTAGTACCTTCGCCATTATTTATTATGATAGCTCCAGACCGATAAACCTCCTCGATAACATAGGGTCCTTCCCATTTGGAGAGGAGTTTTCCTGCAAAGAACCTAAAACGAGAGTTGTACAAAAGAACATATTCTCCGACTTTGAACTCACGCTTTTGGATTCTTTTATCATGCCATCTTTTAACTTTTTCTTTAAACAATTTGGCATTTTCATAAGCTTGGGTTCTCCATTCATCTAATGAGCTAATATCAAATAACCTCTTTTCACCGGCAAGTTTGAAATCATAATTGAGTTCTTTGGCTGCCCAATATGCTTTATGTTCTAACTCAAGAGGCAAATGACAAACTTTTCCATTGACCATTTTATAAGGAGACATACCCATAGGATTTTTATATGTTGTTCTATAAGCCCAAAGTGCATCATCTAATTTCTTAGACCAATTCTTCCGGGACCTATTGACAATCTTTTGCAAAATTAATTTTATTTCTCTATTGCTAAGTTCAACTTGACCACTGGACTGAGGATGATAGGGTGATGCAATTCTATGGTTAACATCATACTTGGCAAGCATTTTACGGAAAGCACCATGAATAAAGTGTGAACCACCATCAGTCATAAAATATCTAGGGACTCCAAACCTTGGGAAAATAACTTCCTTAAGCATTTTAATAGAGGTGTTGTGATCAGCACTACTGGTTGGAATAGCTTCTACCCATTTAGTAACATAATCAACAGCAACCAAAATATGTGTATACCCATTAGAGGAAGGAAAAGGTCCCATGTAATCAAATCCCCAAACATCAAATGGTTCAACAGCAAGTGAATAATTCATAGGCATTTCTTGACGCTTACCGATATTACCTATTCTTTGACATTCATCACAAGATAAGACAAACTTATGGGCATCCTTGAAGAGAGTAGGCCAATAAAATCCAGATTGCAATACCTTGTGAGCAGTTCTGTCTCCAGCATGATGCCCTCCATAAGCTTCGGAGTGACATTTCCATAGGATTTGTCCCTGTTCATGCTCAGGTTCACAACATCTAATAATACCATCCACTCCTTCTTTATAAAGATGTGGGTCATCCCAAAAGTAATGTCTTAAGTCATAGAAGAATTTTTTCTTTTGTTGGTATGTAAAGCTAGGTGGTAAATATTTAGTAACAATGTAATTATCATAGTCAACATACCAAGGAGTGTTATTAGAAACATTTATTGCAGCTGACTGCTCATCAAGAAAACTATCATCAATAGGTAGTGGGTCATCAAGCACATTTTCAAGCCTAGACAAGTTATCAGCTATGGGGTTCTCAGCTCCTTTCCTATCAGTGATATGTAAATCAAATTCTTGTAGCAAGAGAACCCATCGAATAAGTCTAGGTTTAGCATCTTTCTTTTCCATAAGATATTTAATAGCAGCATGGTCGGTGTGAACGATAACTTTAGAGTCAGCAATGTAAGATCTAAATTTGTCACAAGCAAACACCATTGCTAGAAATTCCTTTTTAGTAGTTGCATAATTCCATTGTGCACTGTCTAGAGTTTTACTAGCATAATGAATAACATTCAATTTCTTATCAACTCTTTGTCCTAGAACAGCACCAACAGCATAATCACTAGCATCACACATAATTTCAAAAGGCAAGTTCCAATCAGGTGGTTGAACAATAGGTGCATAAATTAAGGCTTTCTTGAGTGTTTCGAAGGCTTCTAAACAATCATCATCAAAAATGAAAGGAACATCCTTTTGCAAAAGATTTGTAAGAGGCCTAGAAATTTTAGAAAAGTCTTTGATAAATCTCCTATAGAAACCAGCATGACCTAGGAAACTATGAATACCTTTGATATCTTTAGGACATGGCATTTTCTCAATTGCATCAACCTTAGCTTTGTCCACTTCAATACCTCTTTCAGAAATTTTATGGCCCAAAACAATACCTTCATTAACCATAAAGTGGCACTTCTCCCAATTCAAGGCAAGATTTGTTTGCTCGCATCTCTGCAAAACTCGATCAAGATTGCTTAAACAATCATCAAAAGACTTCCCATAAGCAGAGAAGTCATCCATGAAAACCTCAACAATCTTTTCACAAAAGTCAAAGAATATAGCAGTCATACATCTTTGAAAGGTAGCAGGTGCATTGCATAAACCAAAAGGCATACGTCTATAAGCATAAGTTCCAAAGGGACAGGTGAAAGTGGTCTTTTCTTGATCAGGTTGAGAAACAGGTATTTGTGAAAAACCAGAATATCCATCAAGAAAGCAAAAGTGTGTGTGCTTAGATAATCTTTCTAGCATTTGATCAATAAAAGGCAGAGGGTAATGATCTTTTCTAGTTGCTTTATTTAATTTTCTGAAATCAATTACCATTCTATAACCTGTAACAATTCTTTGTGGAATAAGTTCATTCTTATCATTAGGAACAACAGTAATACCTCCTTTCTTAGGGACACAATGAACAGGGCTTACCCATCTACTATCAGCTATAGGATAGATTATACCTGCTTCCAGAAGTTTTAAGATTTTCGTTCTTACCACTTCCTTCATTTTCGGATTTAACCGACGTTGGTGATCAACAACGGGTTTAGCATCAGGTTCCATATTAATCTTGTGCTGACATAGAGTGGGACTAATGCCCTTTAAATAGTCAAGAGTATACCCAATAGCAGCTCGGTGCTTCCTTAGAACTTTCAATAATCTTTCTTCTTCATGTTCTGAAAGGTTAGCACTAATAATAACAGGATATATCTTCTTTTCATCAAGATAAGCATATTTCAAAGTGTCTGGCAATTGTTTTAATTCAAACACAGGATCACCTTTAGGTGGAGGAGGACCTCCTAGAGTTTCAATAGGCAAATTGTGTTTAAGCAAAGGACGTTGTTCAAAGAAAATCTTATCTATTTCATTTCTCTCATGCATATGTAAATCATTTTCATGGTTTAGCAAATATTGTTCTAAAGGATCAGTAGGAGGCACAACAATAGAAACAAGACCAATTATTTCATCCTTACTAGGCAATTCTTTTTCATGAAGCTTTCTACTAAACTTGGAAAAATTAAACTCATGAGACTCATCACCAAAGCTAACACCGACAGTTTGTTTTTCACAATCTATTTTAGCATTAACGGTGTTCAAGAAATGTCTACCAAAGATAATGGGACAAAAGTCATCTTGTGGGGAACCAAGAACAAGGAAATCAGTAGGGTATTTTATTTTCCCACACAAGACTTCAACATCTCTAACAATCCCAATTGGTGATATAGTGTCTCTATTAGCAAGTTTAATAGTAACATCTATGTCTTCTATTTCTGCCGGTGCTATGTCATTCATAATTTCTTGATATAAGGAATAAGGAATAGCACTCACACTAGCACCTATGTCACAAAGACCATGATAACAGTGATCTCCTATTTTAACTGAGACAACAGGCATGCCAACAACAGGTCTATGATTATCCTTTTTATCGGGTTTGGCAATTCTAGCAGCTTCTTCACAGAAGTAAATAACATGCCCATCTATGTTTTCTTCCAGGAGATCCTTAATCATAGCAACACTAGGTTCTAATTTAATTTGTTCATCAGGTTTAGGTGTTCTAATATAATGTTAACCACAGTTGAAACTTTAGCATGTTCCTTTATCTTAGCAGGGAAAGGTGGTTTCTCAATATAAGCAGTAGGAACAACTGGATCAACATTATAAATTATGGTTTCCTCTTTAATTGGTACCGGTTCTTTAACTTCTTCTTTAATAGGTGGGTGATATTTGAACCACTTCTCCTTAGGGAGATCAACATGAGTAGCAAATGATTCACAAAAGGAGGCTACTATCTCAGAGTCAAGTCCATATTTAATGCTAAACTTTTGAAAAGCATCGGTATTCATAAAAGATTTAACACAATCATACTTAAGCCTAATACCTGACTCTTTACCTTCGTCGAGTTCCCAATCTTCAGAGTTGCATTTAATTCTTTCCAAAAGATCCCACCGGAATTCAATAGTCTTCTTCATAAAAGAACCAGTACAAGAAGTATCAAGCATGGATTGATCATCGCGAGAAAGCCGAGCATAAAAGTTCTGGATAATAATTTCTCTTGAGAGCTCATGGTTGGGGCATGAATATAACATTGACTTAAGCCTCCCCCAAGCTAGAGCAATACTTTCTCCTTCACGAGGCCAAAAATTATATATATAATTCCGATCACGATGAACTAGATGCATAGGATAATTTTTTTGGTGGAACTCCAATTTCAATCGATTCCAATTCCAAGATCCAATATCATCGCATAGCCTATACCATGCCAATGATTTTCCTTCAAAGATAAAGGGAAAACCTTTTTCATAACTTCATATCCAGGTAAACCTGCAAGCTTAAACAATTCACAAATTTGTTCCACATATATCAAGTGCATATCAGGATGTTCGGTTCCATCTCCTGCATAAGGATTAGCTAGCAGTTGTTCTATCATACCCGAAGGAATTTCATATTCAATATTTTTAGTAGGTGCATTAGGTTGAGGGGTAGCTAATTGTGGTTCCGGTCGAGGTGAAGATACCCCGAACAAGCCCCTCAAAGGATTGTTTTCCATAGTAACAAGTGAATATAAATTTCAGCACACTATATAAATGTTTCCTTACCAAATTCCACTTACCAAAGGCGCTTCACTCCCCGGCAACGGTGCCAGAAAATAGCCTTGATGACCCACAGGTATAGGGGATCAATTGTAGCTCTTTTCGATAAGTAAGAGTGTCGAACCCAATGAGGAGCAGAAGGAAATGACAAATGGTTTTCAGCAAGGTAATGTCTGCAAGTGCTGAAATTGTAAGTAACAGAGTAGTTTGATAGCAAGATAATTTGTAATGAGCAAGTAACGATAGTAGTAACAAAAGTGCAGCAAGGTAGCCCAATCCTTTTGAGGCAAAGGACAGGCCACAACAGTCTCTTATAATAAGCAAAGCGTTCTTGAGGATACACGGGAATTTCATCTAGTCACTTTCACCATGTTGATTCGATTTGTGTTCGCTACTTTGATAATTTGATATGTGGGTGGACCGGTGCTTAGGTGCTGTTCTTACTTTAGAAGCCTCCTACTTATGATTAACCCTCTCGCAAGCATCCGCAACTATGAGAAAAGTATTAAGAATAAATTCTAACCATAGCATTAAACTTTTGGATCCAATCGGTCCCTTACGGAATAGCGCATAAACTGGGGTTTAAGCTTCTGTCAGTCTTGCAACCCATCATCTACTTACTACTCCACAATGCATTCCCTTAGGCCCAAGTATGGTGAAGTGTCATGTAGTCGACGTTCACATGACACCACTAAGGGAATCACAACATACATACTATCAAAATATCGAACACATATCAAGTTCACATGATTACTTGCAACATGATTTCTCCCGTGACCTCAAGAACAAAAGTAACTACTCACAAGTGATGAACATGCTCAAGATCAGAGGGGTATTAAATAGCATATTGGATCTGAACATATAATCTTCCACCAAATAAACCATATAGTAATCAACTACAAGATGTAATCAACACTACTAGTCACCCACAAGCACCAATCTATAGTTTCGGTAACAAGATTGAACACAAGATATGAACTAGGGTTTGAGATGAGATGGTGCTGTTGAAGATGTTGATGGAGATTGCCCTCCCCAAGATGGGAGAGTTGTTGGTGATGATGATGATGATGATTTCCCCCTCCGGGAGGGAAGTTCCCCCGGCGGAATCGCTCCGCCGAAGGGCAAAAGTGCTCCTGCCCAAGTTCCGCCTCGAGACGGTGGCGCTCCGTCTCGAAAGTCCTCTCCTTATTTTTTCTAGGTCAAAATGACTTATATACCAGAAGATGGGCACCGGAGATGGGCCTGGGTGAGAACAACCTACCAGGGCGCGCTTGGGCTCCTTGGCGCGCCCAGGTGGGTTGTGCCCACCTGGTGGGCCCCCTCTGGTACTTATTTGCTCCAATATTCTTCAAATATTCCATAAAAAATCTCCGTAAAGTTTCAGCTTGTTTGGAGTTGTGCAGAATAGGTGGCCTGACGTAGCTTTTCCAGGTCCAGATTTCCAGCTGCCAGAATTCTCCCTCTTTGTGTGTACCTTGCATATTATGAGAGAAAAGGCATTAGAATTACTCCAAAAAGCATTATTATGCATAAAAACATCATAAATAACAGTAGGAAAACATGATGCAAAATGGACGTATCAGACCCGTCGTGGGTGGAGCCCTCCGTGGACTCGCGCAACCATTACCCTTCGTGGGTTGAAGTCTCCATCAACGTGGATGTACGATAGCACCACCTATCGGAACCACGCCAAAAATCTTTGTGTCTCCAATTGCGTTTGCACACTCCAATCCCATCCCTTTACTTTCTTGCAACTTGCATGCTTTACTTTCCGCTGTTCATATACTCTTACCATGCTTGCTTGAAATGTATTGTGAATGTTTAAACTTGTACTAAAACTCCACCTTAACTTGAAGAAATTAAAAATTGCTACCTTTCTTTGTTGAGGGTCTAATCACCCCCCCTCTAGACACCTCTTCTCGATCCTTTCAATTGGTATCAGAGCTTTGGTCTCCATTGCTTTGGTTTAATCGCCATTGGAGGAAGATGGATGAGTCTACGATGGAGAGTTTTCGACGTAGAGTGCCTATACTTGATGGAGAGTTCTTTAATGCTTGGGAAAATGAGATGCTTGAGATTTTCAATGAATATCACTTGAACAAGTACATTACTAGCCCTTGTGTGCCCCTTGTTGATCCTTTGCATCCTACCCCCGATGAGTCTCTCGACATGATTCACAATCTTAGAACTGTCAATCTTATTACTAGAGGTTTGCCTAGAAATTTGATAGCATGCTTGCCTACTCTTGATTATGCTTACACCATATGGAGATTTCTTGAGGAATGTTTTCCAGACTATTCCTTGAAAAATCTAGATGTGATTCTTCAAAAATCCATTGCTTTAAATAAGATGAATCCAAAAGATCCTATGTTTGGTGATTGTCTATTTGAGCTTCGTGACCTTATGCGTGCCAAAGGAGATGTTGGAATCATTAGTAATATCATCTCGGAAGTCATTAGAATTCATAAAGATGAACATTTTCATGATCATAAATCTAATGAATCACTCTCTCTAGGTGATGATCAATCACTAGACGATGTCAAACATGGATACTATGATGAGGATGATGATAGTGACTTTGATCTCGATGAGTCTATGAGACACTTTGGTCTTATGGCTAATCTTCGCAGCTACATGGCTGTAGGAAAGGAATGGGTTCTTAATAGTGGATGTACCGATCACATGACCGGAGACAAGGATATGTTCTTGAGCTTGCTGAAAATAATGACCCTCGAAAATATGTCACTTTTGGTGATAACTCAAAGGGTAAGGTGGTTGGCCTTGGTAAGGTGGCCATCTCACATGACAGCTCCATCCAAAATGTTATGCTCGTTGAATCTCTTGGGTATAATTTACTTTCCGTATCTAGACGAGCCAATTTTGGTTTCAATGTCCTATTTACTAAAGTAGATTGCCAAGTGTTTCGAAGAGATAATCATAAAATGGTCTTTACCGGTATACGTAGAGGTGACCTATACATTGTTGATTTCACTAAAAAGGCTCAACCTAGAACTTGCTTAATTGCTAAATCTTCTAAAGGTTGGTTGTGGCATAGAAGGTTAGGTCATGTGGGCATGCGAAATCTTGATAAGCTTATTAAAGGTGATCATATCCTTGGAGTGAAAGACGTTATATTTGATAAGGATAGATTGTGCAGTGCTTGTCAAGCAGGAAAACAGGTTGGAGGAAGCCACCCCGTGAAGAACATCATGACCACGAGAAGACCGCTCGAGCTGCTTCATATGGATCTTTTTGGTCCAAACGCCTATAAAAGTCTCAGTGAAAATTCGTTTGGTTTAGTCATAGTCAATGATTTTCCAAGATTTACGTGGGTGTTCTTTCTTGATGATAAATCGCAGGTCCAAAAGATCTTCAAGAACTTCGCTAGGAAGGCCCAAAATCAATTCGAAGTGAAGATCAAGAAGGTTCAGAGCGACAACGGAACGGAGTTCAAGAACGCAAATGTGGACACCTTTCTTGACGAAGAAGGGATTTCACATGAGTTCTCAGCTACGTACACGCCTAAAAAAATGGAGTTGTTAAGAGGAAGAATCGGACTCTTATTGAGATGGCGAGAACGATGCTTGATGAGTACAAGACGCCAAAACACTTTTGGGCGGAAGCGGTTGAGACAGCTTGTCATGCAACAAATCGTCTATATCTTCACAAGCTACTCGGCAAGACGACATACGAGCTTCTCACCGGTAACAAACCCCAAGTTGGATACTTTCGAGTATTCAGCTCAAAGTGCTACATTCTTGATAAGCATCGTTGTTCGAAATTTGCTCCTAAATCTCATGAATGTTTCCTACTCGGTTATGGCTCAAACTCTCACACTTACCGTGTCTACAACAATTTCATCCCGAAAGGTTGAAGAGACGGTAGATGTGAAGTTTGATGAATCTAACGGCTCGCAAGTAGAGCAATTGCCAATTGATGTAGGAGACAAAGACCCTTCGGAAGCAATCCAAGACTTGTCTATTGGCAAGATTCGCCCAACGGAGGTGAAGGAGAGTGCCTCGTCCGTCCAAGTGGAAGCTTCTACCTCACGACAAGGTGAACCATGAGTTGACTCGGAGGCATCCACAAGTGGGACACGCCAAGATGAAGAAAGTGAGGATGTACACCAAGATGAACCTCATCAACCTCCTTCTCCAACTCCACAAGAGAACAACAACACCAACAATGAAGAAGGCCAAGAGGAAGAACAAGATGATGAAGAAGATGTTCCACCCCGACCCAAACAAAAGCTCTCACGAGTTAGAGCAAGAGTCTCAAGAGACCATCCCGTCGAACAAATCTTTGACGATATCCAAACCGGGAGAATTACTCGCTCAAAAACTCGTTGTGCTAATTTCTGTGAACATTATTCATTCATCTCTAGTATTGAACCTATGAAGGTTGAAGAAGCGCTTGATGATCCGGACTGGGTGAACACTATGCATGAAGAGCTACACAATTTTGAGAGGAACCAAGTGTGGACGTTGGTTGAAAAGCCCGATGAGAAGCACAACATCATTGGTACCAAATGGGTGTTTCGGAATAAGCAAGATGAAGATGGACAAGTTGTACGCAACAAGGCCCGTCTCGTCGCTCAAGGCTACACTCAAGTCCAAGGTATGGACTATGGTGAGACATATGCCCCCGTTGCTAGACTTGAGTCCATACTCATCTTACTTGCTTATGCCAATCATCATGATATCACATTGTATCAAATGGACATTAACAGTGCTTTTCTAAATGGTGAAATTGAGGAGGAAGTTTATGTTAAACAACCTCCCGGCTTTGTTAATCCTAAGAAACCCGACCATGTTTACAAACTTCACAAAGCTTTTTATGGTCTTAAACAAGCTCCTACAGCGTGGTATAAATGCTTGACCAAGTTCCTTATTGAAAAAGGCTTTGAGATTGGAAAAATTGATTCAACACTTTTTACTAAAAGGGTTAATGGTGAATTATTTGTGTGCCAAATTTATGTTGATGATATCATATTTGGCTCGACTAACCCTCATTTTAGTGAAAAGTTTGGAAGGCTAATGTCGAAGAAGTTTGAGATGTCTATGATGAGTGAACTCAAGTTCTTTCTTGGTTTGCAAATCAAGCAAACTAAGGAGGGTACCTTTGTTTCTCAAACAAAGTATACCAAGGACGTATTCAAGAAGTTCAACATGCAAGAAAGCAAAGGTATGAAAACACCCATGCCTACTAGTGGACATCTTGACTTGACAAAGGATGGCAAACCGGTTGACCAAAAGGTTTACCGCTCTATGATTGGTTCATTGTTATATTTATGTGCCTCCCGTCCCGATATTATGCTAAGTGTGTGCATGTGTGCACGATATCAAGTGGCCCCCAAAGAATGTCATCTTAAGGCTGTGAAAAGGATAGTGAGATACTTAATCCACACACCAAACTTTGGCATTTGGTATCCTAAGAGGTCTTCTTTTGATCTTGTTGGCTACTTCGATTCAGACTATGCCGGAGACAAGGTTGATAGAAAGTCCACTTCGGGTACTTGTCAATTTCTTGGTAGATCTCTTGTGTCTTGGTCCTCCAAGAAACAAAACTCGGTATCCTTATCCACCGCCGAAGCGGAATACATTGCCGCCGGTTCATGTTGTGCTCAATTGCTTTGGATGACCCAAACTCTTAAGGATTATGGGATATATGTGAAACATGTTCCATTGCTTTGTGATAATGAAAGTGCTATTAAGATTGCTCACAATCCCGTGCAATATTCTTGAACTAAGCATATTGAAGTTCGTCATCATTTCATTCGAGATCATGTTGCTAAAGGAGACATCGATCTTAAGCATGTTCGTACCGATAAGCAATTGGCGGATATATTCACCAAACCACTTGATGAGAAAGTATTTTGACGTTTGAGAGGTGAATTGAACATTATTAATGCCTCAAACTTGGAGTAGAAACTCCATTTGGATGCATGCAAGGCATGAGACTTTGACTAATCCTTGATATTTCTCTTATGATGATGATCATATGTCTTGGATCTATATTTGTACCCTTGCATGTCATCTAACCCTTGTAGGTACTTGGATGAATCTAAATCTATGAGATTGCAACTCACTCACATCTTGAGCAATCTCTACATCACCAAGTTTCTACAAAATGGTGGTTAAAGACAAGGAAGCATGAATCCTTTCAACATATCCTTTGACAATTTCTATATATCAAATTTCATTTGGTATCAATATCATGATTGTCATTTTGGATACACAAGTGCTCTTCCTTGCAAGGCTAACTCATGTAGGTAGATGAACTCAAATTACAAGTGGTGCTCCCAACCATTGATGAGCTACATCAACCTTGAGCATCCCACACAAGTTCAACTACATGATCAAGATCAACACCACCACCCAAGGTATGATATTTCATCTTAGAGAAGCTTTACCCCAAGACATGGGTCAAAGCAGCTCAACAAGATGTGAATACATCAAAACGAAAAATGGTAACCCCATTTTGAGCTTAAACGACGAGTATGACCTATGATCAAGTGTCTTCACTTGACTCCTAAGTCAATATACTCTAACATAGGTGACTCTGTCGCCGACCAATTCTAGATGAAGTTCTCTAGTGTTTTTCTGTGTTCTTGCATTTATCTCTTGCATGCTTGTTCCCTTTTCAAAAAAAAAAACAAAAAAAAACTTCATCTAGATTTCTTTTTGTCGGGGACGAATCCGCGATCACCTATGGGACCCAGGGAAGGACCCCTTTTCGTTCGGCAGGGAGAGACGGCCGCACGAAGAGCAAATCTTGCGAAGAACACGACAGTGCACGAGAGAGATTTACCCAGGTTCGGGCCGCACGGATGCGTAAAACCCTACTCCTGCTTTTTGGTTTATTATCTGTATGATTGTTCTAGCTCCAGGAGCACTACAGTACAGAGTAGCTGCGTACAATACTGGAGTTCTCCATCTCCCAGTTCCTCTCCCCTCTCCATGTTGCCTATGGGCCTCCTTTTATATGCACAGAGGGGTCACCAATAGGTGGTAAACAGTAAAGGTAGAGGTGGAAAGTTGCTACAGTAAGGCCATTATTACCAGGATGACATGTCCTACCTACCACTGACGGCAGGGGACAAGGGCATTAAATGCCCATGCCTTAGCTGTCTAGATACATGTACCCGGACGTCTTGGACGTGGGAAAAGCCTATCCCACCTGCTCCTGCACCGCTAGCTACAGTGTACCGCCGTCTACACAGTGCCCTGCCACACACGCTTGGAAGGACCCAGAGCGCCACGCTGGCAGAGGCACTGGAGCAGCACAGTAGCACAGTGGTACAGTAACGCTTGCCGCGGCAAGACCTTGCCGCACTTGACAGCTTGCCGCAACCCATAGCTTGCCGCGCAAGGTAACTTGCCGGGGCAAGTACCTTGCCGCAGCTGCTATCTTGCCGCAGCCAATATCTTGCCGTAGCCAATGACTTGCCGCGGCAAGTACTCTGCTACAGCAAACCTCAGGCTGGGCCTCAGCTGTCCCTCCCGGCAAGCTCCTCTTGCCGGGGCCTTAACTCTTGCTTTGTATACTTTGTTCTTGAATGGCTTAATAATCTTGAGCTTCTCTCTGGCTGTCCTCCCGCAAGCCTGGCCGCGGGATGCTACTACTGCCCGTGCACAAGTACGGGGTACTAGGGTACCCCTATTCTAGTACACCGACAGGAGCCCCCGGGCCTGGGCCACACACGGTGCCGGGCGTTGTTGGGCCAAGCCCAAACAGTGCACGGGCACGCGTGGCTGGGATAAGCCGAAACGTCTCTATGCTGTTTAATTGCACGCTCTCCCACGCGTCGCGCGTTGAATGCGGAGCGTGGGAAGCGTGCGCAGTTATCTCGAATGACGAAGGGGCGGATGGTTCCGCATCTTTCCCCATAAAAGGAGGGACCTGCAGAAGCACTCACACACCCCTCTCACCATTCTCGATCTCCAAATCTCCGCCTTCTTCTTCCTCCACTCCAAAACAAAGCGGTTTCCCAATCCTCCGCCACCGCGCGCGTCCGCATCTCCCTCGGTCCTCAGCTCCGCCTTCGCCATGCCTCCCAAAGGAGAAAAGGGGAAGACGGGGAAGTCCTCAAGGACGGAGACCCAGGCGCAGTTGAAGAGGCAGAAGTACGCGCTCTTCGCTCCGACGCTCACGGGGGCGGATCTGAAGGCCAAGTTCCAAGGCATGTGGGCCGTGAGGACCAAGGCGCATCCGGCCACCTGCGTTCGCCCAGCCACCGACGAGAGCGAAGTGAGCAAGTACCCCTTCTTTGCTTGCTACTTTTGGTGCGGGCTCTGCCCACCGTACTCGGATTTCTTCAGCGACGTCATGTACACCTTCAATCTCCGTCTGCTGGATCTCACACCGAATGCCGTATCCACCATGGCAATATTCGCGCATCTGTGCGAGAACTTCGTCGGCGTCGTACCCAACACCGCGCTGTTCAGGCATTACTTCACTCCCCGTGCTGAAAAGGGGGAGCCTCTCACTGTTGCCGTCTCGTTCGTTTCAAGATTGGGCGCCAAGGAGCATTATCTGAAGGGGGATCTCCGCCCAAGATGGGGAGAAATCCGGTCTGAATGGTGTTGGATCATTGACGACGAGCCGCCACCATACTGTGAGCTTCGCAAGACCCCAGCAGCGCGTGGCACGGACTGGAGCGATCTGGATCCCCAGGACAAAAAGCTGGAGATTGCCGCTACCAGGATCATACGGCTCAGGGAGGCCGGGCTCACCATAGGGATGGTTGGCGCAGACTTCCTCCACCGCCGCATTGCTCCTCTGCAGCAGAGAGGAAGGCCGGCCTCTGATTGGAAGAACCCAGCCGATATCATGCGGCTGCGCCCTGGACTGATCAACAACTTCACAGTTCTGCAGCACGACTTCTTCATGCGAGAACTGTTCAAGCAAGAGACAGATCCAGAGAAGCGCGACAAGGCGTTCACGCTGCCGAAGCACATCGTGCCCCTTTGCAACAACTCCGCTGTGACGACCCCGGCTTAATCGTGCACTAATCATACACACAAATGCGCACGATCAAGCCTAAGGACTCACTTGAAGATATCACAACACAACTCTAAAACATAAAATAAAGTCATACAAGCTTAATATTACAAGCCAGGGCCTCGAGGGCTCGAATACAAGCTCGATGGCATACAAGCGTCAGCGGAAGCATTAGATATCTGAGTACAGATATATTACAGAGAGAGAGATAAGCCTTTAAAGAGGCGGGGTAAAAATAAAAACTACGATCGAAAGGCGTAGGCCTCCTGCCCTGGACCCTCCGATCCTACTCCTGGTCGTCGAACGGCTCCTCGTAGTAGTAGTACTCGCCAGGCGGATAGTAGTACTGGTCGTCGGCTGGGGCTTCTGGCTCAGGGGCTCCGTCGTCTGGTGGCATCAAATGGAATATGGGGGAAAAAGAAAATAAAGCAAACGTGAGTACTCATCCGAAGTACTCAGCAAGCAAGGATCTACACTACATATGCATCATTGTCAAAGGAATGGCTGTATATGTGGACTGGGCTGCAGAAATGCCAGAATAGAGGGGGAAAGCCTAGTCCTATCGAAGACTAGCATCTTCAACAATCTTCGACAGTCTTGCAGCATCAGGAGAGAGCAGATGAACATAATGTAAAGTAGTAGTAGTAATATCATCAACCTCGACCTGAGATCCTTTCTCGACTCCCTGCGAGAAAGCAATCCCAGAGCCGTACTATCCAGTTCTCATCACATGTTCTAGTTGTACCGATCGGGATACAACTCCGAGTGTCCGTTACCGTAGGACAGGCTATCGATAGTAGTTTCTTCCCTGCAGGGGTGCACCAACTTACCCACCACGCTCACTTAACTCTGGCCGGACACACTTTTCTGGGTCACGCCCGGCCTCGGCTAAGCAACACGCCGCAACCCGACCTAGGCTTATAAGAGAGGTCAGCACGCCGGACTAAACCTATGCCCCCAGGGGTCTTGGGCCATCGCCCCGGGAACTCCTGCACGTTACGGGGCCACCGAGAGCAGACCTAGCAACCCCTTATACAAGCGCGGTTGCATTACCAGTCCAACTCGGCGTGCGCCGCTCCTTACTGACGTCAAACAAGCTTCGGCTGATGTGTACGACGCAGAACGCCCATACTATGCCCACGTGATGGTTAGTGCTATCGGGCCAGAGGCCCCTCGGATCAAATATCCAAACCGTAGTGGATTAGGAGCGCGCGGAAACGAGCAGAGACTCACGATCGATGTGACCCCGTCGCCCCGTCTCGAGGACTTGTGGCAAGGGCTAAGAATGCCCGACCACGCCTCGTAGTTATCTCGCGGGCACCATCCAGGTCAACCCGACTCCACATCACTTCGCAATAAGCTCGCGCGGGTACCCCTCAGGGCCGACCCGTCTTTAGTATCATAGTTTAGTGCAAGTCATAATATCCAAGGTAACTGTGTGTCTGACACCGAAGGGAACCCTGAGGAATCACCCTCGATGGAATTCCCGCTCGATGTTATCATCAAGGTGAACGAAGGAGGAATCACCCTCGAGGTCCACACTTGAGAGGTTGCGCGACGATGTCGTTATCGGGGGTGGTGTAGGAGGAATCACCCTCGCTTACCACGACCGAGTAACTAACCTACAAGGTTAACATCAGAAGTGCTAACGAGGTATCACCCTCGGCACTCGATGATAACCCAGCAGTGTCGGCAACTAAGGGGAAGTGATGTGCGGTGCCATGGTCTAGTCTTCAATCCCGATGATCGGGTCTTCTGATGTCCAGCAGGGCAGTCAGGATCAAGTGGAGGTCTCTGTCGTGTCTCTACCCACCTTATACTAAGAAGTCTAGGATAACCGGTAAGGTAACAAAGCAGGGTACAATAATCAGGCTATGCAGCAGATATAGGAAAACAGTAGCAGTAGCAGTTCTAATGCAAGCATAAGAGAGAAAAGAGTAGGCGATATAGGCATGCTCAAAATGGGGGTGCTTGCCTGTTTGCTCGGGGGCAAGGGCAAGGTCTTCAGTAGTATCGTCGGGGACGTAGTCGTACTCCTGTGCGGCGTCTGCCTCGGGAGCTACGTCAACGTCGGGGGCTACCGAGAGAGAAGAGGGGGAAGAAACAGGTAAACATAATGCAAACAAATGCAACACGGTGCGTGTGATGCTATGATGCAGTGTAGGGTTGCCTAAATATGCATCTAAGTCATTTTAGTTATTTTTAGAATTATTCTGGGATTTAATATCCGACGTGTGTGCACTATTCATCTGTCGGATTCGGGTCCGGAGTTACGAGTTCTTCTACGTAGGGGGTTCCGATGGAGAAACAGACGGCACGATCAGACTCGTCTCGTCGTTCTGAGCAACTTTCATGTTTTAACTTTTTCGATCCGAGCTACGGTTTAAAAGTTATTAATTTTTAAAGATTATTTGAATTTCTGGAATTATTTTATTTATCAGAAAATGAATTATGACGTCAGCATGACGTCACTGTGATGTCAGCGCTCAACAGCGTCGCTGACCAGTCAAACATGACATGTGGGTCCAGTGGGACCCACATGTCAGTCTCTGTTAAGACTAACAGTGGATTAATTCAGTTAACAGGGTGATTAGAGGGGTGGGCCCCACATGTCAGTGAGACATTAGGCTAAATTAATTAATTTTAGTTAATTAAGTGCTTAATTAGGTTAATTAGCCGCCGGGGCCCACATGTCAGAGAGAGGGGGTGAACAGTGCCGCGTTGACTCTGGTCAACGAGGTCAAAGTGGGGTCCCAGGGCCCACCCGTCAGTGGCCCAGGTGGTGCCACGTGGGTGCCACGCCAGCGCGGCGACCGGAGACGCGCCGGCGACCTTCCCAGCGGCGGAAGTTCGCCAGAGCTGCCCGGAAATCCGCTACGCTGCGTCAAATCGCCCGCAACCACTTGCGTTCGATCGGTCTCTCGCCCGCGCATCTAACTACGGTGGTAGTTCGACCGAACACAGCCTCTAGCGACGGCGGCGAGCGGTGGAGCGGTCGCCGGAGTTCGGGCTTCGACGAATCCTTAGCTAGGGGGTACGGGAGAGCGTGTGCGCGGGCGCGTTCGACTCCTGGAAGCAGCAGGAACAGAATGCCGTGCTCAAACGAGCACGACAGGGGCCATGGCCACGGCGGCAAGTTGAACCGCGGCGTCGGGCTCACGGCGTCGTCGGCTGCTAGCTACAGGCGACGGCGGGCAGCGCAAAGAATAGGAGAGAAAGGCTGGAAGCTCACCGAGCGGCTACGGAAAGCCCTTGGTGGCTTAGGAGCAGCAGACGGCGCCGGGGACGACGAAGCTCACCGGAAGCGGAGAGATGCGGGGCGGCTCGATTCGCTTGTAGCCGGGCTCCCTGGCTCCTTCCAGTGGCGCCAGAGGTTGAGGAAGACGACGACGGAGCTGGCCGGAACAGTGGGCGAGCGCGGGGTCGCCGGTGGCCACGGCAAATGGCGAAGTGCGGCGTCGTCGGCGCTCGGACGCCTCGGATCTGAGGAGGAAGGAGGCAGAGCGAGCGAGGGAGAGAGATGGGGAATGCCAGGGGAAGCCAGGGGGGGTTGAGTGGCTCCGGCCTTATCTCCTCCTCCTCCCTGTAGCGTCGGTGGCGCCGCGGTGTCGCCGGCCGACTGGCGCGCGCGCGCGCGGCCACGGCGGGGACGACACGGGGAGGAGGGAGACGAGGTGGGCCTGCTGGGCCGCGACTCGGGGCACTGTGCACTAAGGCCCAGTGCACAGTGTCCCGCTTTTGATTTTCTGTTTTAGCTTCTCCATTTTCTTTTATCCTTTTCTGTTTCAAAATGTTTAGGGCACTTGTGCACTTTCGAAAAATGTGGGAGTTGGCCCAAATATTGCAATGCAATATTAGCTCTCATCAAAAAGTGGTTTGGACAGTTTTGGAGTTCATTTGAATCTGCAATGATTTTAAATGAATTAATATTGCTGTTTTGGGTGTTGTTCCATCTTGTTTGACTCATCAATCATATTCCAAAAATGTTGGTTATGATTTTGCCATGACCACTGGATTATTTGCTAATTAAATAACATTTCTCCAGCAGAGTTTGATCAACCTTATATTTCACTTATGAATTTAAGTTGATTTTAAAAATGGAGTTGATTTACTTTGGTTAACCACTATGTTTAATCACTGCATATGATATGACTTGGCATTATTAACAGCTGATCATGGTGGCTATTACATAGGGGTGTTACAAGTTCTCCTCCACTAAAAGAAATTCTCGTCCCGAGAATTTAGGAGGTAGAAGGAAAGAGTCCGGGATATTTTTCCCGAAGATGATCCTCGCGTTCCCAAGTGGCTTCATCTTCAGTATGATTCGACCATTGCACTTTTAGGAACTTGGTCGTCTTCTGACGAGTACGACGCTCAGCTTCGTCGAGGATGCGGATCGGATGCTCCTTATAGGAAAGATCATCTTGTAGCTCGAGCATCTCATGATCCACTGCACGGTGCGGGGATTCCTTGAAGCACTTACGGAGTTGCGACACGTGGAAGACATCATGAATATGGGAGAGTTGCGGTGGCAACTCCAATTGATATGCCACCTGTCCACGTCTAGCCACGATGCGGAAAGGACCAATATAGCGAGGAGCTAGCTTGCCCTTAATTCCGAAACGACGGGTGCCCTTCATTGGAGTGACACGAAGATAGGCTTGATCACCAGGTTGATAGATCACACCCCATCGCTTGCGATCATAATTACTCTTCTGACGGTCTTGAGCTGCTTTGAGATTCTCCCGGACAATTCGGACTTGTTCTTCGGCATGCTGAATAATGTCCGGTCCAACAAGAGGTCGTTCCCCAGTTTCTGACCAATTCAGAGGGGTTCAACATTTACGTCCATAAAGAACCTCAAAGGGGGCCATTTTCAAGCTGGCTTGATAGCTGTTGTTATACGAGAACTCGGCATACGGAAGAGATTCCTCCCACTTCTTACCGAAGGATATAACACAGGCTCGAAGCATATCTTCAAGCACTTGATTAACGCGCTCAACTTGGCCTTGGGATTGGGGATGATAAGCTGAACTCCAGGTAATATGAGTTCCCATTGCTTTCTGGAAACTTTCCCAAAAATGGCCAGTGAAAATGCTGCCACGGTCTGAACTGATTTCCTTGGGAATACCATGGAGTGAAACAATTCTGGAGATATATAGCTCTGCTAACTGACTAGCAGTAATAGTCTCCTTAACTGGCAGAAAGTGTGCAACCTTGGAAAGTTGGTCGACGACGACAAGAATGGCATCGTGATCCTTCTGAGACTTGGGAAGACCAGTGATGAAGTCCATTTGCACTTTATCCCACTTCCATAGAGGAATAGGGAGCGGTTGCAGAATTCCAGCAGGTTTCTGATGTTCTGCCTTCACGCGTCGACAAACGTCACACTCGGCAACATAACGAGCAATATCCTGCTTCATCCTAGACCACCAGTACCTTTGACGAAGATCTCGATACATCTTGGTACTACCCGGATGGATAGACAGCGGTGTATCATGGGCCTCCTTCATGACTTTGTCAGTCATCAGCTCAAAGCGAGGTACTACGATGCGGTCTCTGAAATATAATGTACCATCTTCAGCAACTGAGAAATCCCGGTACTTCTCAAGGTGAAGTTCTTTCTTCATCAAGTCAATTTCAGCATCTTTGGCTTGCGCTTCTTTAACAGCCTTCAGAAGGTCTGGCTGTACCACAAGGTTATTAAGAGAACCCTGGGGAAGAATTCGCAGATTCAGCTGAGTCAGTTCTGCGTGAAGACGAGGTTGAGCTTGCCTAACCATGAGGTTGTTGCAATATGAATTGCGACTCAGGGCATCGGCCATTACATTAGCTTTGCCCGGGGTATAAGAAATACCGCAGTCATAATCCGCAATAGCTTCTAACCATCGTTGTTGTCGGAGATTAAGATCCGGTTGAGTGAATAAGTATTTCAGACTTTGGTGATCGGTATAAATTTCACACCGATTACCCAGAAGGTAGTGTCGCCATAACTTCAATGCATACATCACTGCTGCAAGTTCAAGATCATGCACTGGATAATTCTCTTCATGTGGTCGCAATTGACGTGAAGCATATGCAATTACTCTCCGCTCTTGCATTAGGACGCAGCCTAATCCCTGACGAGAGGCGTCGCAATATATGACAAAGTCCTTGCGAGAATCAGGAGGAGCAAGCACTGGAGCAGAAGTGAGCTTGTCCTTGAGGGTTTGGAAACCTTCCTGACACTTGTCTGTCCACTCAAACTTAACGCCTTTGTGGAGCAGATTAGTCAGGGGCTTGGCGATCTTGGAGAAGTTCTCGACGAATCGGCGACAATAGCTGGCTAGACCGAGAAAGCTTCGGACCTGCTTGGCATTCTTCGGAGGAGTCCAGTCAAGGATAGCCTGAACACGCTCCGGGTTAACGGCAATACCGTCCTTGGAAATCACATGTCCAAGGTAGGTCACTTCAGGAAGCCAGAATTCGCATTTAGAGAATTTGGCATATAATTGGTGCTCTCGAAGTCTCTCCAGAACTAGTCGAAGGTGCTCAGCATGTTCTTCTTTGTTCTTCGAATAAACCAGAATATCATCCAGATATACCACGACGAATTTGTCGAGGTAGTCCATGAATATATAATTCATTAAGCGGGAGAAGGTAGCGGGAGCATTCGTCAGACCAAATGACATGACGGTGTACTCGTATGAGCCATAACGAGTAACGAATGCAGTCTTGGGAATATCCTCTTCGCGGACACGGATCTGGTGATAACCCAACCTCAAGTCGAGTTTAGAGAACACCGAAGATCCAGCGAGTTGATCATATAAATCGTTGATCCGGGGAAGTGGATATTTATTCTGAATGGTTGCCTGGTTGATTTCGCGATAAACCTCATAGACCATGTACTCGGGGCACCAGCGGTATCCCAGCCTGATCAAGAGGGCGATCAGAACAGCTGGAAACCCAGGGACGTCTCGAGCACAGGTGCGAAGCACGAGCTGCGTCGTAGGACGAGGGGGAAACAGTCGATCCATCTGAAATAAGAAGTTCAGGATTGTCGTAAGACATTGAGAAATATAACCGATCTCAAAAGGAAAGGTTAAACAAAACAATGGAAAGGAAATGATTATCAGACTAATCAGATCAATGACAGGGAAATCGCACTGAATCCAGTTCTCCGGGTGGATAGAATTAACGAGATCCTAAATGTCGGTGTTAGTAAATTTTATTAAACCCGAATAGATGAGAGATTAGAATCCCAGAGTAAAGATCGAGGAATAAAAGATCCTAATACCACCCAGTTGGCGACGTGGGCCCTTAAGCCACACAGCCAAGTTAGTAAAACAATTTTTGACCACTAGACTCAACTTCGGCCAAGGAATTGGAAAGGGGGGAATCCTAGAGGCAGTCGGCTCTGATACCAACCTGTACTACGACCCCGGCTTAATCGTGCACTAATCATACACGCAAATGCGCACGATCAAGCCTAAGGACTCACTTGAAGATATCACAACACAACTCTAAAACATAAAATAAAGTCATACAAGCTTAATATTACAAGCCAGGGCCTCGAGGGCTCGAATACAAGCTCGATGGCATACAAGCGTCAGCGGAAGCATTAGATATCTGAGTACAGATATATTACAGAGAGAGAGATAAGCCTTTACAGAGGCGGGGTAAAAATAAAAACTACGATCGAAAGGCGTAGGCCTCCTGCCCTGGACCCTCCGATCCTACTCCTGGTCGTCGAACGGCTCCTCGTAGTAGTAGTACTCGCCAGGCGGATAGTAGTACTGGTCGTCGGCTGGGGCTTCTGGCTCAGGGGCTCCGTCGTCTGGTGGCATCAAATGGAAAATGGGGGAAAAACAAAATAAAGCAAACGTGAGTACTCATCCGAAGTACTCAGCAAGCAAGGATCTACACTACATATGCATCATTGTCAAAGGAATGGCTGTATATGTGGACTGGGCTGCAGAAATGCCAGAGTAGAGGGGGAAAGCCTAGTCCTATCGAAGACTAGCATCTTCAACAATCTTCGACAGTCTTGCAGCATCAGGAGAGAGAGCAGATGAACATAATGTAAAGTAGTAGTAGTAATATCATCAACCTCGACCTGAGATCCTTTCTCGACTCCCTGCGAGAAAGCAATCCCAGAGCCGTACTATCCAGTTCTCATCACATGTTCTAGTTGTACCGATCGGGATACAACTCCGAGTGTCCGTTACCGTAGGACAGGCTATCGATAGAAGTTTCTTCCCTGCAGGGGTGCACCAACTTACCCACCACGCTCGCTTAACTCCGGCCGGACACACTTTTCTGGGTCATGCCCGGCCTCGGCTAAGCAACACGCCGCAACCCGACCTAGGCTTATAAGAGAGGTCAGCACGCCGGACTAAACCTATGCCCCCAGGGGTCTTGGGCCATCACCCCGGGAACTCCTGCACGTTACGGGGCCACCGAGAGCAGACCTAGCAACCCCTTATACAAGCGCGGTTGCGTTACCAGTCCAACTCGGCGTGCGCCGCTCCTTACTGACGTCCAACAAGCTTCGGCTGATGTGTACGACGCAGAACGCCCATACTATGCCCACGTGATGGTTAGTGCTATCGGGCCAGAGGCCCCTCGGATCAAATATCCAAACCGTAGTGGATTAGGAGCGCGCGGAAACGAGCAGAGACTCACGATCGATGTGACCCCGTCGCCCCATCTCGAGGACTTGCGGCAAGGGCTAAGAATGCCCGGCCACGCCTCGTAGTTATCTCGCGGGCACCATCCAGGTCAACCCGACTCCACATCACTTCGCAATAAGCTCGCGCGGGTACCCCTCAGGGCCGACCCGTCTTTAGTATCGTGGTTCATAGTCAAGTCATAATATCCAAGGTAACTGTGTGTCTGACACCGAAGGGAACCCTGAGGAATCACCCTCGATGGAATTCCCGCTCGATGTTATCATCAAGGTGAACGAAGGAGGAATCACCCTCGAGGTCCACACTTGAGAGGTTGCGCGACGATGTCGTTATCGGGGGTGGTGTAGGAGGAATCACCCTCGCTTACCACGACCGAGTAACTAACCTACAAGGTTAACATCAGAAGTGCTAACGAGGTATCACCCTCGGCACTCGATGATAACCCAGCAGTGTCGGCAACTAAGGGGAAGTGATGTGCGGTGCCATGGTCTAGTCTTCAATCCCGATGATCGGGTCTTCTGATGTCCAGCAGGGCAGTCAGGATCAAGTGGAGGTCTCTGTCGTGTCTCTACCCACCTTATACTAAGCAGTCTAGGATAACCGGTAAGGTAACAAAGCAGGGTACAATAATCAGGCTATGCAACAGATATAGGAAAACAGTAGCAGTAGCAGTTCTAATGCAAGCATAAGAGAGAAAAGAGTAGGCGATATAGGCATGCTCAAAATGGGGGTACTTGCCTGTTTGCTCGGGGGCAAGGGCAAGGTCTTCAGTAGTATCGTCGGGGACGTAGTCGTACTCCTGTGCGGCGTCTGCCTCGGGAGCTACGTCAACGTCGGGGGCTACCGAGAGAGAAGAGGGGGAAGTAACAGGTAAACATAATGCAAACAAATGCAACACGGTGCGTGTGATGCTATGATGCAGTGTAGGGTTGCCTAAATATGCATCTAAGTCATTTTAGTTATTTTTAGAATTATTCTGGGATTTAATATCCGACGTGTGTGCACTATTCATCTGTCGGATTCGGGTCCGGAGTTACGAGTTCTTCTACGTAGGGGGTTCCGATGGAGAAACAGATGGCACGATCAGACTCGTCTCGTCGTTCTGAGCAACTTTCATGTTTTAACTTTTTCGATCCGAGCTACGGTTTAAAAGTTATTAATTTTTAAAGATTATTTGAATTTCTGGAATTATTTTATTTATCAGAAAATGAATTATGACGTCAGCATGACGTCACTGTGATGTCAGCGCTCAACAGCGTCGCTGACCAGTCAAACATGACATGTGGGTCCAGTGGGACCCACATGTCAGTCTCTGTTAAGACTAACAGTGGATTAATTCAGTTAACAGGGTGATTAGAGGGGTGGGCCCCACATGTCAGTGAGACATTAGGCTAAATTAATTAATTTTAGTTAATTAAGTGCTTAATTAGGTTAATTAGCCGCCGGGGCCCACATGTCAGAGAGAGGGGGTGAACAGTGCCGCGTTGACTCTGGTCAACGAGGTCAAAGTGGGGTCCCAGGGCCCACCCGTCAGTGGCCCAGGTGGTGCCACGTGGGTGCCACGCCAGCGCGGCGACCGGAGACGCGCCGGCGACCTTCCCAGCGGCGGAAGTTCGCCGGAGCTGCCCGGAAATCCGCTACGCTGCGTCAAATCGCCCGCAACCACTTGCGTTCGATCGGTCTCTCGCCCGCGCATCTAACTACGGTGGTAGTTCGACCGAACACAGCCTCTAGCGACGGCGGCGAGCGGTGGAGCGGTCGCCGGAGTTCGGGCTTCGACGAATCCTTAGCTAGGGGGTACGGGAGAGCGTGTGCGCGGGCGCGTTCGACTCCTGGAAGCAGCAGGAACAGAATGCCGTGCTCAAACGAGCACGACAGGGGCCATGGCCATGGCGGCGAGTTGAACCGCGGCGTCGGGCTCACGGCGTCGTCGGCTGCTAGCTACAGGCGACGGCGGGCAGCGCAAAGAATAGGAGAGAAAGGCTGGAAGCTCACCGAGCGGCTACGGAAAGCCCTTGGTGGCTTAGGAGCAGCAGACGGCGCCGGGGACGACGAAGCTCACCGGAAGCGGAGAGATGCGGGGCGGCTCGATTCGCTTGTAGCCGGGCTCCCTGGCTCCTTCCAGTGGCGCCAGAGGTTGAGGAAGACGACGACGGAGCTGGCCGGCACAGTGGGCGAGCGCGGGGTCGCCGGTGACCACGGCAAATGGCGAAGTGCGGCGTCGTCGGCGCTCGGACGCCTCGGATCTGAGGAGGAAGGAGGCAGAGCGAGCGAGGGAGAGAGATGGGGAATGCCAGGGGAAGCCAGGGGGGGTTGAGTGGCTCCGGCCTTATCTCCTCCTCCTCCCTGTAGCGTCGGTGGCGCCGCGGTGTCGCCGGCCGACTGGCGCGCGCGCGCGCGGCCACGGCGGGGACGACACGGGGAGGAGGGAGACGAGGTGGGCCTGCTGGGCCGCGACTCGGGGCACTGTGCACTAAGGCCCAGTGCACAGTGTCCCGCTTTTGATTTTCTGTTTTAGCTTCTCCATTTTCTTTTATCCTTTTCTGTTTCAAAATGTTTAGGGCACTTGTGCACTTTCGAAAAATGTGGGAGTTGGCCCAAATATTGCAATGCAATATTAGCTCTCACCAAAAAGTGGTTTGGACAGTTTTGGAGTTCATTTGAATCTGCAATGATTTTAAATGAATTAATATTGCTGTTTTGGGTGCTGTTTCATCTTGTTTCACTCACTTAGCTAACTCCAAAAATAATGACTATGATTTTGCCATGACCACTGGATTGTTTGCTAATTAAATAACATTTCTCCAGCAGAGTTTGATCAACCTTATATTTCACTCATGAATTTAAGTTGATTTTTTTTTTAAAATGGAGTTGATTTACTTTGGTTAACCACTATGTTTAATCACTGCATATGATATGACTTGGCATTATTAACAGCTGATCATGGTGGCTATTACATAGGGGTGTTACAAGTTCTCCTCCTCTAAAAGAAATTCTCGTCCCGAGAATTTAGGAGGTAGAAGGAAAGAGTCCGGGATATTCTTCCCGAAGATGATCCTCACGTTCCCAAGTGGCTTCATCTTCAGTATGATTCGACCATTGCACTTTTAGGAACTTGGTCGTCTTCTGACGAGTACGACGCTCAGCTTCGTCGAGGATGCGGATCGGATGCTCCTTATATGAAAGATTATCTTGCAGTTGTAGCATCTCATGATCCACTGCACGATGCGGAGATTCCTTGAAGCACTTACGGAGTTGTGATACGTGGAAGACATCATGAATATGAGAGAACTGTGGCGGCAATTCCAATTTATAAGCCACATGTCCACGTCTAGCCACGATACGGAAAGGACCAATATAGCGAGGAGCTAGCTTGCCCTTGATTCCGAAACGACGGGTGCCCTTCATTGGAGTGACACGAAGATAGGCTTGATCACCAGGTTGATAGATCACACCCCATCGCTTGCGATCATAATTACTCTTCTGACGGTCTTGAGCTGCTTTGAGATTCTCCCGGACAATTCGGACTTGTTCTTCGGCATGCTGAATGATGTCCGGTCCAACAAGAGGTCGTTCCCCAGTTTCTGACCAATTCAGAGGGGTTCGACATTTACGTCCATAAAGAACCTCAAATGGGGCCATTTTTAAGCTGGCTTGATAGCTGTTGTTATAAGAGAACTCGGCATACGGGAGAGATTCCTCCCATTTCTTACCGAAGGATATAACACAGGCTCGTAGCATGTCTTCAAGCACTTGATTAACACGCTCAACTTGGCCTTGGGACTGAGGATGATATGCGGAACTCCAGGTAATATGAGTTCCCATGGCTTCTTGGAAACTTTCCCAGAACTTGGAAGTGAAAAGAACACCACGGTCTGAACTAATCTCCTTCGGAATACCATGGAGAGAAACAATTCTGGCAATGTACAGTTCTGCTAGCTGGCTAGCGGTGATAGTCTCCTTAACAGGTAGGAAATGAGCAACCTTGGAGAGTTGGTCGACGACGACAAGAATGGCATCGTGACCCTTCTGAGATTTAGGAAGACCAGTAATGAAGTCCATCTGCACTTTATCCCACTTCCACAACGGAATAGGGAGCGGTTGAAGAATTCCAGCAGGCTTCTGATGTTCTGCTTTCACGCGACGACAAACGTCACACTCGGCAACATAACGAGCAATATCCTGCTTCATCCTAGACCACCAGTACCTTTGACGAAGATCTCGATACATCTTGGTACTACCCGGATGGATAGACAGCGGTGTATCATGGGCCTCCTTCATGACTTTGTCAGTCATCAGCTCGAAGCGAGGTACTACGATGCGGTCTCTGAAATATAATGTACCATCTTCAGCAACTGAGAAATCCCGATACTTAGCAAGGTGAAGCTCCTTCTTCATCAAGTCAATTTCAGCATCTTTGTCTTGCGCTTCTTTAACAGCCTTCAGAAGGTCTGGCTGTACCACAAGGTTATTAAGAGAACCCTGGGGAACAATTCGCAGATTCAGCTGAGTCAGTTCTGCGTGAAGACGAGGTTGAGCTTGCCTAACCATGAGGTTGTTGCAATATGACTTGCAACTCAGGGCATCGGCCATTACATTAGCTTTGCCCGGGGTATAAGAAATACCGCAGTCATAATCCGCAATAGCTTCTAACCATCGTTGTTGTCGGAGATTAAGATCCGGTTGAGTGAATAAGTATTTCAGACTTTGGTGATCGGTATAAATTTCACACCGATTACCCAGAAGGTAGTGTCGCCATAACTTCAATGCATACATCACTGCTGCAAGTTCAAGATCATGCACTGGATAATTCTCTTCATGTGGACGCAATTGACGTGAAGCATATGCAATTACTCTCCGCTCTTGCATTAGGACGCAGCCTAATCCCTGACGAGAGGCGTCGCAATATATGACAAAGTCCTTGCGAGAATCAGGAGGAGCAAGCACTGGAGCAGAAGTGAGCTTGTCCTTGAGGGTTTGGAAACTTTCCTGACACTTGTCTGTCCACTCAAACTTAACGCCTTTGTGGAGCAGATTAGTCAGGGGCTTGGCGATCTTGGAGAAGTTCTCGACGAATCGGCGACAATAGCTGGCTAGACCGAGAAAGCTTCGGACCTGCTTGGCATTCTTCGGAGGAGTCCAATCAAGGATAGCCTGAACACGCTCCGGGTTAACGGCAATACCGTCCTTGGAAATCACATGTCCAAGGTAGGTCACTTCAGGAAGCCAGAATTCGCATTTAGAGAACTTGGCATATAATTGGTGCTCTCGAAGTCTCTCCAGAACTAGTCGAAGGTGCTCAGCATGTTCTTCTTTGTTCTTCGAATAAACCAGAATATCATCCAGATATACCACGACGAATTTGTCGAGGTAATCCATGAATATGTAATTCATTAGGCGGGAGAATGTAGCTGGAGCGTTTGTTAAACCAAACGACATGACTGTGTACTCGTAAGAGCCATAACGAGTAACGAATGCAGTCTTCGGAATATCCTCTTCGCGAACACGGATCTGGTGGTAACCCAACCTCAAGTCGAGTTTAGAAAACACCGAAGATCCAGCGAGTTGATCATATAAATGTTGATCCGGGGAAGTGGATATTTATTCTGAATGGTTGCCTGGTTGATAGGACGATAATCTTGGACCAACCTATTCGTTCCATCTTTCTTCTTAACAAAGAGAGAAGGTGCTCCCCAAGCAGAAGAACTAGGGCGGATGAAACCCTTCCTTAAAGATTTATCAATTTCCTCCTTAAGCTCGATGAGGTGGTGCGGAGGCATCTTGTAGGGACGCTTCGCAATAGGAGTGGTGCCAGGCTTCAAGTCGATGACGAACTCGACAGCTCTAGCAGGGGGTATTCCTGGAAGTTCTTCTGGAAAAACATCCGGGAAGTCACAGACAACTGTGATAGTCTCAATCCCATCAAGCGGAGAAGCATTCAACGCATTCAAGGCATAAATTTGAGCCTCGGCGTTCTGAGTGATATGAGCATGGTAATTCACCATCTCATTCGAGGGGTGCAAGAGGTGAACAACTTTGGTGGCACAATTGATTGAGGCATAGTGGGCCTTCAACCAATCCATTCCCAGAATAAGGTCAATCTTGGACGATTTCAGAATAATGGGAGACGCACTGAACTCCAACTCTTCGATTTCAACGGGAACATTATAGCTAACTGCAAAGGTTCGGCAACCACCCGCGGGGGTGTGTACCAATAAGGGTGTGTTCATGTATTCGCATTTAATGTCATGCATGCGTGCAAAATGTTCTGACATGAAGGAATGCGATGCTCCTGAATCAAATAAAACAGATGCTGGTACTGAATTAACGAGAAGTGTACCCATCACAGTATCTGGTTGATCTGGAGCTTCAGACATGTTGACGTGGTAGTACTGCCCATGACCATAAGAAGGTCTGGCATTATTGTTGCGCTGCTGAGGAATACCACGGCCAATTCCACGTCCAGCAGAAGGGAGAGCTAGTTGATTCTGATTCTGAGAACAATCTCTAGCACGGTGACCTGGCTTGCCACACTTGAAGCATAGTCCGCTGTCAGGACGAGGTGCTGGAGCTCGAGGTGCTGGAGCTGGCAGGGGCTGTCTCGGTGGTGGAGGTGGCAGACGGGGTGCAGCATAAGAAGGTCTGTTCGCAGGAGCTGCTGAACGGAACATGCCTTGGGGAAACCAGATGCGTCGCTTCTGGGAAGACGAGCCCGAAGATGAGCCCGACTCACGGGTGCGTCTGGACGCTTCCTTGTGCTTCTTAAGTCCAGTTTCAACCATGATGGCCTTATTCACCAAGGTGGCGAAATCAGGGTAATCTTGAACAAGAAGGGCTAACTGAATGTCATGGTGCAGTCCTTCACGAAACTTCTCCTGTCTGCGTTCATCAGTAGGAATGTCCTCTTCAGCGTAACGAGATAAGTCTAGAAACTCGCGCTGATAGACTTCCACAGTCTTGTTGCCCTGAACAAGATTACGGAACTCGGCCTTCTTCCGAGCTATGACAGCTTGAGGAATGTAGCGGGCACGGAATGCAATCTTGAATTCTGCCCAAGTGACGACAGTACCAGGTGGCAGGGTCTGTCGGTAAGTGGCCCACCATTGGGCTGCGGGACCCTTAAGAAGATATGTCGCAAAAGTGACATAGTTAATTTCGGCGACACTAGCAGACTCCATCTCATGGGAGATGTCACGCAGCCAGTCATCGGCATCCAATGGGTTGACTGTGTTGCGGAAGAAGGATGGGCTGAGCCGCATAAATTCTGGCAAAGTGATGGAGAAAGGCTGCTGATTAGCATCAGGACGAGGGAACTGCTGCATAATTCCCGTCATAAACTGGCGGTTGAGTTCAAACTGTTGCATCATCGCTGCCATGTAATCAGGTGGTGGCGGCGGTGGCGGGTTGTTGTCAGCCATCCTGCTATTCCAACAGGGGTATTTCAGCGATAGCTTATGCAAGTGTTTAACAATAAACATGAGGTAACTCGACATTATTGAAAGAGTGCAATAAATGCTAGAAGTAGTCATTAAGACGTACAGATCCATACATAGTCGGTTACATTCGGGCAGCATAGCGGCGCAAATTGAAAAGCTAGACATGCTAGGCGGCGCGCAGGCACGCGGTAAGGAAGTACACAACGGGACATAGCAAAGGCTACATCAACGTCGGAGAAAACCACTGAAACGGGGTAACTGCAAGTGCGGACGATGGACGTTCGTCGCAGAAGGATCCTGCGCTCCATGGGCACTCTGATGCAGAACCCGGTCTCGAGAAGAAAGAAGAGGTCCACGTGCAGGCGTGTGACCTCCCACAGCAGGCCAGACGATCCCTGATGGCATCTCAGTCCTGCTCGGGTAAAGAATGTACTCCGGATGCATCCCTGCACGAACAGCTGGTAGCAACTGTGTCATAGCCTCGTAGTAGCGTGCTCGAGTGGCAAACAACTCAACAGCAAGTGCACGAACAGTGCGATCCAAAGCCTGAGCATAGTGGATCAGAACTCGCTGATCATAGCGACGAGGCTCGTACGGGGCACAGATAGCTGTGTAAAATCCAGTAGCATCTCCAACAGGTGCATACGGAATGTACCGATACTCAGAGGCATCCAAGTCAGCACTGAACTGTCCTCGAAGTCGTGCGACGGCAGAGTAAGCAGCATCATGGACTGCCATCTCAATCGTCACGCCGATACCGTGAAAACGGTGAAGCTCAGTGTCAGAGTTATCCTGCCGATCGTAGATGCGAACATCAGCATAGTACTGCTCCTGGTTGAACTCACGATAAACCTCATAGACCATGTACTCGGGGCACCAGCGGTAACCCAGTCTACTCAGGAGGGCGATCAGAACAGCTGGAAATCCAGGGGCATCACGAGCCCAAGTGCGAAGCACAAGCTGGGTCGTAGGCCGCGGTGGAAATAGCCGATCCATCTGAAACAGAAAGGTTCAGGGTTGTCATAAGACAATGAGAAATATAACCAATCTCGGAAGGAAAGGTTAAACAAAACAATGGAAAGGAAAATGATTATCAGACTAATCAGATCAAAGACAGGGAAATCGCACTGAATCCAGCTCTCCGGGTGGATAGAATTAACGAGAACCTAAATGTCGGCGTTTAGTAATTTTGCAAAACCCGAATAGAAGAGAGGATAGAATCCCAGAGTAAAGACGGGGAATAAAAGATCCTAATACCACCCAGTTGGCGACGTGGGCCCGTAAGCCAGACAGCCAAGTTAGTAAAACAATTTTTGACCACTAGACTCAACTTCGGCCAAGGAATTGGAAAGGGGGAACTCCTAGAGGCAGTCGGCTCTGATACCAACCTGTGACGACCCCGGCTTAATCATGCACTAATCATACACGCAAATGCGCACGATCAAGCCTAAGGACTCACTTGAAGATATCACAACACAACTCTAAAACATAAAATAAAGTCATACAAGCTTAATATTACAAGCCAGGGCCTCGAGGGCTCGAATACAAGCTCGATGGCATAAGAGCGTCAGCGGAAGCATTAGATATCTGAGTACAGATATATTACAGAGAGAGAGATAAGCCTTTACAGAGGCGGGGTAAAAATAAAAACTACGATCGAAAGGCGTAGGCCTCCTGCCCTGGACCCTCCGATCCTACTCCTGGTCGTCGAACGGCTCCTCGTAGTAGTAGTACTCGCCAGGCGGATAGTAGTACTGGTCGTCGGCTGGGGCTTCTGGCTCAGGGGCTCCGTCGTCTGGTGGCATCAAATGGAATATGGGGGAAAAAGAAAATAAAGCAAACGTGAGTACTCATCCGAAGTACTCAGCAAGCAAGGATCTACACTACATATGCATCATTGTCAAAGGAATGGCTGTATATGTGGACTGGGCTGCAGAAATGCCAGAATAGAGGGGGAAAGCCTAGTCCTATCGAAGACTAGCATCTTCAACAATCTTCGACAGTCTTGCAGCATCAGGAGAGAGCAGATGAACATAATGTAAAGTAGTAGTAGTAATATCATCAACCTCGACCTGAGATCCTTTCTCGACTCCCTGCGAGAAAGCAATCCCAGAGCCGTACTATCCAGTTCTCACCACATGTTCTAGTTGTACCGATCGGGATACAACTCCGAGTGTCCGTTACCGTAGGATAGGCTATCGATAGAAGTTTCTTCCCTGCAGGGGTGCACCAACTTACCCACCACGCTCACTTAACTCTGGCCGGACACACTTTTCTGGGTCATGCCCGGCCTCGGCTAAGCAACACGCCGCAACCCGACCTAGGCTTATAAGAGAGGTCAGCACGCCGGACTAAACCTATGCCCCCAGGGGTCTTGGGCCATCGCCCCGGGAACTCCTGCACGTTACGGGGCCACCGAGAGCAGACCTAGCAACCCCTTATACAAGCGCGGTTGCGTTACCAGTCCAACTCGGCGTGCGCCGCTCCTTACTGACGTCAAACAAGCTTTGGCTGATGTGTACAACGCAGAACGCCCATACTATGCCCACGTGATGGTTAGTGCTATCGGGCCAGAGGCCCCTCGGATCAAATATCCAAACCGTAGTGGATTAGGAGCGCGCGGAAACGAGCAGAGACTCACGATCGATGTGACCCCGTCGCCCCGTCTCGAGGACTTGCGGCAAGGGCTAAGAATGCCCGGCCACGCCTCGTAGTTATCTCGCGGGCACCATCCAGGTCAACCCGACTCCACATCACTTCGCGTTAAGCTCGCGCGGGTACCCCTCAGGGCCGACCCGTCTTTAGTATCATAGTTTAGTGCAAGTCATAATATCCAAGGTAATTGTGTGTCTGACACCGAAGGGAACCCTGAGGAATCACCCTCGATGGAATTCCCGCTCGATGTTATCATCAAGGTGAACGAAGGAGGAATCACCCTCGAGGTCCACACTTGAGAGGTTGCGCGACGATGTCGTTATCGGGGGTGGTGTAGGAGGAATCACCCTCGCTTACCACGACCGAGTAACTAACCTACAAGGTTAACATCAGAAGTGCTAACGAGGTATCACCCTCGGCACTCGATGATAACCCAGCAGTGTCGGCAACTAAGGGGAAGTGATGTGCGGTGCCATGGTCTAGTCTTCAATCCCGATGATCGGGTCTTCTGATGTCCAGCAGGGCAGTCAGGATCAAGTGGAGGTCTCTGTCGTGTCTCTACCCACCTTATACTAAGCAGTCTAGGATAACCGGTAAGGTAACAAAGCAGGGTACAATAATCAGGCTATGCAGCAGATATAGGAAAACAGTAGCAGTAGCAGTTCTAATGCAAGCATAAGAGAGAAAAGAGTAGGCGATATAGGCATGCTCAAAATGGGGGTGCTTGCCTGTTTGCTCGGGGGCAAGGGCAAGGTCTTCAGTAGTATCGTCGGGGACGTAGTCGTACTCCTGTGCGGCGTCTGCCTCGGGAGCTACGTCAACGTCGGGGGCTACCGAGAGAGAAGAGGGGGAAGAAACAGGTAAACATAATGCAAACAAATGCAACACGGTGCGTGTGATGCTATGATGCAGTGTAGGGTTGCCTAAATATGCATCTAAGTCATTTTAGTTTTTTTTAGAATTATTCTGGGATTTAATATCCGACGTGTGTGCACTATTCATCTGTCGGATTCGGGTCCGGAGTTACGAGTTCTTCTACGTAGGGGGTTCCGATGGAGAAACAGACGGCACGATCAGACTCGTCTCGTCGTTCTGAGCAACTTTCATGTTTTAACTTTTTCGATCCGAGCTACGGTTTAAAAGTTATTAATTTTTAAAGATTATTTGAATTTCTGGAATTATTTTATTTATCAGAAAATGAATTATGACGTCAGCATGACGTCACTGTGATGTCAGCGCTCAACAGCGTCGCTGACCAGTCAAACATGACATGTGGGTCCAGTGGGACCCACATGTCAGTCTCTGTTAAGACTAACAGTGGATTAATTCAGTTAACAGGGTGATTAGAGGGGTGGGCCCCACATGTCAGTGAGACATTAGGCTAAATTAATTAATTTTAGTTAATTAAGTGCTTAATTAGGTTAATTAGCCGCCGGGGCCCACATGTCAGAGAGAGGGGGTGAACAGTGCCGCGTTGACTCTGGTCAACGAGGTCAAAGTGGGGTCCCAGGGCCCACCCGTCAGTGGCCCAGGTGGTGCCACGTGGGTGCCACGCCAGCGCGGCGACCGGAGACGCGCCGGCGACCTTCCCAGCGGCGGAAGTTCGCCGGAGCTGCCCGGAAATCCGCTACGCTGCGTCAAATCGCCCGCAACCACTTGCGTTCGATCGGTCTCTCGCCCGCGCATCTAACTACGGTGGTAGTTCGACCGAACACAGCCTCTAGCGACGGCGGCGAGCGGTGGAGCGGTCGCCGGAGTTCGGGCTTCGACGAATCCTTAGCTAGGGGGTACGGGAGAGCGTGTGCGCGGGCGCGTTCGACTCCTGGAAGCAGCAGGAACAGAATGCCGTGCTCAAACGAGCACGACAGGGGCCATGGCCACGGCGGCGAGTTGAACCGCGGCGTCGGGCTCACGGCGTCGTCGGCTGCTAGCTACAGGCGACGGCGGGCAGCGCAAAGAATAGGAGAGAAAGGCTGGAAGCTCACCGAGCGGCTACGGAAAGCCCTTGGTGGCTTAGGAGCAGCAGACGGCGCCGGGGACGACGAAGCTCACCGGAAGCGGAGAGATGCGGGGCGGCTCGATTCGCTTGTAGCCGGGCTCCCTGGCTCCTTCCAGTGGCGCCAGAGGTTGAGGAAGACGACGACGGAGCTGGCCGGCACAGTGGGCGAGCGCGGGGTCGCCGGTGGCCACGGCAAATGGCGAAGTGCGGCGTCGTTGGCGCTCGGACGCCTCGGATCTGAGGAGGAAGGAGGCAGAGCGAGCGAGGGAGAGAGATGGGGAATGCCAGGGGAAGCCAGGGGGGGTTGAGTGGCTCCGGCCTTATCTCCTCCTCCTCCCTGTAGCGTCGGTGGCGCCGCGGTGTCGCCGGCCGACTGGCGCGCGCGCGCGCGGCCACGGCGGGGACGACACGGGGAGGAGGGAGACGAGGTGGGCCTGCTGGGCCGCGACTCGGGGCACTGTGCACTAAGGCCCAGTGCACAGTGTCCCGCTTTTGATTTTCTGTTTTAGCTTCTCCATTTTCTTTTATCCTTTTCTGTTTCAAAATGTTTAGGGCACTTGTGCACTTTCGAAAAATGTGGGAGTTGGCCCAAATATTGCAATGCAATATTAGCTCTCACCAAAAAGTGGTTTGGACAGTTTTGGAGTTCATTTGAATCTGCAATGATTTTAAATGAATTAATATTGCTGTTTTGGGTGCTGTTTCATCTTGTTTCACTCACTTAGCTAACTCCAAAAATAATGACTATGATTTTGCCATGACCACTGGATTGTTTGCTAATTAAATAACATTTCTCCAGCAGAGTTTGATCAACCTTATATTTCACTCATGAATTTAAGTTGATTTTTTTTTAAAAATGGAGTTGATTTACTTTGGTTAACCACTATGTTTAATCACTGCATATGATATGACTTGGCATTATTAACAGCTGATCATGGTGGCTATTACATAGGGGTGTTACATCCGCATTGAGTGCAATCATCGCTATGATGCCGCTCTGCAATGCGCACAGCGTTGAAGCAACTTGAAACGTGCCGCTCGAAGAAGACGTGCGGCGATTCTTTGACTCCACGGTCGAAAAGCAGGTCCGGGTGGAGGAGTGGCTCGTCCGCAACACCACTGAGCAAGAAATAGAATTCATTGCTCGAAGAGTGGAGGAGGACAGGCTCGCCAGGGAAGCTGGCGATTTTGGTTATACTTTGGTGGAGCTCGACGAGGCACAAAAGGAGAGCCTTGCCGAGCAGGGGATGCTTGCCGGGAAGGGCGAGCTCGCCGCACCCGGCAAGGATGTCGGGCCAAGCCAGCCTGCCGACGAGTCAGGCAGCTCGGAGGATGAGGGCTCCTCTTTCGAGGAGGGCACCGAAAGCCCACCGCAGTCAGAGTCCCCAGCCCCTCTGAGGAGGAAACGCCTTCGCAGGCTTGGCAAAGTGGCTGAGCGGCAAGAAGTTCAACAACCGCCGGAGCGCCGTTCGACGCGCTCGACCACGGCAAGGGCTGGTGCTGCGGGAGCGTCTCACGCGGCCCTGGCAACTGGAGCAGGGTCATCAAAGACCGCTGCTACTACCCCCGCCAAGCGGCCAAGGAGCCCAGCTCCCCCTCCTCCCCCTCCTCACACGGAGGCGGACTTTGATTTTTCCGCTCTCAGCGAAGAGGACAACGAGGAAGAGTAAGTTCCCTTGCCGCGACCTTCAATCTTTGTAAGATTTTGTTTCTGTCCTCACTTGTCGCGCTCCGGCCTTGCTTCCGCCGGGAGGAAACCTTGGCGGAGAGGACAAGGAAGAGAGCTAAGGTCTCGACGAGCAAGACCGTGGTGGTCGTCGAAGATGAGCCCACGGCAACCACCGGGGGAGCGTCTGAGACCATCCCGACTAGCTCGGAGCCCAGCCCTCGTCGCAGCCCCCAGCGCAGCCCCCAGCGTAAGTGTTTCAACTACCTTTCGCTGGCGGTCGCTGAGGAACAAGCATTTGTCACTGACATCTTTGTTCGTGTAGGAGAGGAGCAGCAAGTGGAGCCATCTGAAGGTTCTCCAGAAGTACCACCCCCCTCGACCACACCGCCAAGGAGAAGATCTCCGGTAAGGGCTCCCACTAGCGAGCCGAGCCACGAAGAGGAGCCGGCAAGCGCCGAAGCGCCAAGCACCAGCGCTGGCGACCCCACCCCAATGACAAACGTTGACGGGGGAGGGGAGCCCACCGCTCCTGAGCTCAACACGGGTAAACCCACTTGCCGCAAAACTCTTTCTGCTTTCTTCTTTTGTCTTCTTGAATTTCTTCCTGAAGCTCTTTTTGCTTTACTTCTCGGGTTGGCAGAGCCCTCCTCGGTGGAGCCAATGAACATTGACTCTTCTGCCGAAGAGAACACCGCAGGGGCCGTCGACGACGAGGCCGCCAAGGCCGCCGCTGCCAAGGCCGACAAGCTGGCAGCCGACAAGCTTGCCGACGAAGAAGCTGCCAGGGCTGCCGAAGAGGCCGGCAAGGCCGCCGAGGATAATACCGCCAAGGCGCCCACCGATGAAGCCGCCAAGGCTGCTGAAGCTGAGGCCGCCCAGAAGGCTGCTGAGGAGGCCGGCGAGGGAGCCGGTGGTCGTACTGACGGCCCTGAGGCCACAGGAGCGCCAGGCGCTACTCCGACCACGGGTCCTTCAACCACTGACGAGGCGGCAGCGCCCAACTCGCCTCCGCCAAGCAAATACATCCGGGTCGGCGAGAACGTCTACGTCAGCCTCCCCTGGACGGTGGGCTCCAGAGCGCCAACCGAGGAGGATGTTGTGGACGAGGAGATCCTTGCCGCTGCCGAGCTCCAGCTTGTGGATGCGCCAGGCGCCAGCAGCAGTAGCACGTCTGAAGAGGAGCAACTGCTTCAAAAGCTGCTGAATCTTCATCGCGCCCGACGGGAGAAGCTAGCTTCCAGGGAGGCGCTCATCGAGAAGGCCGAAGCTGACATGTTGAGGCGCGCGAAGATCTTGGCGGACGTCCGCGCGCGATCTCTTAATGCGTTAGAGGTCAAGCGGGCACAGCTGGCCGAAGAACGGCAGGCCCTCCTCCTGATGAAGCAAGACATTGAACAAAAATAGGAGGAGACCGCCAAGGAGTTGTCTGCTCAGGCCGGTGATCTGAACCAGCGAAAAGTGGACCTTGATGCCCACGAAGAGGAACTTGCCGAGCGCAAGAAGAAACTTGCCGAAACCCTCCAACAGAAAGACGAGGAGGTGGCAAGACTTGTCGCAGAGCGGACCCAGGGGCAGGCACAAAAACACCAGAAGGAAATCGAAGCCTTGGCCCAAGAGTACGCCAGCAAGTTGGTGGAGGCCACCAACGCTGTCGCTGCTGCAGAAGTGAACAGGAAGGAAACGGAGGAGAAAGTGGCAAGACTAGAGGCCACCCTCAAGGCAAACGGTGACAAGCTCTCAACGCTTGAAAGTGAGAGGGCAAAGGTGACCCACACTTTGGCGGAGATGCAAGTTACCATAGCCAAGAAGAACAATCTGCTTGCCGCCACCAACGACTCCAGAGCAGACCTGAAGCTGAAGCTGACCACGCTGAAGGAGACGCTCGACACCACCAGAAAGCGCGAAGGGCTTCTAATGACAGAGCTCTAGAAGGAAAAGGGTCTGCTTCAAGACGCTATTGCAACCCACAAGAAGTTCAGGGATAACATGGGGATCTTCACAGACAGGCTTGCCAGCGCCGCCGAGGACATCGACAAGGAGCTGACTGCCCTGAAGGTGCCGGACTTCGGGTACTCCACCGACAAGAACACGCAAACTAGCGTCAAGCTAGCCGAGTTCTTCGACGGAGTAGTAGAAGCACTCCAACAGCTCCAAGTCAATCACAAGGCTCAACTGGCCGACGAGTCACGCAGGCTTTGCCGGGGAGTTCTCCGGAGGTTGTTGGTGAAGATAGCATACAGAAACCTGGGCGTCGACTTCAGCAACATCTTCAAAAGCTTGCCGAAGGGATACGACCCCGCGCCACTAGAGGCCCTTGTCGCGCCCATCGTGGAGAGGGTGGACCATATCCAGAGAGTCGAAGGCGAGCACCGCAATTAGAGAGCCCATTCTTCTCCCTCCTTGCCACTGCTAGACATGTTAAAGAACAATCTGTTTAAGCCGCGGCAACTTATCTTGTAATATAACTTGCAATATTTTGGAGTTAATGCATGTCATCTCCCTTGAGCAATTTCTTTCTTTGTGTGTACTTGCCCTACGCTTATAGGGAACTTGCCGGTGCGCGCACCATTGCCGCGAGCGCTGGGTGCGGGACTTCAGCAGCCTGCTGGCGGTGCCGCTGCCGGCAAGCAACCTTGTCGCGCTCAGTGCAGCCACTTAGGTTGTTGAGCGGACTCGAAACAAGGTAAGGGCGCGACCGATTACGCTTAGGTTCCGTCGCGCACAGGTTTTCCATACAAAGAGTAGTATCGTTCAAGGAAAATAACCTTGAAAATAAAAAAGAATTTGATTGTTCAAACTTTGGCACTTAGCTTTGTCGCTGATCTCTCCGCGGCAAGGTCTTGTCACTGCTTGCCGCTGCCTTCTTCCCGGCAAGGCAAAGTTTCTTTGAACGACGCCTGGTCCATATCATTATCCCATCCCCCCCGGCAAACTTGTGCGCGAGGGAAGCTTCTGTCTCTTTGAGAAAAAGAAAGAAGAGAAAATAAAGATATAGGAGCCTGGCGGCTCGTTAATGCTTACCGGGGAGGCTGTACTGCACAGTATGTCAGATAATCATGCAAAATAAAAGTAAACATGAAATCGTCAAAAACTGCGAAATACAAAAGCTTTATTTATGCACAGGGTCTGCGCCTGGCTTTGTACAAAGGATTACATGCAACAGCGGCAAGACCTGTACAAAAGGTGGTTGCCGGGGAAGGGCCCGGCAACCGCGCCTTATGGAAAAAACTTACGAAGATGCTCAATGTTCCAGGAATTGATCACTAGAATGCCATCCCCGGTCTCCAGGCGGACAGCGCCAGGCCTGGTGACTCGTTTCACCGGATAAGGGCCTTCCCACTTCGGCGTCAACTTGTTTGAATTCTTGGCCGACTGAACGCGCTGAAGAACAAGGTTGCCTTCCTCGAGACTTCTGGCATTAACTTTGTGGCTATGGTAGCGACGCAAAGCTTGCTGGTAGCGAGCAGCTCTCACAGCAGCCTGAAGACGATCCTCCTCGAGGAGCACAGCGTCATCTTGCCGTAGTTGCTCTTGCTCAAGCTCATCGTAAGCGAGCACTCGAGGTGACCCGTATATGAGTTCCGTGGGGAGAACTGCCTCTGCTCCATAAACTAGAGCAAAAGGCGTCTGGCCAGTAGCTCGATTTGGCGTCGTCCTGATCGACCAAAGAACCACTGGCAGCTCCTCGATCCAGTTCTTGCCGCACTTGCGCAGCCTGTCGAAAGTTCTTGTCTTGAGCCCACGCAGCACTTCAGCATCTGCCCTTTCAGCTTGACCGTTGCTTCGCGGGTGAGCAACAGAAGCAAAATAGACCTTGGCGCCAAGGTCTTCGACATACTGCATGAAGGCGTGGCTCGTGAACTGGGTACCGTTGTCGGTGATGATCCTGTTAGGAACACCAAAGCGGCAAACAATTCCCTTGAAGAACTTGATGGCTGATTGTGCTGTCACCTTCCTCACTGCTTCCACTTCCGGCCACTTCGTAAACTTGTCGATGGCCACATACAAGTACTCGAAGCCCCCGGTGGCACGGGGAAAGGGGCCGAGGATGTCGAGCCCCCAGACCGAAAATGGCCAGGAGAGAGGGATTGTCTGGAGAGCTTGAGCTGGCTGATGAATCTGCTTGGAATGAAACTGGCACGCTTCACACTTGGTTACTAGTGCAGTTGCATCCTGGAGGGCGGTGGGCCAAAAGAAACCTTGCCGGAAAGCCTTTCCAGCAAGGGCTCTTGACCCTATGTGGTGACCACATATGCCTCCATGAATCTCCGCCAACAGCTCCTGTCCTTCTTCCCGGGGAATACACTTCAATTTCACACCGTTTGGTCTTTTTCTGCACAGCATGTCATCGACAAATTGATACATATTGGACCGTCGGGCTACTTTCTCTGCTTCTTCCTGCTCTTCGGGAAGTTCTCCTGTCTGAAGGAAACGGACGATCT
Organism: Thinopyrum elongatum; assembly: GCA_011799875.1. Lineage (NCBI taxonomy): Eukaryota > Viridiplantae > Streptophyta > Magnoliopsida > Poales > Poaceae > Thinopyrum > Thinopyrum elongatum. The sequence goes on along the minus strand of CM022298.1, from coordinate 490,921,209 downwards.
GCTGCGCCCACGCTGGAGCCTGTGGCTCGACAACGAGGACTAAAGGCATTTCTTCTGCCGCGGGAACATTAGGCCCTACGGCAAGAGCTTGTCGCTCTACCAGAGCCGGCCGTTCCCCGACGAGCTTGGCGGGAATAGCCGCTTCAACGACGAGAGCCTGGGGCCCTGCTGGAGCGTGCTGTCCTTCAACAAGCTCGTCGGGAGCAGTTGCTTCAACGACGGAAGCCCAAGGCCTCGTCGGAGCATCTTGCTCCTCAGCGCTTCGATCAGGAGCGCCTGCTTCAACGACAAGGACCCGAAGTCTTGTCGGAGCAAGTTGCCCCTTTGCCTCTTGCCTAGGAGCACCCGCTTCAACGACAAGAGCGTGAGGCCTTGTCGGAGCAAGTTGCCCCTCTGCATCTTTGGCGCTGGCTTTGGCAGCCTTCTTGCCGGCGGCTTCGGGGAGCTCTGCCGGGAAGTAGTCGCCAGAAGCCAACTTCCTCTTCCTGCCTTGCCCTACTGATGGCGTCACGGATGGCTGAGTTAGTTGGAGCACAAAAGTGCCTGGTTCCACAGGCAATTTTAGTGCGGCGCGCTTTGACAAACCATCGGCAATGTCATTCTCAGCACGTGGGACGTGCTCCATTTGTAGGCCGTCAAAGCGTTCCTCCAACTTCCTCACCTCATCTACATAAGCTTCCATCAATGGGCATTGGTAGTTCTTGTTCACTTGCCTGACGACAAGCTGCGAATCTCCCCTGACAATAAGCTTCTTAATCCCAAGGTCTGCCGCGATCCTGAGACCGGCAAGCAACCCCTCATATTCTGCAGTATTGTTCGTCGCCTGTTCCTTGGGAAAGTGCATTTGGACCACGTACTTGAGGTGCTCTCCGGTGGGTGCGACAAGCAGTACGCCAGCACCGGCGCCTTGCAGCGAAAAGGCACCATCAAAGTACATAAGCCACTCTTTGCTTGTCTCCTTGCCGGGGAGAGTCGTCTCTGGGATTTCTTCGTCTGGCGTTGGCGTCCATTCTGCGACAAACTCTGCCAAAGCTCGGCTCTGTATGGTTGATGTACTCTCAAACTTGAGACCAAAGCTCGACAACTCCAACGCCCACTCGACAATCCTGCCTGTCGCTTCTGGATTTTGCAAAATCCTTTCCAGCGGGAAGCGAGTGACGATGGTAACTTCATGTGCTTGAAAGTAATGGCACAGCTTTCTCGAGGCCATGAGAAGGCCGAAAAGCAGCTTCTGCACACCAGAATACCTTGACCTAGCTCCCTGCAGAAGAGAGCTCACAAAGTAGACCGGGCGCTGCACCATTTTCTTCTTTTGTATCACTTCGCCTGACTGCGCAGACGAATCCTTGTCGGCAGCAAAACTTGTCAGGGGAGCCCCCAGCTTGTCGCAGGACGTGCTTGCCGCAGTTACTGCCTCCTCATCCACCTCTCTCTCCGCTACTAGCGCATCACTAACCACTTGATTGGTTGCCGCTAGATACAGCAACAACTTCTCTTGTGGTTTAGGTGCGACAAGTATTGGAGGAGAGGAGAGGTATCTCTTCAAGTCTTGCAGCGCTGCCTCCGCCTCCGGAGTCCATTTCAATGGACCTGCCTTTTTTAAGATTTTGAAAAATGGCAGGGCGCGCTCAGCTGACTTGGAGATAAACCTACTGAGAGCAGCAACACAGCTGGCAAGTCGTCGTACATCCTTGACGCGCTTCGGTGCTTCAATTTGCTCAATGGCTTTGATTTTGTCAGGATTGGCTTCAATTCCACGTTGAGACACAAAGAACCCGAGAAGTTTGCCGGAGGGAACTCCAAACACGCACTTCTCGGGGTTGAGCTTCAGGTTGATCTTGCGCAGATTTACAAAAGTTTCTTCTAGATCTTGAACCAAAGTAGCCCTGTCTTTGCTTTTGACCACTATATCATCCATATAGGCTTCCACATTTCTGTGCAGCTGAGGCTCAAAAGCAATCTGGACGGCTCTTGCAAATGTCAAACCAGCATTTTTCAAACCAAATGGCATACGTATGAAACAGTATGTGCCATAGGGTGTGATAAATGCGGTCTTTTCCTCATCTTCCTCAGCCATGAAGATTTGATGATACCCTGAATATGCGTCAAGAAATGAAAGCAAATCACATCCTGCCGTGGAGTCAACAATCTGGTCTATGCGGGGCAAAGGAAATGGGTCTTTGGGACAAGCTTTATTGACATCAGTGAAATCAATACAAAGCCTCCATTTTCCATTCGCTTTGCGCACGACAACAGGATTGGCCAACCACGTAGGATGGAGCACTCCTCTGACGAGGCCTGCTGCTTCCAACTTCTTGATTTCTTCCGCAATAAACTCTTGCCGCTCCACAGCTTGCTTTCTGGCTTTCTGCTTGACGGGCCTCGCGTGGGGACAAACGGCAAGGTGGTGCTCAATTACTTTCCTGGGAACACCGGGGATGTCAGACGGTTGCCATGCAAACACGTCGACATTCGCCCGCAGGAAAGCAACGAGCGCGCTTTCCTATTTGTTGTCAAGTGTGGCACTGATGGTGAAGGAACCACCAGTGCCGTCCTCCTTGGCGGGCACCTTCTTTGTCGCCGGCGGAGCGGCTTTGTTCTTCTTGCACTTGCCGGTGGAGCTCTCTGGTGCGTCCTCGACGGCAGCGCAGCACTCCGAAGAGGTGCGCTTGCCGGAGTGGGCACAGGAGCTCTTGCCGGACTTCCTCTTGTTCTCCCCCCCGAGAGCTTCAGCGGCAAGTGCCTTGGTGGCAGTTGCGGCAGCTGCTTCCCGGTAGATCTTGTCGGCACAAATAAGCGCATCCTTCTTGTCGCAGGGAACTGTGATAACACTTACTGGGCCTGGCATCTTCAACACGTTGTAGGCAAAATGAGAGGCTGCCATGAACTTGGCGAGCGCTGGACGGCCAAGTATCCCATTATAAGGCAATGGAATATCGGCAACGTCAAAGGTGACCTTCTCAGTCCGGTAGTTCAGCTCGCCGCCAAATGTCACTGGCAGCGTGATCTTCCCTTTCGGCTTGCTCCTTCCTGGATTGACTCCTTGGAAAGTACCAGTTTCCTCAAGCTCGCCGTCAGGGATTTGAAGTTTCCGGAGCACAGCGGGCGAAATCAGATTCAAGCCGGCCCCACCGTCAACTAACATCTTCGTGACCTTGAGGTTGCGGATCGTTGGTGAAACCAACATCGGCAAGCACCCGACCGCCGTTGTGCGGTCAGGGTGGTCCTCAATGTCAAAGACGATAGGCGTGTCGGACCACTTCAGAAGCTTTCTGGCGTCAACAGATGGTTCCGCCGCATTGATCTCTCGCGCCCACTATTTAAGTTGGCGGTGAGAAGAATGCAACGAAGCACCACCGTCAACACACAAGACTTCTGCGGCTTTCTGAAATTCGTGCTCACTGGATTCTTCATCATCTAGATCATCATCATCATCATCTTTGTCGCGGCCACGAGGAGGCCTGTCTCTCTACTGCTGCTTGGCCTTGCCGCGACACCCTCCTCGGGCAGTGCGCTTCTTGCCGGACCCGCCAGCACCTTCTGGGGCCTTCTCCTTCTCGCGCCTCTCATACTCAGCTTTCTGCTGTTCGACAAGCTGCTCGACTCGTCGGCAGTTCTGGAGATCGTGTCCCTTGGTGTGGTGGATCTTGCAATATTGCTTGTCGGAGCCGTCCTGCTTGTCGGCAGCCGCCAAGGCCTGACAGTTGGCGCACACGGCAATCTCCTTGCCGGAGCCCTCGACTTTGGCCTTGTCGGCGCTGCCGTTGCCGCTGGACTGCTCGACGGCAAGCACAGCTTTGCCCTTTTTCTTCCTGTTGTTCCGCCGCCGGCCCTTCTTTGCCGGGGCGGTACCTTCGCTGTTAGAGCTCCCCCCTGCGCCAACACCTTCACCGGGAAGTTTCCTTCCCTCTTCAGCACGCGCACACTTGTCGGCGAGAGCATATAGCTGGCCAATGTCTCTGACCTTGGTCATCGCCATTTCCTCCCGCATCTTGCGGTTACGCACGTTCTGATGGAACGCGCTAATAACCGCAGCGGGGTGAACATCTGGGATGTTGTACTGTACGCGGCTGAGCCTTTGAATGTATTTGCGCAGGGGCTCTCCTTCCTTCTGGGGGATGAGATGAAGATCCCTCTCCTGGCCATGAGGTTGATGACCGCCAGTAAAGGCACCAACAAACTGATGGCACAGGTCCGCCCATGAAGAAATGGAGTTCTCCGGCAAATGCATGAGCCATGAGACGACGTTGCGCTTTAACACGAGCGGGAAGTAGTTAGCAAGAATCTTGTCGTCTCGTCCCCCGGCAGCTTGCACCGCAATGGTGTAAATGCTGAGGAACTCCGACGGGTGTGTCTTGCCATCATACTTCTCCGGCACGTCAGGCTTGAAAGCCTTGCGATTGGGCCACTGGACCTGCCGCAGCTCACGGGTGAACGCTGGACAACTTACCGCGAACGGCAAGTCGCCAGGATCCCCTGGCGCATGCATGTCAACAGCGGGCCCTGCGCATCTGTCGGACTGACGATGCGCTTCTCTCCTTCGCTCGATAGTGGTACGAGCGTCTTCTCCTCTGCGTTCCTGAAGAACGAGGCGCTGGTCACAACGAGCTCGCGGGTCAGACGACGCCGTGGAATCATCGCCACGGGCGTCGTTTCGACGTGTCGGCGACCGAGGCCGTCTGGGCGGGGAGTGTACGGTTGTTGCCCCCTCGCCGTTCTTGTTGGTGACAGCATTGTCACCAGTTCTCTTGTCGGCCGCGCGCACCGGGTCGGCATCAGCGAAGCTGAGAAGGCTCTGAATGGTTGCCCTCCACTCGTCAAGCTTATCTGCTGGTGGAGGGAAGTTCAGGAGCAGCTGCGCACGCGCCAACGCTTCTGCTGGTGAGGGAGGTATCGAGTGGCGTGAGGACTGTGGGATGCTCTTACTCCTAACAGTGTTAGAAGGAGCATCTCCATGCCCAGGCGATCGTACCTCGACCCCGCCAACGTGTTGTTGCGTATGGTGACCCCGCGCATCTCGAGATCGATGCGCAAGTTCATTATCCAGGGAGCGCCTGGCACCTGGGGCGTCAGGACGCTGCCTGTCACGGGCTTCTTGCGAAGGCCGCGGCGTCTGAACCGGCGCAGGCGTTCCAGAACGCGCAGCACCATTTCTGGAGCTTGCAGGGCCAGCAGCAGCGAGCAGCGCTGCATTCCCAGACCCAGCAGCGCCAAGATTGGCGTTGCTGGCCCGGTTTTGGACAGGTGGAGGTAATAGGAGCTCTCGCTCTCCAGTTCCCCCAGCAGCCGCAATCACGTCGGCACCCTCCTGCATGGGAGCAGGCGGGTTGGACGTAGACGCACCGATGGCCGAAGTCTTCTTTTTTGGAGCCATAAGGCGGAGGATGGCCCAAAAACTAACGCGCAAATCGCTAGATTAGGTTCACACAACCTCCGTCCCCGACATCCCTGGCACGCCAAAGATGTCGAGGACGAATCCGCGATCACCTATGGGACCCAGGGAAGGACCCCTTTTCGTTCGACAGGGAGAGACGGTCGCACGAAGAGCAAATCTAGCGAAGAACACGACAGTGCACGAGAGAGATTTACCCAGGTTCGGGCCGCACAGATGCGTAAAACCCCACTCCTGCTTTTTGGTTTATTATCTGTATGATTGTTCTAGCTCCAGGAGCGCTACAGTACAGAGTAGCTGCATACAATACTGGAGTTCTCCATCTCCCAGTTCCTCTCCCCTCTCCACGTTGCCTATGGGCCTCCTTTTATATGCACAGAGGGGTCACCAACAGGTGGCAAACAGTAAAGGTAGAGGTGGAAAGTTGCTACAGTAAGGCCATTATTACCAGGATGACATGTCCTACCTACCACTGACGGCAGGGGACAAGGGCATTAAATGTCCATGCCTTAGCTGTCTAGATACATGTACCCGGACGTCTTGGACCTGGGAAAAGCCTATCCCACCTGCTCCTGCACCGCTAGCTACAGTGTACCGCCGTCTACACAGTGCCCTGCCACACACGCTTGGAAGGACCCAGAGCGCCACGCTGGCAGAGGCACTGGAGCAGCACAGTAGCACAGTGGTACAGTAACGCTTGCCGCGGCAAGACCTTGCCGCACTTGACAGCTTGCCGCAACCCATAGCTTGCCGCGCAAGGTAACTTGCCGGGGCAAGTACCTTGCCGCAGCTGCTATCTTGCCGCAGCCAATATCTTGCCGCAGCCAATGACTTGCCGGGGCAAGTACCTTGCCGCGGCAAGTACTCTGCTACAGCAAACCTCAGGCTGGGCCTCAGCTGTCCCTCCCGGCAAGCTCCTCTTGCTGGGGCCTTAACTCTTGCTTTGTATACTTTGTTCTTGAATGGCTTAATAATCTTGAGCTTCTCTCTGGCTGTCCTCCCGCAAGCCTGGCCGCGGGATGCTACTACTGCCCGTGCACAAGTACGGGGTACTAGGGTACCCCTATTCTAGTACACCGACACTTTTCTTTTCTCTGTTATGTTCTGCATTCCCTGCATTTAATTCATTGCAAATCCTTCAGTTAATTCCCTGCAAATCTTTGTGAGATCTTATTTGCCTAGTGAGCTGAGATGACAAAAATTTTCCTCTGTATTGAACTCGGTCTCACCAATTTCTGCCTCTCGGCTAGACCGAACTGCAATGCATCATCTCTGACACTGCCAACTCGGTGTCACCAATGAAAATGAATCGGCCTAACCGATTTCAACACTGAGAAAACATTTTGCCATTTGCATCCTGCATATCTGTTCCAGCTCCACTCGATGATTCTTATCCTCTACCAGCATCTTATATTACATTTTGCTTTGTAATGTGACTCAAGGACCGAACCTACTTGACTCATGCTCCAGAAGATCCCTTCTTGGAAATTGATGTCAAAGGGGGAGAGAGAGCACATCAAAGCTTATCACATAAAAGAGAAAGCATGCCTTAAGCTTCTCCAGATGCTTATTATCCATAGAGGAGAGAAGTTACATGTCTTCAAGAGGGGAAAGACATGTTAGTATGTGTTATGATTGTTTTGCTCTGATTTTCTTTTACCCTATCTTCTCCCGTTATCCAATATAAGATTCAGGGGGAGAAAGACACTTAAGGGAAGGAAATCTTCGAATTCATTGCATATCTTTACTCTTTGGGGACATGTCTATATCCAAATAGAGTACCAAGTACTCCCTCTCTACATGTCATCCCAATCTTGGTACTCTTGTGGTTTTCTCAACTTGCTTTGTTTAGTAGGTGTTCGTGTGTTATCTAACCTTGTTTACTCAGGTTCATCTCTTCCAAAGCCAGCTCTAGACCACAAGGTAAGTATATGCATCACATCCATGTGCATGATGATTTCTTGCTGTTTACATATTGTTTGCAAGAAGGAATCATGAACATGGAAGTACATTTCCTATAGTTACATCATTTGCTCTGATGCATATAACCAAGATACATGTAACTCATTGCTTGCTCTGACATGCTTATGCATTCATACTTTCATAATCTATCTTAATATGATTGCATACATGTAGGGGGAGCCAATGCATGTTGCATGTTCTTCCAAAGCTTTACTTGTTACATTTCATATCTTTATCTAAAAGCTTTGATGTATGTTGTCATCAATTACCAAAAAGGGGGAGATTGAAAGCACAAGTGCTCCCTGGGTGATTTTGGTAATTAATGTCAACATATCTCTTGTTGGACTAATATTTTCATCTAGTATATTTCAGAGAGTTCAACAAAGGCGTGGCATGGACAAGAGGATGTGGAACCCCTTCAAGATGCTAAGGACACATATTGGCAAAAGCTCAAGATTCTATATTTTCATTTTAGTGATCCAAGATCACATTGAGTCCATAGGAAAAGCCAATACTATTAAAATGGGATGAGGTGTTGCTTAATGGCTTGCTTGCTCAAAGTGCTTAGTGATATGCTCCAAAAGCCCTCAACCACTTTCTCATTTCCACATATGTTTTAAACCTAAAGTCAAACTCGGCCCCACTGATTTGATCTATCCGGCGCCACCGAGTTCACCTGACATAGCCACTGCCAGAAACCCTAATCAGTTCGGTCTCACCGAGATGGGTTTGCAAACTCTCTGTTGCCTGTTGCAATTATTTCGGTCCCACCGAGATAAGCAGTCGGTCCCACCGAGTTTGCTTGACCAACTCTCTGTTTGCTTATTACCAAAATCGGTCTCACCGAGTTTGTGTAATCGGTCAAACCGAGTTTAGGTTTTACCCTAACCCTAGCACATCGGTCCCATCGAGTTGATTATATTGGTCCCATCGAAAAGCCTAACGTTCACATTTTGAACCAGGTCGGTCTCACCGAGTTTCACTATTCGGTCCCACCGAGTTTGGTAAATTGTGTGTAATGGTTAGATTTTGTGTGGAGGCTATATATACCCCTCCACCCCCCTCTCCATTCGTGAGAGAGCCATCAGAACGTGCCTACACTTCCAGCATTCTTTTTCTGAGAGAGAACCACCAACTCATGTGTTGAGACCAAGACATTCCAATCCAACCACAAGAATCTTGATCTCTAGCCTTCCCCAAGTTTCTTTCCACTCAAATCATCTTTCCACCATAGCCAAATCTGTAAGAGAGAGTTGAGTGTTGGGGAGACTATCATTTGAAGCACAAGAGCAAGGAGTTCATCATCAACACACCATCTATTACCTTTTGGAGAGTGGTGTCTCCTAGATTGGTTAGGTGTCACTTGGGAGCCTCCGTCAAGATTGTGGAGTTGAACCAAGGAGTTTGTAAGGGCAAGGAGATCGCCTACTTCGTGAAGATCTACCCAAGTGAGGCAAGTCCTTCGTGGGCGATGGCCATGGAGGGATAGACAAGGTTGCTTCTTCGTGGACCCTTCGTGGGCGGAGCCCTCCGTGGACTCGCGCAACCGTTACCCTTCGTGGGTTGAAGTCTCCATTAACGTGGATGTACGATAGCACCACCTATCGGAACCACGCCAAAAATCTTCGTGTTTCCAATTGCGTTTGCACACTCCAATCCCATCCCTTTACTTTCTTGCAACTTGCATGCTTTACTTTCTGCTGCTCATATACTTTTACCATGCTTGCTTGAAATCAAGCAACATTACCATATAAGTAGCACAACATATGAAAGCACACTGCACAATCATGTGAAAGAAGGCTAGTACTGACCTCTCATGACGCGGAATTCAAACAACTCACAAGAAGAAGATCTGAAACAAATTTGCCAACACGGATAGGAAGTCAGATCTCCTCTTGTGCAGTTCCACTAAGATCAAGCAATCAAGCAACGTTGTCGGTGTGACATTTTGGTTGAACTACACAAAACACTCTTAAAACAAAAGTGTTTTGTGCAGTGCAACAAAAGGTCGCAATAGCAACGGGGTGAAGTAGATAACCCTGTTTACACAGAGGTGCAAAGGAAACAACTACTAGTCAATAACGGTGGATGACACAGAAGCCCACAAAAAGAAGCATCTAACTTATCTAAATGGGAAAGAAAGCAAGACAGTAGCATTTCTCAAACAGTGGCATTGATTCATATTAACAAAGAGATTATATTAACAATAAAATTTGTTAAACATGTAATTTGCTTTTAACTGTGGCATTGCTTCAATTTTCTAGCGACATTATTAGAGGGTGTTTGTTTACAGGGACTTTTTGGTGTAGGGACTAAAAAAGTCCCTTTTAGTCCCATCTAAACCAAACAGGAGGGACTTTTAGGGACTAAAAGTGGGCATTTGGGACTAAATAAAGAAGACCCTGAGGGAGAGTCTTTTTGGGACTTTTTCCAACAGTTGCCCCTGCCCCGCATCGCACCTTATCTCTATTAGTTCATTACTAGGGGTAACATGGTCTTTTAGCATGTCATTTAATAACTTCTAGTCCATGTTTAGTCCATGGAACCAAACAGGTAGGGACTAGGGACTTTTTAGTTGGGACTAAAAAAAGTCCTAGGACTTTTTAACCAAACAGGGCCTTAGATTAACAACAGCTAAAGAGTTGTACGGGACAGTGGACGCACCAGCACCATGTGCATCTACCGATGTATAAAGGGGTGATGCACAGTCTGTTGCAACAAAGAACAAACAACCAAGGAGCATGGTTGGCCCCAGTTTTGTTATCTTTAGACACCTTTCCCTATGTGAGGGCAGCAAATCTAGTCCTGCTCAAACTCTACAGCCTTGTCCCCCAAAACAGAAAGATCAGTTCATTACAGATGTGCGTACTGCGTTTGTCATTGTTCTCCCTTTTCGACCAACGTAGGTGCTGGATAGCCAGTCTGTACTACTTTCTCCCCTTCCTTTCCTCTTTGAACCACATCCTAGATTCATGCTATACAACTTTTCCCACTACTTTCCTGTTTGATCCAACACCTAGATTCGAGTGCAGAAGCGGAAAAAGCCCACATGCAATTAGAGCAATGCATGTGGAATAAGTAAATTATACCTTAAGGTTCTCGGGGTGTGGCTCAGTGGGCGGCCGGAGGCCGATCCGCCCACACTATGTACGGCAGCGAGGAAGAAGGTGTCGGAGGCCCTCCCACACCGCTGCTGGGTGAAAGAGAACAACTGCGCCGGTAGTGGATTCCCTCCCTCGCCAACGGCGACAGCGTTAAGCCTCCTTCCCTTCCCAGCGGATGGATCCTGCCGGCTCTTTAACCAGCAGTGAGGAGAGAGAAAGAGAGAGAGAGAGAGAGGCCAACAAAGTCTTGTTTAGATCTGGAGAGGGTGAGAGTGTGTGAAGAGATCAACTACAAGCGCTGAGGCTCCAGCGTGTATATATATAGTGGAGAGAGAGTGTGAAGAGAGCAAACCCTAGAAAACAAGCGCCGAGGCTGCAACGTATATAGATGGAGTGGTTTTCTTTTTCTCTCCATAAAAATTGTTTTAAATTGTGCACGAAACGGAACTCTTTATTTAATGTAGTGAAGAAAAATACTAGGGGCAATGCTAATACGTGAAGAAAATTTAACGCTCGAAGGAGTCAAGTCGCAATTAACGCTGCACGCCTCCCGATCGCGCTTACTAATGTTCACGTGTGGTACACGACCCTCCGAAGTGAACAACAACTGAACCACACACGGTCAAAATATCAAAAAGGTGGGCTACACCATCCTCCAATTTTAAATATTTTGGGCACTTGTATTCGGCCTAAGTCAGTGTGCCACCGTATGTACTAAGGGTTACAGCGGGTGCTAAGAAACTAGGGCGTATTGAGAGTAATTGCCATGCCGTTTATTTGTAGGATCACTTGCAAACTGTGAAACTCTATTCTCCTCTTATTTAGTGGATGAGGCAAATCTTTTGCCTCCGTTTCGAAAAAAAATGAGAAATTCAATTTTAATTATTTAGTTTGTACACTTTGCTCTCTTCCAATAATTTTGGGCACTTGTATTCGACCTAAGTCAGTGTGCCATCGTATCTCGTACTACTCCCTCCGTCTAGGTGTAAGTCACGTTAGAAGGTGCAGCGGGACCAAGGTGCAAGCAGATTGGAGGAGAAGGAGAAACTTGACCGGTCCTTCCTCCAATCAAAGCCCTGATTTCTGTCTCTAAACGCAACAATTAATCACAACAATTAAGAGATGCCATTTTAGCTACCATGCAGGGCCACGTATTAACTCGCATGCAAGCCGACTTTGATTCCTTGACTGATCAACGCGTAGTTGTGCTCCATGCATTGGGTTTCCGGGGGAGATAACAAGGCAGAGTAAGTAACAATGCTCGCTAGCAACGAGGCTAGGAGGGGATTGAGATGCGAAGTTAATGGACGATGCCTAAACATTTTGGGAATATATGATTTTCGTAAGATGACTTAACACCTAGACGGAGGGAGTACTACTCCTCAGTCCAGGTTTGATGGAATATTCGTCACCTCTTCTCTTCTTGTACGTACTCCATTTATCTCACTTCCTGTGGCTTCCCACTCGCACGATATTCCTACTCTATGAACCTATGTGTGCGTGTGTGTGTGTGTGTGTGTTTTAACAGCGTGTGTGTGTTAGACAGAGCAACACATCGACCTACTCCTACAGAGAGATGGTGTGTAGTGTACGATTTAGCCGTGAGAGTCGGTGCATCCTCTCGTTTCCGGGTGTCCGATCAGGATAGCTGCCACGCCCGCTCTAGACTAGCCTGGCCCACCCAAAGCCCCTCCATCACCCGCGCGCGCTTCCTGCCCGAAATGGTCAGCGTCGCTCCAGAGAATCGGTGCCGCATTCATGCCCGGGCAGAGCGGACATGACCTCTCACTGGCGCCTGCGTTGAAGGGAGAAGCGGATTCAAGAGTGATGGTTGCTTCATCTGTCCAACTTACTGCTGGGTCTATGTGATTTGACGGCTCATTGGTCATTATTACTGAGGTGGTACGACTGCTGGATTTCCCACGTTTCGGCGAAAGGAGGTAGATTACAATTTTCTCCATTCTTACAGCGGAGGAGTGCGAAAGCAGTGAAAACACGCAAGCTCAGTGATTACATGGCCCACCTCACACTATCACCATGTTTTCTGGACACCGTGCACCATGTAACTCTTTACATAGTAGTATAGTATGTACTGTAATTTCTTAGCGAGATAAATTTGTACAATGCTATGAAGCTTCCAGCTTCTATTTCATGTATCTTACGTCCAAGGTTGCCCCGTTGCAACATTTCATCAAATACAAAGGAGACTAACATGCATGCTATTGCATCTCAATGATTGACAGATCATAGCCAATATGTACTCCCTCCATTCCAAAATAAGTGTCTCAACTTTATGCAAACTTTAGTACAAAGTTGTACTACTACTAAAGTTGACAGTTATTTTGGAACAGAGACAACTAAAGAAAAAAAATGATCCATGCAGTCCCTAGCCCTTGAACCCTAAACCCTAACCAGGCTTTAATTTGCTGGCGACGTTGAACCTTCCGAAGAAATGAAGTTTGCAACCCTTTGACCATCGGATCATTTTGTGCAGTTTCACTAAAATCGAGATGAACATCCCTGTGGCAAAGAAATTGAAGAAGCGTGATTAGAATAAGATTACTGGGACTAGTTGATGAGACATAAACTCATCACAAATACAGTAGAAGCCAGTAGAGGTACGTGCAGGGCAAAGAAGTAGAGAAATATCCACATGGAGCGATGTGGGCAGCTGGGGCAGTGGTGCAAGCCGGCTGTAAAGGAAGTTGTACCTGAGGGATGTCGGGACGTAGCTCAACCTAGAGGAGGGCGGCGGGAGGCGGCAACTGCCCACGTCACGGCAGTGAGCAAGGGACGAAGGCAACCACACCGGCTTTGTGAGAGAGAACGGCGGGGACCCCTGATCGGGACGTGCCGACAGTGGGTTTTCGCCGTCGGCGACGGCGACCGTATCTACACAAAGCATCCACCCCTTCCCCCGGCGGACGTGATCCACCCGGATGTTAGAGATGTGGCCACTGTCGTTTTGTGCGAGAGAGTGTGAAGAGAGCAACCCCAACAAGCAACCGTGTAGGCTCGTCCTGGCTATGTATATAGTGGAGCGATTTCTTTTTCTCTCCATATGAACCTATTTATATTGCGTACGTGCCACTGAAGAAAAAAAACTTTATTTATAAATGACGCGGCACCGTTCATGCGTGGTTCCCGACCCTCCATTATTTATAAGTAACTACTACTAGACGTGTCAAATTATCACGTGGGCTGCATCATCGTACAGAAATGAGCTCCATCGTGTCACGTGTGTGGTTGGGGAAGACGCAAAAGACACAAATAGTGCTACTAGTACTACGTGCGTGGGTGCGTGCACCTCTTCTCTTCGAGCATGGTTATTAAAAGTATAGCCCACTACTCTACCACGTGGTTATTATATGGGCAAAGAGTATAGGCAGTAATAATGACAAATAAGCCGTCAAATCATGAGGCCCACCTTTCTCTATGTTTGACCGAGGAAGCAGCCATCATTTCACTCCTCGTTGAATATCCATCCGCTGCTACCTCCGCAAATAAATAAAATTCCGCTTCTACCTCCGCGGCATGGTTAATAATATAGCCATGTCAATCACGACGTAGAAATATCATTCACTGATACAATAGGGCTGGCTCTAAGGCTGGTGATTTTTTTTACTTTGTCTCTTTCTCTTTTTGTCTCATTTACTCATTTTACATAGGAGCACATGTAGAGGATGGCTATTCCTTTCGGTGGGACTTCTTCATGGTGTTTAAGACAAAGCAGCTCCGAATTATTCCCGCTGCCCACCACTCTGAATCGTGCCATCTATGATAGTACTCCCATTGCAACAATGAGGTCCACTAGGTCTAGCACGTCCTGTAAGAAGAGACTGTCATGCAGAACATACATCTTGTTGCCTTATTCCTCATACAGTACGTACCACTGGTATGTACTACTAGTACTACTGCTACTCGTTCTCCTATAAACCTTGCGCTTGGCATCTCAAAAATATTAACCTTGCGCTTGGCTCTTCTCCTCTTGGGGAAGTCGAGCAATTATGGTACTACAGTATATCGTTCTGGCTATCTGAGACCGAATGAATTGCTGCACGTCCACCACGTGGGTGAGGGTCGAGCAAGGGTCGAGGGGCGAGGGAGAGTGCGTACTAGTACGTTCGTTTCAATATGGACTACATACGGAGCAAAATGAGTGAATCTACACTCTAAAATACGTCTATATACATCAGTGTTTGGAGTATGTACTAGTAGTTCATATTAAAATCTACTAAAAGACATATATTTCAAACAATATGATAATCTCTCTAACCAAGGTAGGGACGAGGAGTAACGGAGGGAGTAGTAAAATTTTCTCCTCGTCCTGCGAGCCACCGCGCACGTGGGCGAGGGAGCGGGTGTAGGCGTAGTAAGCAAGCTTCTCCTCGTCCTGCGACTCTGCGAGCCACCGCGCCCGTGGGCGGGGGAGACGGCGTATTAAGCAAGCTTCTCCTCATTCTGCGAGTTGACGGGACACATCAAAAGTAATACGTACAGGGCATCTCCAGTGTATAGAGCCTTGCCTCTAAGGTAGGCCCCACATGGTTTGCCTTTTTTTAACATAACACGTCAAGTCGCAATTTGTTTGTTCACCCATGGTACACGATCCTCCATCAAGTGGACAACTAGTACACATGTCAAATTACCACGTGGGCTGCCTTTTCGTACAGAAATGAGCTCCACCGTGTACCCGCGCGGGTGTGGTTGGGAAAGAGACGGGAGTACGTGCGCCGTGCATGCACCTCTTCTCTTCGTGCACGTCCCCCACCTACGTGTGTGTGTGAGAGAGAGATACAAACCTAGACAGATGGCGTGTGCGTTCGTGAGTGTTTTTTTGTGTGTGTGTGTGGGGGGTGATTTCGTGAATGTATTTGTGGGAATATGTGTCAATGATATCTCAAACAAAAATTTGACACATGCAATGTGTGTGAAATAGAGGCCTATCTATATCATATATAGAGGGGGCGATCGACAAGAAGAGAGGGAGAGGTCATAGATATCGATAGAGTCGAAGAGAGGATCAAGTGGGTGGGTGCGAGATCGATGAAGAGAGCCATCAAAATTGTGTGTGTGCAAGTCAAAGATATAGGGCGACTGACCTACCGGAACGTCAGAGGGCATAGGGCAAGTTTATATGTGGCAGGGAGACATGGCTAGAGTGCTCGATATATCGGTGTGTGTGTGGGGGGGGGGGAAGGGGAGGCAGAGACCTAACTAGAGAGGTAGATCGACTCGTATATGTGTTGAGAAGGAGAGTCCCAGCTATGTCTTGAGGGAGATCGGTCGACATCCATACATAAGTGAAGGACGGGAAATAGGTTGGGACAGAGAGAGAGAGAGAGAGAGAGAGAGAGAGAGAGAGAGAGAGAGAGAGAGAGAGAGAGAGAGGGAGGGGTAGAGTGCTGGATGGGTGGTGGAGTTGCTTCTCGAAGATGGTGGGAGAGGCCTACTAGACAAACTGAGGGTAGAACTGCAATATTATCAATAAGAGTGGGGATGTGTTTCTGTGTGTGCGTGTGCGTGATAGATGTGTCGGGAGGCATGCATGGATGATGAAGGGGGACCATGTGTTTGGTAAGCAGACCTAACTATATCGGTAGATCAATTGTTGTGTGTCGGAGGAAGGGAGAGACATAACTAATGAGGTAGATCGATCGGCGCGTGGGGAAAACGAGTTATAACGACCTAGCTAGCTATATGTATAGCAGGAGATTGGTCGGTGTACATCCATTTGTTAGAGGCAAATAAGGCCCAGCAAGATGTATAGACAGAGAGAATGGAGCTGGGAGGTGGTGCGAGAGGCCTACTAGCTAGATAGGGGGAGGAGTGTGCGATTGTGAGATCGATGAAAAGAGGGGCGAGAGTTTACACATGCGTGGGGCCGTATGAGAGACACGAGGCATGGACACAGAAAGGAGGAGATGGAAGGTGCATGTGTATGTGGTAGGCAGACATCGCTGGAGAGGTTTATCGATCGGTGTGTGTCGGAAAGGAGTTGTGGAGACCGTGAGGGAACGACCTAAGGAAAAAAAATGAATGTGCGCGATGGATAGAATGCTGAGGGAGGGGGAGGGCGAGGAGGGCGTGTGCATGCACGAGAGAAAGTTAGTGCTAGCTACAAAGGTTAGAGGATTGTGTGGGTGTAAGAGACTAACAAAGATCATAATTCGATATGAAAGTGGATTCATATATTTGAATAGGAGATCATAGTGTTATAAACATATGCATGCATGAATATAGCGGTGATACGCGTGGTGTGGTTTTGGACATGTTATACCATAATGTGATAATGCGTGGCGTTTGCAACTCACAGCTAAATATCGAACAATCTAAACCATACTATACATCGAACAATCTCACATTTTATTCGAATTTGTGATAATGTGTGGCGTTTGCAGCTCACAACTAAATATCGAACAATCTAAACCATACTATATATCGAACAATCTCACATTTTATTTGAATTTGTGATAATGTGTGGCATTTGCAACTCACATCTAAATACTTGTAGGCGTAGGGGGCGGGGCACCATACATTATGTGATAAACACATTATACATATGAGACATGGTTTAGATTATGAAGATCTAGCTAGAGCTTGAAATGTACTGTGATTTGAAATCAACATAAAGTGGTTCAAAAAATCGAGTTCGAGTTCATATAGTACGCATAGTTCATATCTAACTCGACAGTAATCATGTGGTGTGCTGTGAAGATAATATACAAACGATGGTTTAACTTGACAATAATGATGATTGTAGATCTTATTAAAATAGAGAAACGAATTCAAATGGTTTAACTTGACAACAATCATGATTGTAGATCTTATTCAAATAGAGAAACGAATTCAAATTTAGTTCATATTGAAGCGGTAGTATATATGTTTGGAATGCACTAAAACATTCATTTGAGTAGCAGGTTGCATGCATTATACACGTAGAGAAATATTTTAATTGAACATAACATGAATTCAAAGTTTTGAATGGCATTTGTAGTGCGAATTGATTTGGTACAGTACACGGGACTAGACTCTCTTGTGTGGTGCGAATTGATTTCTTTTTGTTTTTTCGTCGAGGGAAGTGCGAATTGATTTGGTACAGTACACGTTAGGCTTGTCCGGAAATTTCAACCCGCGCCTTGTTACCCCAAAATATTTAAGATATATCTTTGTCTCGTTGTGCTCCGAAAACTCCCTCCATCTCAACCCGCGCCTTGCTATCCCAAAATTACAACGCGCGCAAAAACTCCCGCTTCCTGCGAAATCCCGACACGCGAAATGCCCGTGATACCCCTGAACCGAAAGAACCGCCTAGCTCAAATCGGTGGGGGTACTTTTGTAACTTACCCCACATTTCAGACAAGTGCGTCCCTAAGCCATGGTTCCCCCCTCCCAACCCATCCGTCGACCCATTCGTACACCGAGGCCGCGAAAACCCATGAAGCCCCACACCCTCCTCCGTCCGCCGCCCAGCCGGAGCCTCTTCCCCGACGACGTCGTCCACAGCAACACCTCGACGTCCCTCATCCACCGCACTAGATGAGGATCCGTAATCGATCTCGTCATCCCGCCGGTTCAGCCACCCCGTCCTCCACCTCCAAGGAGCTGCCTCGACGTTCCCCTCGTCTTTCGCGCCACCTCCATTCCCACATCGCCGTCTTCACCTGCACCACCGGAAGAGCAGCATCATCATCGATTCCTCGGATGAAGCTGAGGCCTAATCGGCGCCACCAAAGAGGTTCTACACTAATCGCCGCATTTTCTTCTTGATTCGATCTCACGGTGCTACCGACGCTCGGTCCCGAGCCGACATGGCGCGGCTCCATCCACGGCGGCGTCGCCGGCCACTTCCTCCACGGCGTCACTCCCTCGGTGGTGACGTCCACATCAGTAGGAGCTGCTGCTGCTTTGGCTCTCGCTCGCGCTGCTGCTCTGCTCTTGCTCTCGGTCCCCGGCCTGGTCTGCTCTTGCTCTTGCTCTTGCTCGTGCTGCTGCTCTCGCTCTTGCTCTTGCTTGCGTTGCTGCTCTCGCTCTTGCTCTTGCTTGCGCTGCTACTCTACTCTTGCTTGCGCTGCTGCTGCACAAGCAGCAGATCCTGCTCTCCCTCGAGCCCCTGCAGCTGCTACCCAAGATGCTGCTACACGACCAGCTGCCCCGGCTCTCACACGCGCTGCTGCTTTGAGCGCTGCTGCTGCTGCTACTGCTTTTCTGCTACTAGTGCGTTCAGTTTTGACAGTAAAATTCAATTTCGACAGCAAAATTAAGTTTCGACAGTTAAATTCAGTTTCGACAGTTAAGTTCAGAGATGAGCGGCTGATGTATTTTACATCTAGCACTTTGTGGTTATGTATTTTACGTTGGAGATGCTATTAGAATTCCACTCAGGTTAATGTTGTCTCTCTTGTGCTGCTTCAGCCTCGCTGTCGTACAACTCACCGAAGCTGGTCCAACGACGAAACCCTCCATCACAGCGGAGCAGTACCCTGGGCTCCATCTCCAGACGCCTAAGATCTTCTTTCCCTCCTTCGACAGCCAAATCAGCCGGACCATCCTCACCGACCAACCCAATCACGCTGAGATCGACATGGCTTCGCCAAAGAGGTTGTACACTTGTTGCATCGCTTTTTTACTCTACATGTTATATATATTGTCCACTGAGCACACGTAGTAACATGAAATACGATTAGTTTCTCCTACTATATGACAAGAAGTGAGGTACCAGGCAACTTAGCTATCCGTGATGGACTCTCTTGAATGCCATCATTATTTATCTCTGCGCGTTTGAGCTGTGCATTTGTAGATGGGCCTGGGAGTTGAGCTAGTAGGGCAGTGGCCTGGGTCCAAAGTAGTAGAAGTAGCACAAAAATATTTTTTGAGTGTAGGCTTTTCCCTGCTCAAGCCTGCCTACTAGAATCGCCAGTGCTTGAAAGGAAAAGTGAAGCAAAAACATAGGAATTGGAAAGTTTCCTATGGTACTACTATTCATTGCATTTGGTTCAAAGGAATGGAGCAAAGGAAAGCTGTAGGATTTGTTCCTTTAGTGTCTCCTTGAAAGAAAAACTGTAGGAATTTTAATATCCACTTGTCCTCCTTTTCAAATTCCTATTCATGAAGCACAAGACTAAGAGATAGTAGCATAATAGCATTATAACCGTACATTTTCTTGTAGTTTGACTTAATCTCACATGCTTCTTTGCATCCTGTGATCTTCCAATTCTTGTGAACCAAACACCCAAATTGGCAGAAATCCTGTGTTTTTAAATTCTCTGTTTTGCACGTGCATTCCTATCCTATTACTGTGTATTTCCTATCCTTGCGTTGTTAGAATCCTCCAATTCAAACGAGCCCATACAGAATTACTTCTCTTATAGATAGTTGTCAAAGAAAACCTTGTGTGGTTTGTCCCGCTCCTGCTGCGCCGTCGTCCACCCCAGCTCAGCTGCTCCAACGACAGAAGGGTCCACCACAGCAGGGATCCGGCCTCCAGACTGTCTTTTGCCACCTCAGATCTTCTTCCCCGCCGCCGGCAGCCACGACAACTGCATTACCATCATCAACCGAGCAGATGACCTCGAGGACTACACGGGTCCGCAAGAGAGGTCGCACTCTTTCGTGTCTGCTTATGTTATGCATCGCTTAATATTACATGCTACTTTGTCGTCCTGTTCACCGATTAGACTCCGAGTCAGCTCCAAACTAATGCTCAAACTTGAGTTTTTAAATGGTTGTGGGGTACATATCGGGGCCGCAATCAATAGTATCTATCTACTATCTGGTTAATCTCTGGTGTCTACTATGAGTTTCATGTTGGGTGGGAAACAAACAGTAAAGAAGCCATTATCTGTATTTTTTAACTGAAGCCATTATCTGCCTGCTATCATTGGTTTTGTGTCTATCCACAGGTTGCTACCATCACTCTAGATTTCTGCATGCACTCCTTACATAATCTCACTATGTTTTATTCCTATGCATGTCAGTTATTGTACACAATGGAACTGAACATGTAGAGCAAAAGAGACGAGCCTTGCGTGGCAATAAAATTTCATGCAGACGTCGCTCCATGGTGGGCGTAAAGGCAGCCCCCCTCCACCCATTTCAGATTGTAATCAAGAGGAAGCTAACTGTTCTGAGGGGGATTTAGAAGGAGAAGACAACTCCTATTTACCCCCTGAGGTCTTCGCTCTAACTTGGCATGCTGATGTTGGTAATATCATGCATATGGTGCCTTGCATTGCTTACTTTATACATCAAATATGTCATCTGCTTAGTTTAGACATGTTTTGTGTGAATGCCATCTGTTTAGTTTCTTTATCGTATATGTGAATTATGCAACGCCACCTTGTTTAGCCAGGCATCATATATGTGAATTTTGCAATGCCATCCTGCTTAGCCAGTCATCTTATATGTGAATTATATCATGCCATCCTTTTTTTATTACGTATTACATTTGTCAACAATGTTAGTACATTCAACTACTCTTCGTGTGCATCAGCCATTTGACACGGTGATGGAAAATTCTGGAGTGAAAACAAGGTCTTCAGAGCAGACTATGCTATCTGACAAAGCGCATATCTCGCTGGTTACGGATAGCTCCTCAGAGGAGGATTCAGAGACAGATGACTAGTCCTATTTCCCCCCGAGGTGTATGCTCTAACTTGGCAGGGTTATGTTGCTCATATCGTGCGTATGGTGTCTTGCATTGCTATGTCATTTGCTTAGTTTAGACATGCTTTGTGTGAATGCCACATGTTTAGTGTCTAATTACCATATATGTGAATTATGTAATGCCATCTTGTTGCAAGACATTATATATGTGAATTATGCAATGCTATCTTGTTGCAAGGCATTATATATGTGAATTATGCAATGCCATGCTGTTTAGCCAATCATCATATATGTGAATTATATCATGCTATCCTTTTTTTGTATTACGCGTTCCATTTGTCGACAACGTTTGTATATTCAACTACTCTTCCTGTGCATCAGCCATTTGAAGCGGTGATGGAAGTATCTGGAGTGAAAACAAGGTATTCAGAGCAGACAATGCTACCTGCTGAAGCAGACATCTTGCTGGTTACAGATAACTCCTTAGAGGAGGATTCAGAGACAGATGACCAGTCCTATTTCCCCCCTAAGGTCTATGCTCAAACTTGGCAGGGTTATATTACTCATGTCATGCATGTTGTCTTGCATTGCTTTGTTTTTACATCATATATGCGATTGCCATCTGCTTACTTGCTTAGTATATAAATCATATATTTGAATTATATCATGCCATCATGTTTACATAGACAACATCTATCTGAATTATGGCATGCCAACCCATTTAATAAAGACATCATATAGTTATATCATCTCATCCTGTTTAGTGTTTACAGTCATCATATTTTGAATTATGTCATTCTATCTATGAATTATATCATGCTATCATGTTTCCATAGGCGGCATGTATGTGAATTATGGCATGCCAACCTATTTAATAAATACATTATATAGTTATATCATGTCATCCTGTTTACATAGTCATCATATTTTGAACTATGTCTTTCCATCCTTTTTAGTTAGCCATCATATATGTGAAATTGTGTCATGCCATCCTGTTTAGTTAGCCATCATATATGTGAAATTATGTCATGCTATCCTGTTTGGTTAGACAACATAAATGTGAATTATTTCATGCCCTCTTTTTGATTCCCCACTATCCATTGCACCTGTCTATCATACAATGTCTGTACATTCAATTACTTTTCTTGTTTATCAATCATTTGAATTGGAGAGGGTGATGGCAGTATCTAAGGGAGTAACAACATGGTCTTCAAAAAAATAGTGCTACTAGTCGATGCAGATGAACCACAGTTGTACTTGCCCAAGAACCAGCCCCACCACACATAACCCAGACTCTCGCAGATTGTACCCCTACCCAGTTGGACAGAGAACCAGCTACACCCCTTCTAAACCCAACCCCAGCAGATAGTAACCCAGTTCCAGTTGACACAACACTGTCTCCACCACAGAGCACCCAATCACGCGCAGTTAGTAAGGGAACTGCAGTGCCCAAAGCACGAGGACCACCACTCCGAATCCCAACTCAACGCTTAAAGCAGAAGAAGAATTGTTCTCAAGTCAGGTTCTGTAGCTATGGTTCATACTCCTTTGCTCTTGCATCACTGTATTTACTCATACCAACTATTTTCAAATTTGAAGGATGGAATTGAAACTCCAATGGCGCAACAGGTATGTTTTAAACCTGTTTCTTTAACTGGTTTGCTGTTGTAACTTGCTCTATGTTGATTTCAGTTTCAATTGAATAAACAGTTATGCTCTCATGTCATGCACATTACAAGTGTTGTTATTGCTCTGTAGTTTCCCACACTTATATTCTGTCTATTCTGCTTTGTCTTAAACAGATATTATTTGAACTGTGTCTCTATCTTGATTTGGCAACAAAAACTAGAATGATATAGACCATAGAGTGACCATGGTACATAGATATATGTTTGTTTCATGCTGTTATCCTGTCCACTTTACTACTGAACTGATTTACCAAAATGAGTTTCATATACAACATGGTAAACCTGTGATGTGTTTGCTTGTTTCTCTTTTAGAATGCGAACAAAATATTGGAGAAGAGTACCCCGTTATGCAATGGTAAAGGAAGTAATGCAGATAAGGTTCAAGATAGCGAGACATCCCTGTTGGTCTCCAAGAAAGCTGATAAAAACTATCTTGACGACAGTGAGACAACCCAAAAGTCCTGTCTTGATGTAGTGTTCGAGTTACTGGCCACTACTACTGGCACAAGCTCTTCGAACTCGCTGCCTGAATCAGTTCGTCTTCTTGAGTCTCAACTTCAAGTTGAAAGACATCGATCAGATGTGCTACGACACGAAGCTGAAGGACTGAGGAAGTCCCTGGAGAATTCAGATGCATACTTTCTGGTGCAATAACAAGCGCTGGAGTATTTAAGCACCAAACAAGAGAAAGTTAATAAGCTTGCTAACCATCTTGCCAGCATTATGGGTACCCAGGATATTGTTTCTTGAGCTCTTCTGAAGTGGTTTCAGTTCTGGACTTGTGTTGCTGCGGCGTTTATTTGCACTGGTCGCCAACTTTGACAACCAGTGTATGTGATATGCTGCTTTGTTCCCTATATTTGAACTGGTGGCAAACTTTGATGCCTAGTGGATGTAATATGTGTAATAGCCATGATAGCCTAGCGTAAGTTGCTTGCTTATTTATTTCCTTGTTGTCTTGTTTATTTGTTTGCTTGTAGTCAGTGCAGTTCTTTTTCCGCGGTTTGCTAGTGGCCGCAATAACCTATTTTTAAAAACTAGGCCACAATAACCATGGGCTACATATTTACTGTAGTGACCATGGGCCTCCTACGGGCCGTAGAAACAATGGGCCTTCTACGGGCCGTAGCATCAATGGGCCTTCTACGGGCCGTATGATCGATTGGCCAATAACTGACCGCATTATGGGCCGTAAACGGGCTAGAGTTGGAATCATCCGTTCATGGGCCGACCATAACGGGCCGTCGTTAATCGGCCGTATTTGATGACGCTATGAAAACGGCCCAACCGATTAATGGGCCACAAACGGGCCGACTGTAACCACGGGCTGAATTTGGCCCACAAGCAGAAAAGGCCAGTAACGGGCCGTAAGTAACCGAATGCTGGAAATGAGCCCAAGAATAAATGGGCCCTGAGAAGGCCGAAAGATAACACGGGTTGGAAATGGCCCAATGGAATAATGGGCCGTTAATGGGTATAAAGCGGTACACTGTTCATTACGGGCCAGTTTCACCATGGGCCGTTAATGGGCCGAGAGTTACAAAGGGCCTCATATGGGCCGAAAGACATCATGGGCCATACATGGGCCAAAAGTTACAACTGGCTGGAATCATATTGGACGGCCCAGATGAAGCTATTTGGCTTAATTCGGATAGGCCGTAACGAGCCGTGAGTTAGCGGGCTATAAATGGGCTATATATGAACAGGCCGTTAACAGGCTTTCTATGGGCCGGCATGCTACCTTTTGACCAAGTCAAATGGGCCGGCCTTTTCACCGGAATGGGCCTCTGTTGGGCCATGCCACGTGTCGACATATCATAGGCGCCTCCTGTCCAATGAGTGGATGACATCTGTCCCAACGGTGAGCCGACACGTGGTTCCTCTGGCCATTGAGAATTTTACACGTGGAAAATCCCCATTGGTCCGGGCTGTTAACGGGTTATCGGATCCAAAACCGGACCTGATAGCTTAACGGTGACCCGTTACGGTGGATGCCATGTGTCGGTTACCCTTGACGAAAGCACTTCCATGACGCGCCATTTATCGTCATGGAAGTGGACACTTACATGATGATAATTTTGGTAATGCCATGGAACACTTCTACGACAGCACAGGTATGACTATCTTGACTCTGTCATAAAATCGTCATGGATGTACATGCATGACAGAAAACATGACCTACTATGACAAACACGTATCATCACGGAAGTGTATTTTTTTTGTAGTGAGGGCTCCACCCACGAAGGGTCCACGAAGAAGCAACCTTGTCTATCCCACCATGGCCATCGCCCATGAAGGACTTGCCTCACTCAGGTAGATCTTCATGAACTAGGCGATCTCCTTTCCCTTACAAGCTTCTTGGTTCAACTCCACATCTTGTCGGAGGCTCCCAAGCAACACCTAACCAATCTAGGAGACACCACTCTCCAAAAGGTAATAGACGGTGTGTTGATGATGAACTCCTTGCTCTTGTGCTTCAAATGATAGTATCCCCAACACTCAACTCTGTCTCACGGATTTGGATATGGTGGAAAGATGATTTGAGTGGAAAGCAACTTGGGGAAGGCTAGAGATCAAGATTCTTGTGGTAGGATTGGTATATCTTGGTCTCAACACATGAGTAGGTGGTTCTCTCTCAGAAAATGAGTAGTGGAGGTGTAGGCACGTTATGATGGCTCTCTCTCAAATGGAGAAGGGGGTGGAGGGGTATATATAGCCTCCACACAAAATCCAACCATTACACACATTTGACCCAACTCGGTCAGACCGAATAGAGGAACTCGGTGAGACCGATTCAGTTTAAAATGTGAATGTTAGGAATCTTGGTGGGACCGACTGGAACAACTCGGTGTGACCGATGTGCTAGGGCTAGGACAAACATCAACTCAGTGTGACTGATTACATCGACTCGGTGGGACTGAAGTGAAGTAATAGGACAACAGAGCGAATGACAAGCAAACTCGGTGTGACCGATTGCACTGACTCGGTGAGACCGAAAGAGTGCAACATGTCACAGTGGGAATGCAAGGCCATCTCAGTGAGACCGAGATCCGTATTGGTGTGATCGAACTGGTAGGGTTTCTGGCAGTGGCTATGTCAAAAGAACTCGGTGGCGCCGGATAGATCAAATCGGTGGGGCTGAGTTTGACTTTGGGGTTTGGACATATTTGGAATGGGAAAGTGGCTGAGGGTTTTGGAGCAATATCACTAAGCACTTGAGCAAATAGACCATTAAGCAACACCTCATCCCCTTTTAATAGTATTGGCTTTCCTATGGACTCAATGTGATCTTGGATCACTAAAATAGAAATGAAGAGTCTTGAGCTTTTGCCAATCTTTGTCCTTAGCATTTTGAGGGGTCCACATCTCTAGTCCATGCCATGCCAAACATTGAACTCTCTGAAATAATCAACTTGAATGATCATTAGTTCAATGAGCTATATGTTGTTATGAATTACCAAAACCACCCGGGGATTAGTTGCACTTTCAATCTCCCCCTTTTTGGTAATTGATGACAACATATAGATCAAAGCTTCTACAAATGATAATATGAATGGAATACATCATCGCTTTGAGAAGTATGTGATAAGCAAGAGCTCCCCCTAAATTTGTGCATTATTTAAGATTTGCGTTTGAATGCAAATGCACAATCGATTAGGATCATGGGTTACTCTTCCATGTCACATACATCTTGGTGGAGCGCTCAAAATGATAAGAGTTAGATAACATGCACTCATCACCAAGGGTACAAGTGATTGATCATACACAAATATTCATGGATATAAGCATGCAAGCACACATTAAGCATAGTATGATCAAACACATGATCACATAAGTATCTCACGAGCATAACACAAATAGTAGCATAGGAATCAAACAACCAAACGATCAAAGTAGCAAGAGAGGCAAATAAAAGGCAAAACACTCTCTCTCTTGAAGCCTAATGATCTATACACTTTCTCCCCCTTTGGCAACAAGTTACCAAAAAGTTTGAAAACGTATAGTGCTATATGGCACTCTAGGCACGATCTCCTGGAGCTCCTGAATAGGTCTTCTGGCTTGGTGCACCGGTGTGCATAGACGGCATGGAAAGGAGGGCATCTGCAAAAGCTTCGGCAGAGGTCTGTGGAGCTGGAGGGATTTACATTGGAGGTACAACCGTGGCAGTTGCTGAAGTAGTAGTCCTGGAGTCTCTGACAACTGGCACTACTGATGACCTTTGTGCCCTTGGCACTCTCTGAAAAGTAGCTGTAGTTGGTCTATCCTCCCTGTCCTCGGCTTCTTCTTGGAGCTTCTCCACAGTGGTCTGTATCTCAGTGACCTTCACATCTAGGTCATGGAGTTTAGTCTCAGTGATCCTCTCAAGACTCTCTTGATTTTGAGTCAGGGTGGCCAAGCCCTTCTCAATTATCACTGTAGCCTCAAGCAGATAACTGAGTTGATCTTGCTTGGTCTTGAGCATCACTGTGGAAGCATCTGGTGCACTTGCTGCCTTTGCTGCTTTTGCAGCCTTTGCTTTCTCTCTCCTTCTTCTTTCCAGCCTCAGCAGCCTCATCATCATCTGACTACTCAATAGTAAACTGCATAGTCCTTTCAATTGGAACTTTCCTGGCTTTTGACATGGGAACTCTCCTAGGTGGAGCTTTCTTCTGAGCACCAGGCTTTGTGGTAGCAGCAGCAGCAACAGCATACTCTTTCTTCATAACCTTCTTCTTGGAAGTGGCCTCATTAGCAGTGAAGTCCTCATCCTCACTGTTAGATGTTCTTTTCTTCTTTGTTCTGGTAGCAGCCTTAGCCAAGTTGCTGGGAGTGCTTCTGCTACACTCATCATAGCTACTAGAGGGACTAGTGCCCTCACTGAGATTTGCTTCCTCCTCTGACCTGTTCTGGCTGTCACTGCCCTCTAACATTGCTGACACTGACCCTATGAATAGTTGGGTATAGATAGAGTGGATGAGCATCACAAAGTACAGCTTATTTTGCAAAAATATTGAGTCAAAAACTTAATTTTAGTTTTCTGCAGAAACCATTTCGGAGCTACCGATTTGACAAACTCGGTGACACCGAAGCAACTTTAGAGTCTAAACATGCAATGTCGGTCAGACCGAAATGCAGCTCGGTGACTCCGAGATGCTAGGGTTTCACAGAGAAAGTGATTTCGGTCGCACCGATCAGTACACTTCGGTCGGACCGAGTTGTACTTTTACAATGACTGGAGCCAATCGGTGTGACCGAGATGAGTTCGGCAGAAACCTAACCCTAAGATTTTGCATCAAATCTATTCTACGGAATTGTTCGGTGGATAGATTGATCTCATTCGTAACAAGAATATATGCATTAAACTTTGTGCAAGAATCGGAGTAATAGAGAGCACAAAGGGTTCAAATCCGTACCCTAACTTGGCGACGGATTTTCTATGGCGACAACGGCGGTGAGAATCCCGTTGACAGCGACGGACACCAGTGGCAGGAGGTCACTGGCGATGACGGCGATGATCCGGAGACCAAGGGGGCGGTAGTGCTGGGGGCGCGGTCGAGTGTTTTGAAGGGATTTCCAAAATTTCAACCCGCGGTATATATACCCATTCACTGTCGGTGCGACCGAGTGGAACGACTCGGTGGCACCGAGATGCAAAACTGCAAGCAGTTACTGCAACTCAGTGTGACCGAATTGTTCTAATCGATTGCACCAAGATAAAAGCCTAGATCAACTTAATGATTTTGGTGAGACCGAGCAGGATGAGTTGGTCTGACCGAAAGACATTAAGAGGTTTTGAAAGTTAAGCCCTTGACGGATCGGTGGCTCTGAGTGCTCCTCACCCGGAGGGTCCGAGTTCGACTTGTTCAAACTTTGTGATGTAGCATGAATAGAGTTTGAGACGAGAAAAAGCATAGATAGCTAGAGGGAGTACTTAGGCATTCTTGTCTATCCATTTGGCGAAAGAAAAAACCAAACAAGCAAAACAGCAAATGGATGTCCTCGAATGGAGAAAATTATGCAACCAACATGCTCACACAATAAGATAGCAAATAAAACATGTGGCAAAGCATGCATATACACTCTAGCATCTATCAAGCAATTGGCGATGACTAGGTCATCTATATATGAGTATATTGACTTAGGAGTCAAATGAGAACATTTGATCATAGGGCATACTCATCGTTTAAGCGCAAGTGGGGTTACCACTTTTACATAAAGCATTGTTGTGTTCACACCATTAGAGTTGCTTTAGCTCAATTCTTAGAGCAATGCTCGCCCTAGATGTGATATCCCCCCTTAGAGGGATGAACTAACCTTGGGTTTTGTCGACGATGACTTCATGTAGGTGTTGAAGATGTGGATGCTCAATGTTGATGTAGATCATTTTGGAGCAATCCATTGGAGTGAGTTGCACTTTCAATACCTACACGGGTTAGTCCCACAAGGAACATGCAAGAATATCCATAGACATAGAGTGAAACACACATATGATGATGTCCATGAAAGCATTAGGTTACCTTGTCCCTTGTCTTACCAACAAGAGGGTTTGTGACTCCATGAACTTGTGCAAGATATGAAAGTTGATTGCACATGTCCTTGCCAAAATGAATATGAGTGAAGTATGTTGGCGTAGTCACCCTCAAGAAGTCTCTAGTTCTTCTTCTTTGGGATCCACATCAACTTGATGGGAATCCTTAGAGTTGTAGTCATTCTTGATGAAGTAGAACTTGATGTAGTCTTGGGAACCCACTTGATCAAGGCCTTAGGAGCTTCTTCAAATGAATCAATCTCCTCTTGAAACTTGTCCTTGCCTTTTAGCTTGTGGTCTTGTGGTGGAAGATCATCTTGAGCTTGTGTTCCTTTGAAATAAGTGGGATCATACTTCTCTTGTTGAGGAACAAACTTCGTCTTGGGGTATTGATCCTCTTCCCACTCAACTCCATTGGCATTGAACTTTCGTTCAAAACCAACACCTTGATTCTTCCGGTGCCTTCCTTGCTTGCACACAATTTCCTCAAATTGCTTACTTCTGGCAAGGCTCTTGTAAACACCTTTCTCTATAATTCCCTTCAATAAGCTATTTTCTTGCTCAAGTGTAACTTGGCTAAGAAAATCATTAGTGGAATCAAGAGAACTACTAGAAGCAACAATATTGGATTTAACATTGTTATTGTTACTACTAGAAGAAGAATCTTTCTTGCTCTTATTGCTAGATTTTACTTGTGGCATATAAGTAGACAAGAGTAAACGCTTGGCAATGTAAGAAGAACTCTTCTTTCGAAGATCATCATTGATAGCTTTTAGGAACCCATGCTCTTGCTCTAAATTTAGCTTCTCGAAGTGTAGCTTCTCATGAGTCCTTAGAAGCTCTCTATGATCCTCTAGAGTTGTTTCATGAGCTAACTTAAGAGTGTTTAGTTCTTTAGTTAGACGCTCAATCTCCTTCTTATCATTGTCATTCATTTCATCTTGTCATGATTAATAGCAATTTCATCATAGTTTTCATCACTAGCATTGTCAACAAGTAAATCATCATCACCTAGCAAATCATCTTCATCACTATTGAAATCAAAGTACTCGGGGTGTGATACCTTAGGGACTTTAGCCATGAAGCATTTTCCAATTCCTTCATTTGGTGAGTCAAATATATCGTAGGAGTTGGATGGCACAAGTGCAAGACCGGCAACACCTTCATCTTGAGTATAGTCGGAGTCGGAGCGATAGCTTCTCTCAGAGTAGTTGTCGGAGTCGGAACCAGAAACCCATTCACCAACATGAGCTTCATTTCTTCATCTTGTGTAGCTCTTTGATGACTTGTCCTTCCTTTCTGAATCCTTGCTTCTATGAGAGGATCTTCGTTCATAACGATCATCTCTACTCCTTCTCTCTCTTGGTAGTGATTCATCTCTTTTACTTCTCCTTTTAGGTGAATCTTCTCTTTTCTTGTAGGGAGCCGTACACTCATTGGAGTAGTGTCCGGGTCTTCCACAATTGTAGCAATTACGATCACGACTAGAAGATCTTTTGTCATTGTAGGACCTTGACTTGGAACTTCTCTCTTTGCTTCTATTCTTGTAGAACTTGTTGAAGTTCTTCACCATAAAGCTCAATTCTTCATTGAAGACTTGTTTCTCACTAGATGTTGTAGGAGCATCACATGAGGCTTTGTAAGCACCACTTGACTTGTCGTGGAGCTCTTCCTTATCCTTGAGTGACATCTCATGAGGAACAATTCTACCAATGACTTCCGTTGGCTTGAGATCTTTGTAGTTGGGCATCATTTGGATCAATGTGCACACGGTATCATATTTTCCATCCAAGGCTCTTAGGATCTTCTTGATGATGAATTTGTCGGTCATCTCTTCGCTTCCCAAGCCGGCAATCTCATTTGTGATGAGAGCAAGCCTAGAGTACATCTCAGAGACTCCTTCACCATCCTTCATTTTGAACTTGTCAAGTTGACTTTGGAGCACATCCAATTTGGATTCCTTGACGGACTCGGTACCTTCGTGCATATCAACCAAAGTATCCCAAATTTCCTTTGCATTCTCAAGGCTGCTAATTTTGTTGAATTCTTCGGGGCACAATCCGTAGAAGAGAATATCGCAAGCTTGAGCATTATATTGCAACATCTTCATTTCTTCTGCTGTCGCTTCATGATCCGATTCTCTACCATCCTCGAAGAAATCACCTTGCAAGCCAATACACACAACAGCCCAAATGGCGGGGTTATGACCAAGAATATGCATTTTCATCTTATGCTTCCAACTAGCAAAATTAGTACCATCAAAATAAGGACCTCTACGGTGGTAATTTCCCTCACTAGACGCCATACTCTCCTAGGTTGTGAAACCAAGGCTATGATCGCCAAGGCTATGGAAATCAAGGCAAATGGAGACCAAAGCTCTGATACCACTTGTAGGATCGAAAGTAGGTCTAGAGGGGGGTGATTAGACTACTTGACCAAATAAAAATCTAGCCTTTTCCCAATTTTAAGTGTTGGCTGATTTTAGCAACTAGTACAAGTCAAGCAATCAACCTACACATGCAATTCTAAGAGTGTAGCAGCGGAATGTAAAACATTGCATATGAAGGTAAAGGGAAGGGTTTGGAGAAGGCAAACGCAATGTAGACACGGAGATTTTTGGCGTGGTTCCGATAGGTGGTGCTATCATACGTCCACGTTGATGGAGACTTCAACCCACGAAGGGTAACGGTTGCGCGTGTCCACAGAGGGCTCCACCCACGAAGGGTTCACGAAGAAGCAACCTTGTCTATCCCACCATGGCCATCGCCCACGAAGGATTTGCCTCACTCGGGTAGATCTTCACGAAGTAGGCGATCTCCTTGCCCTTACAAACTTCTTGGTTCAACTCCACATCTTGTCGGAGGCTCTCAAGTGACACCTAACCAATCTAGGAGACACCACTCTCCAAAAGGTAATAGATGGTGTGTTGACGATGAACTCCTTGCTCTTGTGCTTCAAATGATAGTCTCCCCAACACTCAACTCTCTCTCACAGATTTGGATATGGTGGAAAGATGATTTGAGTGGAAAGCAACTTGGGGAAGGCTAGAGATCAAGATTCTTGTGGTAGGATTGGTATATCTTGGTCTCAACACATGAGTAGGTGGTTCTCTCTCAGAAAATGAGTAGTGGAGGTGTAGGCACGTTATGATGGCTCTCTCTCAAATGGAGAAGGGGGTGGAGGGGTATATATAACCTCCACATAAAATCCAACCGTTACACACATTTGACCCAACTCGGTCAGACCGAATAGAGGAACCCGGTGACACCGATTCAGTTCAAAATGTGAACGTTAGGAATCTCGGTGGGACCGACTGGAACAACTCAGTGTGACCGATATGCTAGGTCTAGGACAAACATCAACTCTGTGTGACCGATTGCATCGACTCAGTGGGACCGAAGTGAAGTAATAGGACAACAGAGCGAATGACAGGCAAACTCGGTGTGACTGATTGCACTGACTCGGTGAGACCGAAAGAGTGCAACATGTCACAGTGGGAATGCAAGGCCATCTCGGTGAGACCAAGATCCGTATTGGTGTGATTGAACTGTTAGTGTTTCTGGCAGTGGCTATGTCAAAAGAACTCAGTGGCACCGGATAGATCAAATCGGTGGGGCCGAGTTTGACTTTGGGTTTTGGACATATTTGGAATGGGAAAGTGGCTGAGGGTTTTGGAGCAATATCACTAAGAACTTGAGCAAATAGACCATTAAGCAACACCTCATCCCCTTTTAATAGTATTGGCTTTCCTATGGACTCAATGTGATCTTGGATCACTAAAATAGAAATGAAGAGTCTTGAGCTTTTGCCAATCTTTGTCCTTAGCATTTTGACGGGTCCACATCTCTAGTCCATGCCATGCCAAACATTGAACTCCCTAAAATAACCAACTTGAATGATCATTAGTTCAATGAGCTATATGTTGTTGTGAATTACCAAAACCACCCAGGGATTAGTTGCACTTTTACCTTCGTCTCCTGTTATCCATAGATCTGAGACCCACAGCTCGGGACCGCCTACCCGAGGTCTGCCGGTTTTTGTACCGACATTGGTGCTTTCATTGAGAGTTCCGTTGTGTGATCGAAATAAGTATCGATGGCTCATATATAGATCAATTGTGATGCCGGCTATGTTGACATCTTCGTCCCTGGCCTGCTTTTCGCACTCGTCAGCATTGTCGTGCACACCGACCTAGCGAGCCATCTCGCCCTCATCGAGAATTTCACCCCGGACCAAGTTGTCATGTTTGGGAGCCTGGAATACACCACGGATTCATGTAGTGAGCTCGTCTTTTCGGGCTGGATGCCGGGTCGTATCGAGGAACCTCCGGCCACCGCGGGCTTGAACTCGGAGCCGATCTCCGATTCGGGCTGCAGATCGGATCCTGCAGTAGATCCGGCTGCGAGCACGAAATCAATCATCGTCGCACTGAGCCTTGACTCTTGTGTGGACTCTATCCTCTCATCGGTCCTTGACCATGACTCGGGCTCAAACACGGATCCTATCGATGTATGAAACATGGGTGTTTTACACCCTAACTTATGCACAGACAAGTAGCAATTCCCTTGCCGGCGAAAGAGCTTACCAAGGACATCCCAAGTCAAGCGAAGCTGCTCCTGAGAGGTCAAGGAGCGCATCAAGAAGACCAAGAATCAAGGCTAAGATGATCTACTTAGCTGAGGAGGGCAAGACAGCCCTTGCCGGTAAGGCCGAGCCGGCAAGGTGAAGGTCCGGCAAGCTCCGTGGCCAGCAAGTTCTTGCCAGGCACCAGCGCTTCATGTCATCGATCAGCTGGTCACTAATCGATGAGGTGTCAAGGCCGCAGTGGTTCGGTGGGACCTATCGGGCACGTGGCAGCTCGCTGGAAGGGAAATTACCTTTAGCGACACCTGTCCCATAGGTGTGTCTGATAACCCACAAGTATAGGGGATCACAACCGTTTTCGAGGGTAGAGTATTCAACCCAAATTTATAGATTCGACACAAGGGGAACCAAAGAATATTTGTAAATATTAGTAGTTGAGTTGTCAATTCAACCACATCTGGAGATTAAATATCTGCAACAAAATGATTAGTAGCATAGTAATATGATGGTTTTGATAGCAGTAGTAACAGTAGCAATAACAATAGTAACTTAGCGAGAACAATATGTGGGAAACTCATAGGCATTGGATCGGTGAATTCGTTGGATGATATTCATCATATAATAGTCATAACCTAGGGAGACACAGAACTAGCTCCAGTTCATAAATATAATGTAGGCATGTATTCCGTAAATAGTCATACGTGCTTATGGAAAAGAACTTGCATGACATCTTTTGTCCTACCCTCCCATGGCAGCGGGGTCCATAAGGAAACTAAGGGATATTAAGGCCTCCTTTTAATAGAGAACCAGAACAAAGCATTAACTCCCCAAACTACGGTCATCACTGAAAAGTATCCCAATTACAATCACACTTGGGTTTACGGATCATAACACATAGCAGGTGCATATGACTAGCAAGATCGGATCTAGAACATAGATATAATGGTGAAAACATAAACGGTTCAGATCTGAAATCATGGCACTAGGGCCCTAGTGAAAAGCATTAAGCATAGCAAAGTCATAGCAACATCAATCAGAACATAGTGGATACCAGGGATCAAGCCCTAACAAAACTAACTCGACTACATGATGAATCTCATCCAACTCCTCACCGGCTAGCGAGCCTACGAAGGAATTACTCACTCCCGGTGGGGAGCATCATGGAATTGGTGATGAAGGAGGGTTGGTGACGACGAAGACTGAAGATTCCCCTCTCCGAAGCCCCAAACAGGCTCCAGATCTGGCCTCTCGATGAAGAACAGGAGGTGGCAATAGCTCCATATTGTGAAACGCGATGAAACTTCCTCTCGTATTTTTCTCTCCAAAAATAGGAATTTATAGAGTTGAGATTAGGATCAGCGGAGCCCCGAGGGCCCCACCACCCACCAGGGCACGCCAGGGGGTGGCGCGCCCTGGTGTCTTGTGGGCAGCCAGCCCCCCCCTCTGGTGGGTCTTGGTTACAATATTTTTATATATTCCAAAATAATTCTCCAAAAAGTTTCGTCCAATTACGAGAACTTTTATTTCTGCACAAAAGCAACACCATGGTAGTTCTGCTGAAAACAGCGTCAGCCCGGGTTAGTTTCATCCAAATCATGCAAATTAGAGTCCAAAACAAAAGCAAAAGCGTTAGTAAAAGTAGATACGATGGAGACGTATCAACTCCCCCAAGCTTAACCCATTGCTTGTCCTCAAGCAATTCAGTTGACAAACTAAAAGTGATAAATTAAAACTTTTACGAACTCTTATGTTCTTGTTTACATATATATGCTTAAACAACACCCAGGTTTTCAGCAAAGATCATGACTAACCATATCAACAATAACTCTTAGAAATTATATCAACTCATATCAATGGCATAATCAACTAGCGAGCAATAATAAGATATCTCAAATGCCAACACTTTGTCAAAACAATCATGATATAATATGACAACAGTGGTATCTCGCTAGCCCTTTCTGAGACCGCAAAACATAAATCCAGAGCACCTCCAAAGTTCAAGCAGCGACTAAACATTGTAATTCATGGTAAAAAGGATCCAGTCATGATGCATTCAACATTAACTATACATAATGCATGAGGATGACAATAGTGCTCTTAGGTTTGGCGCTTGTTTGAGAAGGTGATGACTCAATAATAAAAGTAAATAGATAGTCCCTTCACAGAGGGAAGCAGGGATTTGCAGAGGTGCTAGAGATCAAAGCTTAAATCAGAGATAAATTTAAATTCGGGAGGTGCACCCTTCCTGTCAACGTTACGACCAGTTTTCAATATCTTCCATGCTAAACATATTAGTGGCGGTTCCCAAGTGGTAAAAGTAAAGGTTTAATCCCCCTCCACCAACAAACACACTCCACAGCTAGCCGAATCCACAGGTGCCATCCATACCAACAACAATCCTGGGGGAGTTTTGTTTAATTATTTGCAGTTTTTGATTTCGGGGCTGGGTATCCCTATTACCGACCCCTCTCGTGCAAGGACGAGTGAATAAACACTCATCATGAGAATAACCCTCTTAGCATGGAAGATACTGACCACCCCCTGTCGCTCCATGAGCGGTCCAGGCACACAAAACAGATGTTCATTTGAAATTTTAGAGGTGGCACATGCAAATTTACTTGGAACGGTAGGGTAATACCGCATATAGGTAGATATAGTGGACTCATCTGGAATAACTTAGGTTTAAGGATTTTGATGCACAAGCAGTATTCCCGCTTAGTACAGGTGAAGGCTAGCAAATAGGTTGAGAAGCGGCCAGCTAGAGAGCGAAAACGGTCATGAACATGCATTATGAACAATCAACATTGAATACTAGCATGAGTAGGATACAGACACCATGAACATAAATATTATAGAGGCTATGTTGGTTTTGATTCAACTACATTTGTGAACATGTGCCAAGTCAAGCCACTTGAAACATTCAGAGGAGGATACCATATCATCATACTAATCACAATCATTTTAATGCATGTTGACATCCAAGATAAATCATTATCCACTCCTAGCTACTTAAGCATGACATGAGCAACTATAATCTCTAATTGTCATTGCAAACATGTTTAATCATAATATGCTGAATCATGGATACTGAGTTAAACATATTTACAAAAACAAGTTGAGTTCATACCCGCTTCTCTCTGCCACAGTCACTTCATGAAATATCGTCATTATTGCCTTTCACTTGCACGACTGAATGATATGAAAATAATAATAGTGCAAGAGTGCCATGGACTGTCATGGGAACAGATCTGACAGTAGAGATAGGGGGTACGTAGGAGGAGGCAGTGCCTAGCTACGACGAGGTTGTACACTCGGTTTTACGAGTTCAGGCCCTTCTCGAAGGAGGTAACAGCCCTACGTCTCGGTGCAAGAGGGGAGGGGTAGCTTATATAGAGTATGCCGACCCCTCGCAGCCCTCGGTTACACAGGGGTTCAATGAGTGAGTAAAGTCACGTACGTTACTGGTAACACCCGTATTTAATGACCTTTAAGGCAATGGAGTGAATGCCTGACCGTTGCCATCCAGAGGTGGCTCTAAGTCTTCTGTCCTTCGAGTGGATTCTTGTCTACCGAGTGAATAATGACGGTCGAGTGGAATTGGAATATCCGAGTGGATCTTTTGTCGAGTGGATCGCATTTCATGAGGATTCCAGTCGGTATCTTCTGTTTAACTTTGTAGGCCTTGGCCTCTTGTGCAGTGTCCTTGGGTAGGGCATACAGGTCAGGCCTACGACCCTACCCTAGGTACATGTCATCATCATTAGCCCCCGAATGGATCGAGGACCGAGTGAAGAAGGATTGAAGTTGACTTCGACCCAACTCATTGTCTCTGAGACACCTTCTTGGAGGTTCGACAGTATGTTAGTAGTTTAACCCTTCGTCAGTCACCTTGATCGATTCTGGCTTCTGGAATTTTTGAGTGAAATATGTAGCATGGTATTGAGCAGATTGGATTTGGCTATCTTTGGCACGATCGACTGATTCGCTGGACCCGAATTTCACGAGATTCGAAATTTGGGGAAGCGCACGGGTCGGGGCGCAGCGCAGTAAGCGGGGCAAGTGGAGAGGGGCTCCTCGATCCATGTGCCACCTTTTTCGCCACGTATCAAGATGGCACCGATTGCGCGATGTGCTAAGATTGCGCGGGCCCACGAGTCAGTCACTCGGACGCGTGGCCATATAAGGCGCCGATGCCGATGCGTGGAACAGTGCCTGCCATTCTCCCCCTTCTCCTCTGCCTCCCCTCCTCGCCCTCTCCAGCTCAACGCCTCTCTGCTCACTCACGTCGAGCATTACAACAATGGTGAAGGACAAGACAAGGGCCCTAGAGCGCGCGAAGAAGACAACGACCAAGGGCAAGAAAATGGCGAAGGGGTCGACCTCGCGGTCTGCCCTGCCGCCAGGTTGGATCCAAGGGGATTGTATCCCCTCCTCCGTCTCGGTGGGGGATCTGGAAGGGCTCGTCGCCGACGGCCTGATCGCAGACGGATCATGGAGGCTGCCTGAGGGGGAG
The DNA here is from genome assembly GCA_011799875.1 of Thinopyrum elongatum. Lineage (NCBI taxonomy): Eukaryota > Viridiplantae > Streptophyta > Magnoliopsida > Poales > Poaceae > Thinopyrum > Thinopyrum elongatum. The sequence continues at coordinate 490,882,853 of CM022298.1, read as the reverse complement.
TCTGAGCCTGCGCCACGCGACGGCGAGCGAGTTCTCCTCACGACTCACGTGGAAAGAGGTTTTTCACTGCCCTCGCATCCATTCTTCCGCGGATTCTTGAATTTCTTCGGTGCTTAGATCCATCACTTTCCCCCAAACACCATCTCGTACCTTGCCGCATATGTTTCATTGTGTGAGAACTTCCTGGGATGCCACCCACAATGGGGGTTATTCAAACACATTTTCACTTGCCGATCTTAGTCAGTTAAGAAAGCCAATCCGACTGATGAGAGGACCCACGTGATCCAAATGTGTGGAGGTTTGGGGGTCCAAATGAGAGGTAGGAGCTCTTTCCCTCCTATGACCTTTCCTGAATCGGTTAGGGGGTGGCAGTCGACCTGGTTTTACTGCAAGGATATCCTGACCCCGGGTCAGTCGACCGGCCTTCCCCCATTCTCTCTGGAGAGACTCCGCGCCCCTCGTTTGCTGATTGTAGAGGAGGAGGAGAAGGGAGAGGTGGCCATCTTGGTTGATGACGTTGTGGCGTTGGTCCGGGGCGGAGTGACAGGCATGGACTTGCTGGAAGTGTTTATCAGTCGACACATCCAGCCCTTGCAAGCTCGTGACCATCCCATGTGGATGTACTCGGGTCCAGGTGACACCGCTCGATCCCACCCGGAGGAGGTCGATGAGGAGACGGTGGCCCAGTGGCTTCGGAGCATCACTGGAAACAAGGACAACCCACGCGAAGCAAAGCGAATCTTGCCATTCGACGCCGAGAACTCTCCAGGAGAGGTCAGGCGTAACTTGTCGAGTGTTTTATCTTGTATTCTTCAATATGCAGCTATTTTGGAATCCGACTGATATTTGCAACCTGTGCCTTGTAGGTATTCACGAAGATGTACTCGCCCGTGCCTAATGGAGAACAACACCTCGGAGGAGCAGAGAGCGAGGGCGGGAGCGCCGATATTGATTACGCTGACGACAGTGATGATGACAGCGACGACTCTGACGACAGCGAGGAAGTCGAGTCACCACCACGCACCGAGCGACGCACCAAGCAATCCCAAGATCCTGCAGCTAACCACGGCAAGGCAACGACATCAAGTGCGAGGACTCCAAAGCGCACTCAGACATCGACTCGCGACCCGAAGGAGAAAACCGCCAAGCAAGCCAAGGTCATTCCTCCTAAACCTTGGAAGGCTCTGCCCAGGATCAAAGTTGCTGTGCCTATTGCTTCGGCGTAAGTGTTTCTTCTTCTTTTTCTTTATTGCTGTTGTGGACCTTCTTGTTTATTTGACTGAATGGGATCCTGGGTCTCCAGGGCTGCTACCTCTGGGACGTCCCATATGGAGATCGACGATGAGCAGGCTGACGCAGAGACTGCGGACGCGGCCACTTCTCGAGCAGGTATGATCAGCTCACACCTTGTCAATTGTCCAGGCGATCGACTGAAATCTTACTGTCGAGTGACTACAGTGCCAGCAGACGTTATCCAACTTCCAGACGACGACGAGAAGGAGCCTCCAAGGAGTGCAGGAGGAAGAGGCAGGGCCTCGACCACCTCACGGAACCTCGCCCGGAGAGTGCCTTCCAGTCGAACGTCTCATCCGCCGCCTGAACCTGTTGTTCAAGAACTCGGTAGTTCGTCTCGAGTTGGTGTCTCTTTTGCTGACCCTTTGTCGACTACCCAGCCTCCGATGTCGAGTGCCCAAGCTACTGGTCCGACTGGGCAACCTCAAACGCTGATCCCTCCAGCTGCGTCACCAACTCCTGCGTCGAGTGGATTCGCTCTGCATCATGTCCCGGAGGACAAAACTGGAGCTGCCAAGGAGGCTATGATCCAAGCTGGCTTGATGATGCAGCGGCTGGAGGAGGTGTACGAATCCAGCAAGGCTGCTTACGACGCCAGTTCTGCCCTTCAGACCAATGTCCGAGTAAGTAAGATTGTAAGTTGATTTCTGATTGGATTTTCTTCGTCTTGATTCTGTACACCCACTGGGTGTTTTTTTTATTGTGTAGTTCTTCCAGTGGGGGCACGCTGAGTGCACCCACTGGGTGTAGTCCCCGAGACCCTTGTCGAATGTTTGATCTGGTGGGGGTCTTAGAATATGCCTGTTTGTAGCTCTTCACTCGGGCCGTGCCGAGTGGGTAACTGATCCAGTGGGGGCACGCTGAGTGCACCCACTGGGTGTAGTCCCCGAGACCGTTGTCGACTGCGGGCAGTCGGCGGGAGTCTCAGAACAAGGTTTTTTTTTCTTCTTCCACTCGGGCCGGGCAGGCTGTACCAAGTGGGAAATTGATCCAGTGGGGGCACGCTGAGTGCACCCACTGGGTGTAGTCCCCGAGACCGCCGTTGAATGTTTGATTCGGCGGTGGTCTTAGAACTCTTTTGATAATAGCAATCTGGATTTGCTCTTCTTCACTCGGAAGTGAAGGGTCTTTCTCTTCGTCAACTGAATTGTTTTTTGTTGATCTCAGAAATCTTGTGAACTTGGGACTCAGTACGTTGCCTTGGAGAAGGAGAAGATCCAACTCCAACTGGATCTAGAACTTGCCAAGAAGAACCTGAAGGATGCTCAGGCCGAAGTGAAGACCATGGGAGGTAATACTTTGCCGACTGTATGCTTTGTTGTTTCTTCTTTTTCATCCTTTGAACCGAGTGATTCCACTCGAACAGATGTGCGTAGTGAAAACCGTCAACTCCAAGAACGACTAAAGAATGTTATTTCTTTAGACACTATGAAGCAGGCGTTGGAGAGGAAGGACACTGAACTCGCGGGATTGCAAAAGGTGGCGCGAGAGAAGACTGAAGCAGCTGAGAGAAAGCTACCTTCAGTCGGAAAACTCGAAGAGGAGAATGCGGCCCTGAAGACTGCCGTTGAGGAGGTGAAGAAGAAGGCCGCTCAGCTGAGGGAGGAGAAAGTTGTCTTGACTGACAAGGTAGACCAACTCACTCGGAAGAGGGACGAGCTGGAGGTTTACTTGGGGGGCCTTGCAAAGAAGATGTACATCATGCTCGAAGGTATCTTTCTTTGTCCGAGTGAATCTGTAAAACTTCCACATAATATTGTTGCTGACTCGTATTTTCCATCCTTGTGCAGAGTTCTGTCAGTATTTTGAGCAGGAAACCAAACAGATTGAACCAGGCCTAGACCCCACAAAGTTACTCGTCAAGGATGAAGCTGCAATGAATGTATTGCGACTTGAAGCTCATCTCGACAGCGTCTTGGGGTATATTGCTCAACTGAAGGTTGCACTGTCAAGGATAGACCAAGAGCTGTGGCCAGAGGATAAACTTCAGAGTGACCTCGAGTCACTGATGGCTCGGCTCGATGAAGTTCCTAGTCGAGTGCAGGCGTGGAAGAAATCAGCTGCTCGCTGCGGAGCCAATGTGGCGCTTTCGCTTGTTGCTACTTCTTGAGCTTGCGTTGGTTTTTCCCTTGAAGAGGAAAGGGTGATGCAGCAAAGTAGAGATAAGTATTTCCCTCAGTTTGATAACCAAGGTATCAATCCAGTAGGAGACAACGCACAAATCACCGAATACCTGCACAAACAATCAAACAACTTGCACCCAACGCGATAAAGGGGCTGTCAATCCCTTCACGGTTACTTGCAAAAGTGAGATCTGATAGAGATAGATAAACGATAAAGTAAATATTTTTGGTATTTTTGGTTTATAGATCGGAAAGTAAAAGATTGCAAAATAGTAGATCGGATACTTATATGATGGAAAATAGACCCGGGGGCCATAGGTTTCACTAGAGGCTTCTCTCAAGATAGCAAATAATACGGTGGGTGAATAAATTACTGCCGAGCAATTGATAGAAAAGCGCAAAGTTATGACGATATCTAAGGCAATGATCATGAATATAGGCATCATGTCCGTGTCAAGTAGACCAAAACGATTCTGCATCTACTACTATTACTCCACACATCGACCGCTATCCAGCATGCATCTAGAGTATTAAGTTCATAAAGGATGGAGTAATGCATTAAGTAAGATGACATGATGTAGAGGAATTAACTCAAGCAATATGATGAAAACCCCATCTTTTTATCCTCGATGGCAACAATACAATACGTGCCTTGCTGCCCCTACTATCACTGGGAAAGGACACCGCAAGATTAAACCCAAAGCTAAGCACTTCTCCCATTGCAAGAAAAACCAATCTAGTTGGCCAAACCAAACCGATAGTTCGAAGAGAATTACAAAGATATCAAATCATGCATAAAAGAATTCAGAGAAGATTCAAATAATATTCATAGATAAGCTGATCATAAAGCCACAATTCATTGAATCTCGGCAAACACACCGCAAAAAAGTATTACGTCGAATAGATCTCCAAGAACATCGAGGAGAACGTGGTATTGAGAATCAAAGAGAGAGAAAAAGCCATCTAGCTACTAGCTATGGACCCGTAGGTCTGTGGTAAACTACTCACGCTTCATCGGAAGGGCAATAGAGTTGATGTAGAAGCCCTCCGTGATCGAATCCCCCTCCGGCAGGGTGCCGAAAAAGGTCCCTAGATGGGATCTCACGGGTACAGACAGTTGCGGCGGTGGAAAAGTGTTTTCGTGGATGCCTCTGGTGGTTCGGGGATATTTGGGAATATATAGGCGAAAGAATTAGGTCAAGAGGGTCACGGGGGGCCCACAAGGGTGGGAGGCGTGCCCTACCCCCCTGGGCGCGCCCTCTGTCCTTGTGGCCGCCTTGTGGCTCCTCCGACTTCATCTCCAAGTCTTCTGGTCCAAGAAAAATCATCGCAAAGGTTTCATTCCGTTTGGACTCCGTTTGGTATTCCTTTTCTGCGAAACTCTAAAACAAGGGAAAAAACAAAAACTGGCACTGGGCTCTAGGTTAATAGGTTAGTCCCAAAAATAATATAAAATAGCATATTAATGCATATAAAACATCCAAAACAGATAATGTAATAGCATGGAACAGTAAAAAATTATAGATACGTTGGAGACATATCACTTGTTCGTGTCCATTGCAAAGATGCCAAAGAAGAAAAGCTGAAGGCCCTCCAGGTGGCGAACACGAAGAAGCTCCAGTTTGAATCTTTCATGGAGACTTTCATTGAGGCAGCCACTCGCATAGCTGATGGCATAGACTTGGACACCTTTGTCGAGCCAGCGAGCCCTCGTCCTGCCGAGTGAAGAAAAACTTAATAATCTGAATTTATTTTCCTCGGAATGCCGAGTGATCTTGTAATCGTTAAACTCTTTTGGGCCTGACGCCCGAGTACTTTTGCTTGCGATTCTGAACTTGGCAGATTTATGTGAGTGAGTAGGGATTGCCATGCAACGGATGCGCTAGAGCTATAAGTTTATGAAAGCTCAAAAAGAAAACTAAGTGGGTGTGCATCCAACTTGCTTGCTCATGAAGACCTAGGGTAATTTGAGGCAGCCCATCGTTGGAATATACAAGCCAAGTTCTATAATGAAAAATTCCCACTAGTATGAAAGTTACAACATAGGAGACTCTCTATCATGAAGATCATGGTGCTACTTTGAAGCACAAGTGTGGAAAAAGGATAGTAACATTGCCCCTTCTTTCTTTTCTCTCATTTTTTTTATTTTTTTTATTTTGGGACCCTCTCCTTTTTTTGGGCCCCCCTTTCTCTCCCTTTTTTTTATATATATATCCTCACATGGGGCAATGCTCTAATAATGATGATCATCACACTTTTATTTACTTACAACTCAAGAATTACAACTCGATACTTAGAACAACATATGACTCTATATGAATGCCTCCGACGGTGTACCGGGATGTGCAATGAATCAAGAGTGACATGTATGAAAGAATTATGAACGGTGGCTTTGCCACAAATACGATGTCAACTACATGATCATGCAAAGCAATATGACAATGATGGAACGTGTCATAATAAACGGAACGGTGGAAAGTTGCATGGCAATATATCTCGGAATGGCTATGGAAATGCCATAATAGGTAGGTATGGTGGCTGTTTTGAGGAAGGTATATGGTGGGTGTATGGTACCGGCGAAATTTGCGCGGTACTAGAGAGGCTAGCAATGGTGGAAGGGTGAGAGTGCGTATAATCCATGGACTCAACATTAGTCATAAAGAACTCACATACTTATTGCAAAAATCTATTAGTCATCGAAACGAAGTACTACGCCCATGCTCCTAGGGGGATAGATTGGTAGGAAAAGACCATCGCTCCTCCCTGACCGCCACTCATAAGGAAGACAATCAAAAAATATCTCATGGTCCAACTTCGTTACATAACGGTTCACCATACGTGCATGCTACGGGACTCACAAACCTTAACACAAGTATTTCTCAAATTCACAATTACTCACTAGCATGACTCTAATATCACCATCTTCATATCTCAAAACAATCATAAGGAATCAAACTTCTCATAGTATTCAATGCACTTTATATGAAAGTTTTTATTATATCCCTCTTGGATGCCTATCATATTAGGACTAAATTTATAACCAAAGCAAATTACCATGCTGTTTAAAGACTCTCAAAATAATATAAGTTAAGCATGAGAGTTCATAAATTTCTATAAAATAAAACCACCGCCGTGCTCTAAAAAGATATAAGTGAAGCACTAGAGCAAAATTGCCTAGCTCAAAAGATATAAGTGAAGCACATAGAGTATTCTAATAAATCACGATTCATGCGTGCCCCTCTCAAAAGGTGTGTACAGCAAGGATGATTGTGGAAAACTAAAAAGCAAAGACTCAAATCATACAAGACGCTCCAAGCAAAACACATATCATGTGGTGAATAAAAATATAGCCTCAAGTAAAGTTACCGATAGACGAAGACGAAAGAGGGGATGCCTTCCGGGGCATCCCCAAGCTTAGGCTCTTGGTTGTCCTTTAATATTACCTTGGGGTGCCTTGGTCATCCCCAAGCTTAGGCTCTTGCCACTCCTTATTCCATAGTTCATCAAATCCTTACCCAAAACTTGAAAACTTCACAACACAAAACTCAACAGAAAATCTCATAAGCTCCGTTAGTATAAGAAAATAAATCACCACTTTTGATACTGTTGTGAACTCATTATTTATTTATATTGGTGTAATATCTACTGTATTCCAACTTTTCCATGGTTCATACCCCCGATACTACCCATAGATTCGTCAAAATAGGCAAACAACACATAGAAAACAGAATCTGTCAAAAACAGAACAGTCTGCGAAGATCCGAATTGTTCTAATACTTGTATAACTCCAAAAATTCTGAAAAATTAGTAAAACAGAGGAAATTTGTATATAAATCTTTTGTAAAAAATTAAGAGTTTTTCCACTCTCTAGTAAAAAATTAGAATTGTTTTCCTGAACGAAAAAAGTTTCTGTTTTTCAGCAGGATCAAATCAATCATCACTGTAAGCCATCCCAAAGGTCTTACTTGGCACAAACACTAATTAAAATACAAAGCCACATCTAACCAGAGGCTAGATGAATTATTTATTGAAAAACAGGAGCAAAAACCAAAGGACAAAAATAAAATTGGGTTGCCTCCCAACAAGCGCTATTGTTTAACGCCCTTAGCTAGGCATAAAAACACAAATAGATCTAGGTATTGTCATCATTGGTATGCAATCCATAAGTAGATCTCATAGTAGATTTATATGGCAATTTAATTTTATTCCTAGTAAAGTGTTCCATGCCCTTCCTTAACGGAAATTGAAATCTAATGTTTCCTTCTTTCATATCAATAATTGCACCAATCGTTCTAAGGAAAGGTCTACCAAGAATAATAGGACATGTAGGATTGCAATCTATATCAAGAACAATGAAATCTACGGGCACATAATTCCTATTTGCAATAATAAGAACATTATTAATTCTTCCCATAGGTTTCTTAATAGTGGAATCCGCGAGACGCAAATTTAAATAACAATCATCAAATTCACGGAAACCTAACACATCACATAAAGTTTTTGGAATTGTGGAAATGCTAGCACCCAAATCACACAAAGCATGGAACTCATAATCTTTAATATTAATCTTAATGGTAGGTTCCCACTCATCATAAAGTTTTCTAGGGATAGAAACTTCCAATTCAAGCTTTTCTTCAAAAGATTGCATCATAGCATCAACGATATGTTTAGTAAAAGCTTTATTTTGATTATAAGCACGAGGAGAATTCAACATGGATTGCAACAAGGAAATACAATCTATTAAAGAACAATTATCATAATTAAATTTCTTGAAATCCAAAAGAGTGGGTTCATTGCTACTTAAAGTTTTGACCTCTCCAATCCCACTTTTATCAATTTTTGCATCAAGATCTAAAAACTCCGAATCATTGGGACGCCTTTTAACTAAAGTTGACTCATCTCCAGTCCCATCTTTATCAAGATTTATATTGGAAAACAAAGATTCAATAGGAGTCACATCAATCACTTTAAGATCTTCATCATTATTTTCACGGAAACTAGAAGAACACGTTTTTACAAACCAATCTCGTTTAGCACGCATCTTAGCGGTTCTTTCTTTGCACTCATCAATGGAAATTCTCATAGCTTTGAGAGACTCATTAATATCATGCTTGGGTGGAATAGATCTAAGTTTCAAAGAATCAACATCAAGAGAAATTCTATCCACGTTCCTAGCCAAATCATCAATCTTAAGCATTTTTTCTTCAATCAAAGCATTAAAATTCTTTTTCGAACTCATAGATTCTTTTACACTATTCTCAAAATCAGAGGGCATCTTATTATAATTTCCATAAGAATTGTTATAGGAATTACCATAATTATTAGAGGAATTACTAGGAAACGGCCTAGGATTAAAATTACCTCTATACGCGTTATTACCAAAATTGTTCCTACCAACAAAATTCACATCCATATATTCATTATTATTTTCAATCAAAGTAGACGAAGGCACATCATTAGGATCCAAATAAGCACTCTTGCTAGCAAATAATTTCATAAGTTCATCCATCTTTCCACTCAAAACATTAATCTCTTTTATCGCATGCACTTTTTTACTAGTGGAAGATCTTTCGGTATGCCATTGAGAATAATTAACCATAATATTATCTAGAAGTTTAGTAGCTTCTCCTAAAGTAATTTCTATAAAAGTACCTCCCGCGGCCGAATCTAAAAGATTTCTAGAAGCAAAATTCAATCCGGCATAAAATTTTTGTATAATCATCCACAAATTCAAACCATGAGTAGGGCAATTTCGTATCATCAATTTCATCCTCTCCCAAGATTGTGCAACATGTTCATGATCAAGTTGCTTAAAATTCATAATCTCATTCCTAAGGGAGATGATTTTAGCGGGAGGAAAATACTTGGAAATAAAACATCTTTACACTTATTCCATGAATCAATACTATTTTTAGGCAAAGATGAAAACCAAGTTTTAGCATGATCTTGAAGTGAGAAGAGAAATAGCTTCAATTTAACAATATCATTATCCACATCTTTTTTCTGTTGCATATCACACAAATCAACGAAATTGTTTAGATGGGATGCGGCATCTTCACTAGGAAGGCCAGAAAATTGATCTTTCATGACAAGATTCAGCAAAGCGGCATTAATTTCACAAGATTCCGCATTAGTGGCGGGAGCAATCGGAGTGCTAATAAAATCATTGTTATTGGTGTTGGAAAAATCACACATTTTGGTATTCTCTTGAGCCGTCTTGACAAAGCAAGCAATCCAACACACGAGCAAACAAAAAGCAAATGAAAAAGACGAACGGAAGAGGGGCGAAGAAAAGGCAAATCTTTTCAAAAATCATTTTAGAAGTGGGGGAGAGGAAAATGAGAGGCGAATGGCGAATAATGTAATGCAAGAGATGAGAGTTTATGATGGGTACTTGGTATGTCTTGACTTGGCGCAGATCTCCCCGGCAACGGCGCCAGCAATTCTTCCCGCTACTTCTTGAGCTTGCGTTGGTTTTTCCCTTGAAGAGGAAAGGGTGATGCAGCAAAGTAAAGATAAGTATTTCCCTCAGTTTGAGAACCAAGGTATCAATCTAGTAGGAGACAATGCACAAATCACCGAATACCTGCACAAACAATCAAACAACTTACACCCAACGCGATAAAGGGGTTGTCAATCCCTTCACAGTTACTTGCAAAAGTGAGATCTGATAGAGATAGATAAATGATAAAGTAAATATTTTTGGTATTTTTAGTTTATAGATCGGAAAGTAAAAGATTGCAAAATAGTAGATCGAAAACTTATATGATGGAAAATAGACCCGGGGGCCATAGGTTTCACTAGAGGCTTCTCTCAAGATAGCAAATAATACGGTGGGTGAACAAATTACTGCCGAGCAATTGATAGAAAAGCGCAAAGTTATGATGATATGTAAGGCAATGATCATGAATATAGGCATCACGTCCGTGTCAAGTAGACCGAAATGATTCTGCATCTACTACTATTACTCCACACATCGACCGCTATCCAGCATGCATCTAGAGTATTAAGTTCATAAAGAACGGAGTAATGCATTAAGTAAGATGACATGATGTAGAGGAATTAACTCAAGCAATATGATGAAAACCCCATCTTTTTATCCTCGATGGCAACAATACAATATGTGCCTTGCTGCCCCTACTGTCACTTGGAAAGGACACCGCAAGATTGAACCCAAAGCTAAGCACTTCTCCCATTGCAAGAAAAACCAATCTAGTTGGCCAAACCAAACGGATAGTTCGAAGAGACTTACAATGATATCAAATCATGCATAAAAGAATTCAGAGAAGATTCAAATAATATTCATAGATAAGCTGATCATAAATCCACAATTCATCGAATCTCGGCAAACACACCGCAAAAAAGTATTACATCGAATAGATCTCCAAGAACATCGAGGAGAACGTGGTATTGAGAACCAAAGAGAGAGAAGAAGCCATCTAGCTACTAGCTATGGACCCGTAGGTCTGTGGTAAACTACTCACGCTTCATCGGAAGGGCAATAGAGTTGATGTAGAAGCCCTCCGTGATCTAATCCCACTTCGGCAGGGTGCCGAAAAAGGTCCCTAGATGGGATCTCACGGGTACAGAAGGTTGCGGCGGTGGAAAAGTGTTTTCGTGGATGCCTCTGGTGGTTTGGGGATATTTTGGAATATATAGGCAAAAGAATTAGGTCAGGAGGGTCACGGGGGGCCCACAAGGGTGGGGGGCGCGCCCTACCCCCTGGGCGCGCCCTCCGTCCTTGTGGCCGCCTCGTGGCTCCTCCGACTTCATCTCCAAGTCTTCTGGTTGTCTTCTGGTCCAAGAAAAATCATCGCGAAGGTTTCATTCCGTTTGGACTCCGTTTGGTATTCCTTTTCTGCGAAACTCTAAAACAAGGAAAAAACAGAAACTGGCACTGGGCTCTAGGTTAATAGGTTAGTCCCAAAAATAATATAAAATAGCATATTAATGCATATAAAATATCCAAAACAGATAATATAATAGCATGGAACAATCAAAAATTATAGATACGTTGGAGACGTATCACTTGTTCGTGTCCACTCCAAAGATGCCAAAGAAGAAAAGCTGAAGGCCCTCCAGGTGGCGAACACGAAGAAGCTCCAGTTTGAATCTTTCATGGACACTTTCATTGAGTCGGCCACTCGCATAGCTGATGGCATAGACTTGGACACCTTTGTCGAGCCAGCGACCCCTCGTCCTGCCGAGTGAAGAAAAACTTAATAATCTGAATTTATTTGCCTCGGAATGTCGAGTGATCTTGTAATCGTTAAACTCTTTTGGGCCTGACGCCCGAGTACTTTTGATTGCGATTCTGAACTTGGCAGATTTATCCAAACTTGGTGGATTTATCCGAATATTGCTTTCTTGTTTTCAGAATGCTTTGTGCGAATGTTTATTTTTTAACTTAGGCGAGGACGGACTCGCGGCTAAGCCCCCGAGTGGGAGGGATGCTCTCACTTGGAGTAGTTTTTTAACTTAGGTGAGGACGGGCTCGCGGCTAAGCCCCCGAGTGAGAGGGATGCTCTCACTCGGAGTAGTTTTTTAACTTAGGCGAGGACGGGCTCATGGCTAAGCCCCCGAGTGAGAGGGATGCTCTCACTCGGAGTACTTTTTTAACTTAGGCGAGGACGGGCTCGCGGCTAAGCCCCCGAGTGAGAGGGATGCTCTCACTCGGAGTAGTTTTTTAACTTAGGCGAGGACGGGCTCGCGGCTAAGCCCCCGAGTGAAAGGGATGCTCTCACTCAGAGTAGTTTTTTAACTTAGGCGAGGACGGGCTCGCGGCTAAGCCCCCGAGTGAGAGGGATGCTCTCACTCGGAGTAGTTTTTTAACTTAGGCGAGGACGGGCTCGGCTAAGCCCCGAGTGAGAGGGATGCTCTCACTCGGAGTAGTTTTTTAACTTAGGCGAGGACGGGCTCGCGACTAAGCCCCCGAGTGAGAGGTATGCTCTCACTCGGAGTAGTTTTTTAACTTAGGCGAGGACGGGCTCGCGGCTAAGCCCCCGAGTGAGAGCCCTCTCACTCGGGGTAGTTTTTCAACTTAGGCGAGAACATGCTCGTGGCTAAGCCCCCGAGTGAGAGGGATGCTCTCACTCAGAGTAGTTTTTTTTAACTTAGGCGAGGACGGGCTCGCGGCTAAGCCCCCGAGTGAGAGGGATGCTCTCACTCGGAGTAGTTTTTTAACTTAGGCGAGGACAGGCTCGCGGCTAAGCCCCCGAGTGAGAGGGATGCTCTTACTCGGAGTAGTTTTTTAACTTAGGCGAGGACGGGCTCGCGGCTAAGCCCTCGAGTGAGAGGGATGCTCTCACTCGGAGTAGTTCTTTAACTTAGGCGAGGACGGGCTCACGGCTAAGCCCCCGAGTGAGAGGGATGCTCTCACTCGGAGTAGTTTTTTAACTTAGGCGAAAACAGGTTTCGCAACTAAGTCACCCACTGGGGGATTTGAACATATGTTTATGCATTTGAAATCATCATGGGACTGCAGGAGTCATGTCTTGATAAACAATCTTAAAGTACTCTTATTACATCTCGACAATTTGAGTGCTAGGTATAAAAACGACGAAGGAGATCTGCGTTCCATGAGCGCGGCTCGTCTTTCTTTTGAGCTAGGTTGTAAAGGTGATAAGCTCCATTGTGAATCACCTTGGTGACGATGAAAGGGCCTTCCCACGCAGGGGCGAGCTTATGCGGTCACTGCTGATCCACTCGGAGCACTAGGTCTCCTTCTTGAAATGCTCGACCCTTGACGTTCCTTGCATGGAATCGACGAAGATCTTGCTGATAAACAGTCAACTGAACCAAGGCCATCTCCCACTCTTCCTCCAAAAGGTCTACGGCGTCTTGACGTGCTTGCTCTGCCTCAGCTTCTGAATAAAGTTCCACTCGGGGTGCATTGTGAAACAGATCGCTAGGCAGCACAGCCTCAGCCTCATACACCATGAAGAAAGGGGTTCTGTTAGTGGATCGGTTAGGGGTCATCCTCAATCCCCACAGAACAGATGGCAGTTCGGTCACCCAAGCTCCAGCTGCATGTTCAAGGTCGCGCATGAGTCGAGGTTTCAATCCTTGTAGAATCAGACCGTTTGCTCTTTCAGCTTGCCCATTCGACTACGGGTGCACAACGGATGCGTAATCTACCCGAGTGCCCTGGGAAGCGCAGAACTCTCTGAACTCTTCCGAATCAAAGTTTGAGCTATTGTCTGTGATAATGCTGTGTGGGACTCCATATCCGAATACTAACTCTTTTATAAACTTGATGGCTGTGCTTGAATCTAACTTATTGATAGGCTTGGCTTCAATCCACTTGGTGAATTTGTCGACTGCTACAAGTAGATGTGTGAAACCACTTCTGCCAGTCCCGAGGGGCCCAATCATGTCCAATCCCCACACAGCAAATGGCCAGACAAGTGGAATGGTTTTCAAGGCAGACGCGGGCTTGTGGGACATGTTTGCATAGAACTGGCAACCTTCACACTTCTGAACGATTTGCTTTGCAGCTTCATTGGCCCATGGCCAGTAGAATCCGGCTCGGTATGCTTTGGCCACAATGGTCCGAGAGGACGCGTGGTGACCACAGGTCCCCGAGTGGATCTCATCCAAAATCAGTCGACCCTCTTCTGGAGAGATGCATCGCTGAGCTACGCCAGTAACACTCTCTCTGTAGAGCTGTCCGCCTATCACTGTGAAGGCCTTGGACCTACGGACGATCTGATGTGCTTCAACTTCATCTTCTAGAAGCTCCTGCCTGAGCAGATATGCAATGTATGGCACTGTCCAGTCCGGGGTGATTACTAGGATCTCCATAACCAGATCAATAACTGCTGGTACCTCAATTTCAGTCAGATTGGTAGGACTTATTGCTTGGGGAGGTTCTTCAGTAAAAGGATCCTCTTGCACTGATGGGGAATGGAGATGTTCAAGAAACACATTGCTGAGTGTCGTGGACTTAACACGGCAGATGCCCTAGCAAAAGGACTTAGGTGTGGAGCCATCGCAGCTAGGTTAGCTTGAAGGGGTTAAAACGGAACAAAGGACACGGAGAATTTACCCAGGTTTGGCCCCTCTCAACGAGGTAAAAGCCTACTCCTGCTTTAGGTTGTATTGCTTGGGTTTCGATTACCAGGGAGCGAATACGCTTGACCTAGTTCTCGATTGATTGTTGCTTGAGTTAACCCGCCGCCGGGTCACCCCTTTATATACACAGGTGGATGCCCGGTGGCTTACAGAGTCCCGACCGGCCCATACACTACGTATCTGGCTCGGTAACCAACTAAACTTGCCTTACAATATAAGTTAAACATATGGCGGTTCATACCCATGGGCCTCAACTCGCCCCCGGGTCTTGGGCCTTCAATAAGCTTGCTCTATGGACCGCCATCTTCACATCTTCCTGGGCTTCCTCATCATGAGCCGCCAGTGGCATGACCCGGCCCCTCCTGGGTGGGTCATACGCAATAGTTATATCCCCAACATTAGGCCCCAGGTTGATTTGAACTTGTTCACATCAATCTTCAGTGCTTGACTTAACAAATCTTGCATCGTCAACTTTTATGAACTTGTTATAACCCGCCATTACGTCAGCTCACAGAATCATGTTAACCCGCCATGATGTCATCTCGCATTAATTTCACACGAAGCCCACAACATCTCAACAGATCTTTTACCCTTTAATGGCCTCCCGAAAATCGAGGCGTCCGCATAGCCACATAATGATTTTTTCAGCCTCCTCGATTCCCGCGCATGCCTTTTATCCATCTCCTTATAAATAGGGACAGGGGTCCTTTTCATTTTTTCCCTTGCCTCCTCGTCTTCGTCTTCCTCCTCGCAACGCCCATGCGCGCCCGAGCTCCACCGCCGTCGACCTCGTCAACTGCCTCAACTCCGGCCGCTGCATCAACCTGAACGAACCAGAGCATCGCGACGCACCGCCACTGTCCAGCAGCATCAGTAAGTACTTCTTTTTCCTCGCACCAGATCTCCATTAGGGTTAGCCCCAGTTCATCAGGGTTCCTCCTTGTTCTTCTTTGTTCTTCTCTAGATCGCACAACTGACTTTGAAGATGACATTGAAAACGAGCAGTAGTAGCGTAGCATCCCTTTTTCAATTGCCATAGGCACTTTTCTGTATAAGATCCATCCGAACAAATGAGTTCTTCCACTGCCTTCACTTTAGGCCTAAAATTTATTTTATTTTTTGAACTGTTGTAGATCCAAAACCGTAGCATCGATCTGTGGAATCTGTTTGTCCATCACTTAGCAAATCCTCACTTATAGATCTGAAATATGGCAACTGTTTGGGCGGCTTAACTGACAAACCGTAACCCACCATGTACCATTAGTCCCCTTTTAAGCCGCCAATATGTGTATTATCTTCCGGCTTAACACGTTGGCTTTTTATAGCACTTACCTTTGAATCAATAGCCTGTTTAACAGCATAATCTTAAACCGGCAATATTTTCTTCATAGACCTTCCTCCAAAAAATGACCAAGACTGCCACCTCGTTTAATTGGGTCGCCTCCCGGGTTACCGAGCAAGCACTACTTGAACATGTTCAAGTCGGCGTTTTAGCCGCCAAGAATGTCATTCATTGGAGAGCCCCAGGAGCAGAAACTATCCCTGAACCCAAGGAGGGCGAAGTTGTCGTCTTCACTGATCACATGCTCCGGGGGTTCACTCCGCCCAGTTCAAAAAATTTCCGTGATGTACTGCACTTCTTCCAACTCCATCCTCAAGACATCGGACCAAACTCTGTCACAAATATCTGCAAATTTCAAGTGTTTTGCGAAGTATACCTTCAGCAGGAACCCACTGTAGAACTATTCAGAGAGTTCTACTATTTAAACTGCCAAACTAAATTCACGGATGGGCCCAGCCTAGAATTAGGTGGTATTTCGATTCAGAGGCGGAAAGACCCCACCTTCCCAGCCGCCAGACTGTCCAGCCACCCCAAGGACTGGAACCAAACTTGGTTTTACTGTCAAGACACCTCTCTAGAAAGGGAAAATCCTCTGCCGGGTTATCGTGAGAGCCGGCTTAGCAACAGGCACCCTCTCCCCGATCGAATCAGAGAGCGGGCCAAATATATGCCCATCTTTTCAAAGATTAGAGCCTTAATGGCCAATGGTTTGACCGGAATCGACCTAGTTCGATGCTGGGTCGCTTGGAGAATTATGCCCTTAAGCCGCCACCCCGGCTTAATGTGCGAATACACCTGCGACTTAAAAGACCCGCAACGCCACTGCCAGATACAGCTGACTGTTGATGACATCAATGAGATGACCAAGTCCCTGCTGAATGAGAGTTTGGAAGATTGCAGCAAAACTGGACTGAATCCCTTCTGCACTCTTAACAAGCCGCCAGCTGTAAGCTTTAAATAATTTCCGGTTTAATCATTTCTTCATTTAAACTGTCATCTTACACCCATTTGATTTTTGCAGGCCGATTCTCCTTTTTGGAATAGGAAGCTGCAGGATAAGCCGGCCAAGAAGACCCGGACGAAAAATAAGGCTCAGAAAAAGCCTGCCAGGAAGAAGGCCACCCCCTCCGAGTTATTTAACTTGGATGATGATGAGTCGGAGGTAGAACTTGATTCCCTTGGCTCATTTTTTGTACATCTTATTGACAATGATCATTATCAGCACGACGCGGAAGGCAGCCATGCAGATGGTGAAGAGGTAACTATCCTTTCCTCCGACTCAGAACCTCTGCCAAGACAAAAAGTTCGTCAAGCAAGCCGGAAAGTAAGGTTTTCTCACCCTTTAGCTTACTTGGATCCCAACTTTATTTTGAAGAAACAACAACATGAAGTTCGCCGCACAACCCGGAACAGCGGTGGTGGGATTCTTTCTTCCGGCTTACCCAACACGCCGGTCCCTCGCAAGCGCCGTCCAGAGGTTTCACAAATTTCCAACTTAGCATATCCAAAAGCGGGCCTTATTCGACAACCCCTTAACCTGTCTGACTCAAATTATCAGGGAACTTCTCATTCCTCCTCCGACGATTCAACTGGGACTCAAGTTCCCCTGTTCAAAATTGTTCCTGGGTAAGAGACACTTAAGCCTGTTTGCCTTAATACCTTACTCCATTAATACACTAATCTCATCATGAGTTGTTATTTTCAGTGCCGTGGCCAAGCCTAGCAAGAAGCTTAAGGTTAACAAGCCGGCTGAAGATCCCAAGGTTGCTGACCCGGGGAAGCAGACCGTGTCTGAATCCATGCATCAAACTTCAGAAATGGCTATGGATGACCCGCCACCAGAAGAGCCCCCTGTCACCATGGATACCATGGATGTTGATCCAGAAAATGCTAAGCCGCCCAACCCCGCTCAGCCGGCTCAAGAAGCCGAAGATATCATAGTTACTGGGATGGCTTACACAGCACCAGGTAACCCCACCATCTTGTCCAAGCACAGCGCAAAAGAGGAATTCTCAGCTACTGACAAAGGCAAGTGGAAACTGGATCTGGAAGACTATGCTCAATTCAATGCCCAGGAGCTTCACGCGGGTTACCTGAACCACCTCCACACCAACCGTGACTTTGAAGCCGGCTTGGTTAATCTTATGAAGGATCGTTTTGAGGTAAAAAAAATTGTCTCATGCACATATCTTTCTGTCAACCGCCAAGTCTACTGGATATGATAAACTTGAATATGCTGTAGACTTTAAATCTCCTTATTGATCTTGATGTCCATGCCATAGCATGCTTAGAAAAATTAAGTCGGAACTTTAAATAGTAGTGCTCAATTTTGCACCTGTAGCCCCCAAGGGCCGGCTTAATCAGCATGGCTAAGCCAGAACTTTATCACCATAATTAGGAACACAAAATCCAAAGATATAGCCCCCAAGGGCCGGCTTAATCAACATGGCTAGCCGGAACTCTATCACCATAATTAGGGACAAAAAAATCCAAAGATATAGCCCCCAAGGGCTGGCTTAATCAGCATGGCTAGCCGGAACTTTATCACCATAATTAGGGACAAAAAATCCAAAGATATAGCCCCCAAGGGCTGGCTTAATCAGCATGGCTAGCCGGAACTTTATCACCATAATTAGGGACAAAAAAATCAAAAGATATAGCCCCCATGAGCCGGCCATAGTCATAGGACTTGAAATGGGTCATCATAAAATGGTCTTCAAAAAAGAGTAATGTGCATTAGCCCCCAAGTGCCAAGTAAAATACTGGTATTGTGCTTGGGACTTACAAAATGATCATAATGCTTCCTATGGTGTTCATGTTGCAGGCTGAATTAAGTATGAAGGAATCCCAAGTCAATGATATGAGGGCCAACATTCAAACCCAACAATCTGAGACATCAAAAGCCAAATCAGAGCTGAAGACTGCTTTGGAAAACATCAAAAAGCTTAAACAAGACTTCAGTGCTGATAAAATCGGCTGGGAGACCGAGAGGGCAGCTCTATTTAAAAGAGCAGAAGATGCCGAGGCTGCCCTTAAACCGGTAACTGATGAGTTGTCCAGTTTAAAATATCAAATCAACAGCATGACAGCGGCCATCTTTGGTAAGTAATAGTATACTTCAATATTTCTTCATCAATGTTGAATAACCATTGAGCTGGCTCATAAATATACTTGCCAATATAGGTTCCAGAAGCTCCAAGCTGGGTGACGATATGCGCATAAGGCTGAAGGCCGTATACACCCTTGTAGAGCAGCTGTACACTGGCGCCCAACGGGCGATTTCTGCTGCCTTGCATAAGAAGCAACCACCTTCCCTTATCAAGGAAGTGTTGGAGAGGCTATCTGTGCTACCACAAAGGATGGAAGAATTAAAGCAATCAGCCGCCAGAGCCGGTGCTATCACTGCCTTGAGCCGGGCCAAAGCATGGCAGGCTGAACTTGATCCGGAAGAGATATCAGCCGGCTGCCCCAGTGTTAAAGAAGATGGGTCCAATTTCAGCGCTTATGATTTCACTGAAATAGTAAGAGCGATGCATCCCTGGGCAAGCAAACTAGCTGACGAAACAGACCTCTCCAAGTACCACCCGGTTTATGATGCTGACAACTCAAAGGTGAAGGCGCCGGTTCACCAGGCTGTGGATCTTATCCCGCCTACATGTAAGCACACCTTTGCTCCTGACATTGATCCATCAAGTCTTATAGATGACGAGGCTGTGTTTAGAGCTTTGACCGACATCAACTGGGCTACACCTGACTTCCAGCCAATGGGTAACCAAGAAGAAGAAGAGCCGGTGCAAGATGACCCGGAAGCATCAACACGTGAAGGCCAAGACAACTGATCCAGGGTCCGGCTTACCATTCACAGCATTGGACGCTGTGTAAAAACACTTATTCTTTTGGGCTCGGGAGCCATGTAATAGGCTAGATGAAAAACCATGGTATGCCATGCCATCGTGCGTGTTTATTTGCATAACATGTTTGAGCCGCCGATCTGATGTTGAAGATCTGCCACTTATGCTTATAATATCATCAATCATGTTAACCATATTTATCATATTCCCTGCACACAAGCAGATAACAAGTGCCCTGGCGGTTTACTCCAGGGCGGGTCATAATACCCCATATAAAATCCACTGGTGACTGTATAGTCCTTAACCAGGGTGAGCTTATCAAAAAACCTCATATAGTCATAACAAGTAAATATCATACCTGTGATGTTTGTTCATACTGCCGGCTTACCATGCCATATGCAGCAAGGATAACATCCCAAAGACTTAGAGCGCATAACTCCAAGTGCATTATCAAAGCACACTAGCGACTCATGGTCCAAAGCTAGGCCGGATTATCAAAACTCCAGATAGATTCAAACATGAATCATAAGGATCAAGGCAACATGGCCCGAATCAATTTTAAACCATATATCAATATGGTACAAAAGATGAACCTCAAAAAGTGTTCACAGCAAATACAAATCAGAAAAATCAAGGCCTTCATAGGCTGCCAAGCCTCAATATCAAGTGCTATTCAACGGGCCGCACAACCACTGAGTTAATCCTTAATTCAAACCTGTAAGCCGGGCCTCACATGAACAATCGCCGTTTTAACTTTGACAAGTTCAGGGTCTTTATAAGATTGACTGTCAAGAGTACGGCGAGTCATTCCAGGATTAGCTGGTCGGAGTGGCAAGCATACAAAGGCAGGATAACCCGGATTTTAGGTGAATACACCTGGCGTCCAAGCCAATTAAAAGGGTAAACAAAGCTCTATTTCATTAAACAAGAAGCCCCCAAGTAATTTTTCAATCCAGGCGTTCAAGCCGGATCAATAGGGTAGTCATAGCTATGCTCAATGAGCAGGAAGCCCCCAAGTAATTTGCAATCAAGGCATACAAGCCGGATCAAGAGGGTAGTCATAGCTATGCTCAATGAGCAGGAAGCCCCCAAGTGACCTTATGAATTGATAATAAAGACTCAGATTCTCAGAAATGAAACGACAGAGGCCCTGAATTATCAGGGATGCCAGCTTTATTATACTAATCATAATATATACATTGGTAGAAATATGTACATCACAAGAGCCAATGGCTCAGGTGTAATAAGGCCGAAGATGAGCAATGTTCCACGGCCGGCGGGTCTCCTCCTCAGATGTGCATGAGTCTTTGTGCTCTCGAACATCAATGAGGTAGTATGACCCATTGTTCAAATTTTTGCTGACCACAAAGGGCCCTTCCCAAGGTGGGGACGACTTGTGCATGTCAGTTTGATCCTGGATGAGCCGGAGCACCAAATCCCCTTCTTGAAAGGTCCGGGTTTTAACCCGGCGGCTATGATAATGACGCAGATCTTGCTGGTAAATCGCCGAGCGAGCCACCGCAAGGTCATGTTCCTCATCCAAAAGGTCAAGAGCATCCTGACGTGCCTTTTCATTATCAGCTTCAACATAAGCCGCCACACGGGGCGAGTCGTGACAGATGTCACTAGGGAGAACTGCCTCTGCTCCATAAACCATGAAGAAAGGCGTGTAACCCGTAGATCTGTTAGGGGTAGTATTGATACTCCATAGCACTGACGGCAGCTCCTCCACCCAACAACCCGGCGTCCTTTGCAAAGGGACAATAAGCCGGGGTTTTATACCTCTCAAGATTTCTTGATTGGCTCTTTCACCTTGACCATTGGACTGAGGGTGGGCCATAGATGACACTTCAAGATGAATATGTTCACGTTGACAAAATTCTTTCATAGCCCCTTTAGACAGATTAGTGCCATTATCAGTGATGATGCTGTGAGGGTAGCCAAAGCAAAAAAATCACCTTTTTCATGAATTGAACCGCCGTTGCCGCATCACACTTACTGACCGGCTCTGCCTCAACCCACTTTGTAAACTTGTCAACCGCCACCAAGAGGTGAGTCTTTTTGTCCTTGTATCTTTTAAAAGGTCCAACCATATCTAGCCCCTAGACTGCAAACGGCCAAGTAATTGGAATCATCCTTAATTCTTGAGCTGGCACATGAGCTTGTCTTGAAAATTTCTGACAACCATCACACTTGCTGACCAAATCATCTGCATCCGCATGAGCCGTTAGCCAATAGAACCCATGACGAAAAGCCTTAGCCACGAGAGACTTAGAGCCGGCATGATGACCACAATCTCCTTCATGAATCTCTCGTAAAATCTCACGGCCTTCCTCAGGAGAAACACAACGTTGAAATGCTCCTGTGACACTGCATCGGTGCAACTCTCCATTGACAATAGTCATTAACTTAGACCGCCGGGTTATCTGCCTGGCCAAAGTTTCATCTTCAGGTAACTCACCCCGGGTCATATAAGCCAAATATGGAACTGTCCAATCAGGAATAGCATGAAGAGCCGCCACCAAGTGTGCCTCCGGGTCAGGAACAGCAAGATCTTCCTCCGTAGGCAATTTAACTGAAGGATTATGCAATACATCGAGGAAAACATTAGGTGGTACCGGCTTACGCTGGGATCCCAGCCGGCTTAAAGCATCCGCCGCCTCATTTTTCCTGCGATCAACGTGTTCCACTTGATAGCCCTTGAAATGACCAGCAATAGCATCAACCTCTCGGTGATAAGCCGCCATGAGTGGATCCTTGGAATCCCAAGTTCCTGAAACCTGCTGAGCCACCAAATCTGAGTCGCCAAAGCATCTCACCCGGCTTAGATTCATCTCTTTAGCCATCCAAAGACCATGGAGCAAGGCTTCATACTCAGCTGCATTGTTAGTACAAGGAAACATCAACCTTAAGACATAACAAAATTTATCACCTCGTGGGGAAGTCAAAATAACTCCAGCCCCCGAGCCTTCTAACTGCCTGGATCCATCAAAATGAATAGTCCAGTATGTGTTATCAGGCTTCTCCTCAAGCATATGTAGCTCTGTCCAATCATTAATAAAATCCACGAGTGCTTGAGACTTGATAGCCGTCCGAGGCATGTATTTCAGACCATGGGGTCCAAGCTCAATGGCCCATTTAGCCACCCGGCCTGTGGCTTCTCTGTTTTTAATAATATCCCCTAAAGGGGTAGAACTGACCACAGTGATGGGATGACCAAGGAAATATTGCTTTATCTTACGGCTAGCCATGAACACACCGTAAACCAGCTTCTGCCAATGTGGGTATCTCTGCTTGGATTCGATGAGTACCTCACTGACATAATAAATCGACCGCTGAACCGGATTTTCCTTGCCTGATTCCTTTCTTTCCACAACAATTGCCACACTAACAACTCTACTGTTAGCAGCCACATATAACAGTAAGGGCTCCTTATCAATAGGAGCTGCAAGGATCGGCAGCTCAGCCAACTGCTTTTTTAATGCCTCAAACACCTGATCAGCAGCATCACTCCAGACAAAGCGATCTGTCTTCTTCATCATCTGATACAGAGGGATGGCCTTTTCACCCAACCGGCTTATAAACCGGCTTAAGGCCGCAATACGACCCGCCAGACGCTGAACATCATTAATACACGCCGGCTTAGCCAAAGAAGTGATAGCCTTGATTTTCTCCGAGTTAGCTTCAATGCCTCTTTTAGAAACCAAAAAACCCAGAAGCTTGCTTGCTGGTACACCAAATACACACTTGGCCAGGTTAAGCATCATCTTGTAGACCCGGAGATTGTGAAAGGTTTCTTTCAAGTCATCTATCAAGGTTTCCTTCTTCTTGGATTTCACAACAATGTCATCAACATAGGCATGAACATTGCGTCCAATCTGGTCATGAAGGCAATTCTGAACACACCGCTGGTAAGTCGCCTGGGCACTCTTGAGGCCCAAAGGCATAGACACATAGCAGAAGGCTCCAAAGGGAGTGATGAACGCTGTCTTCTCCTGGTCCTTAACCGCCATTTTGATCTGATGATAACCAGAGTAAGCATCCAGAAAACTCAAACGCTCACAACCCGCCGTAGCATCAACGATCTGATCAATACGAGGGAGAGCAAAAGGATCAGCCGGACATGCTTTGTTAAGGTCTGTGTAATCCACACACATACGCCAGGTACCGTTCTTTTTAAGTACTAGCACCGGGTTAGCCAACCGCTCAGGATGAAACACTTTAATGATAAACCCAGCCGCTAAGAGCCGGGCCACTTCCTCACAAATGGCCTTGCGCCTTTCTTCATTAAAACGACGAAGGAATTGCTTGACCGGTTTAAACTTGGGATCAACATTAAGAGTGTGCTCAGCGAGTTCCCTCGGTACACCTGGCATGTCTGAAGGCTTCCATGCAAAGATGTCCCGGTTCTCACGGATGAACTCGATGAGCGCGCTTTCCTATTTTGGATCCATATTAGCACTGATGCTGAACTGCTTGGATGAGTCGCCGGGAACAAAGTCAACCATCTTAGTGTCATCTGCCGACTTAAATTTCAACAAGGGGTCATCCTCTATGGTTGGCTTTTTCAAAGGTGTCATATCTGCCGGATCAACATTATTCTTATAGAATTTCAACTCCTCTGTTGCACAAACAGACTCAGCATAAGCAGCATCGCCCTCTTCGCACTCCAAAGCTATCTTCCTGTCGCCATGTACTGTGATAGTACCCTTACGACCCGGCATCTTAAGATGCAGATAAACATAACATGGTCGTGCCATGAACTTAGCATAACATGGCCGTCCAAATAGGGCGTCTTACGACCCGGCATCTTAAGATGCAGATAAACATAACATGGCCGTCCAAATAGGGCATGGTAAGGGCTCTTGATCTTGACTACTTCAAACGTCAATGTCTCAGCTCTATAATCATGATCATCGCCAAAGGCCACTTCCAAGGCTATCTTACCCACCGGGTACGCCGACTTACCAGGCACTACCCCATGAAAAACAGTAGAAGACGGCTTAAGATCTTTGTTAGTCAAATTCATACGGCGAAAAGTATCATAATAAAGGATATTGATGCTACTGCCCCCATCCATGAGCACCTTAGTAAATTTGTACCCTCCAACTTAAGGAGCCACCACCAAAGCCAATTGACCCGGATTATCCACCCGGGGTGGGTGATCCTCACGGTTCCACACAATAGGGTGTTCAGACCATCGCAGGTATCGAGGGACAGCCGGCTCAACTGCGTTTACTACCCGTTTATGAACCTTCTGATCATGTTTGCATAGGCTTGTGGTAAACATGTGATATTGACCGCCGTTCAGCTGCTTTGGATTACTCTGATAACCGGACTGCTGCTGCTGATTTCCTTGACCCGATTGCTGATTAGAACCACCTTGATTGCCTTGGCCCTGAAAACCAGAACTTGAGCCGCCACCTCCAAAGCCAGGTCCGTGAGAGCCGAAACCTGAGCCGCCATGCGGGCCATGATTATTCTGGAAAAAAATGGAATTTCTGTACTCCCGCATTATGAAGCAATCCTTCCACAAGTGATTAGCCGACTTCTCCTGCGTACCATGCTTTGGACAAGGCTGATTCATCATCGCCTCAATGTTGAATTTTGGCCCGCCAAACCGGGGTACTGACGACTTCCCCTTATGATGCTGATTGTTATTCTGTGCATTGGTGTTAGCCACAAAGTCTAAACCGCCATTGGCCTTGCGCTTACCATTATAACCTTGACCCGCTGGGTTGTGCTGCTGTCCCTGGCATTGCCGTTCTTCTTCCCCTTCCCAACTTTCTCCTCATCGGACTCAGGGTCCTTAGTGCTATCAGAATCAACATATTTGACGAGAGCCGCCATGAGCTCCCCCATATCATTGCAATGGCACTTAAGCCGTCCCAACTTCTGTTTAAGGGGAAGGAACTGGCAATTCTTTTCTAACATCAGGACGGCTGAACCGGCATTGATACTGTCCGACGAATGGATGATGGTCGAGATCCATCGCACCCAATTGGTCATTGACTCGCCCTCACCCTGGACACAAGAATCTAAATCAAGAATTGACATAGGCTGCTTGCACGTGTCTTTGAAATTTTGGATAAAGCGCGTCTTCAACTCGGCCCATGACCTAACGGAATTAGGGGGCAGCCCTTTCAGCCAAGTACGTGCTGGCCCATCCAACATCATGGTGAAATATTTAGCACATGCAGCGTCACTAACATCCAACATCTCCATGGCCATCTCATAGCTCTCAATCCAAGCCTCTGGGGGCTGATCTGCAGTGTAATTAGGCACCTTGCGGGGGCCCTTGAAATCCTTAGGCAAGCGCTCGTTACGTAGAGCCACCACTAAACATGGCACACCAAGGGTTCTAGAGGTCACTCCTGCCTCCACGGACGCCGATGGGTAAATCGGAGATTGTTGTTGAGCCGCCAGCTCAGCCTCCCGACGCACCCTGCCCTGATCCACCAAGGCCCGGACATCGTTACCAGCACACGGCGGGTCACGCCTACGGGGCTGGTTATGGTGCCGTTCACTACTTGAAACTGCTGGCGAGTCAATATGCCTGCTATAACTCCGGCTTGGACGAGGGGTTGAATGAATCCGTTCGCGGCTGTACGAATAAGCCGCCTGTTGAGCCACCGCTGTCTGAAGAAGCTCTCCGGCCCTCCGTATCTCCATTGCGGCTGGAGACTCGCCTTCAACAGGAAGAGCCGCCAATCACGTAGCCGCAGCGATCATATTGTCCAGAGGGTTAGAATAATGACCCGGCGGTGTCGGAACATGCTGAGGCAGAGTCAAATTTAAGTGAGGCTGGTCCACCGCACGTGGCTGAACCGGCGCTCCGGTCACGGATGTCTCAACGGCCCGGTTTACCACGGGCGGGTCACTGGTCCCTGCCCCAGGCGTGTTGAAAAGGTTCCTAGCCTCAAACTCCGTGGGCAGACGGGTCTGGTGCCTCCTCCTCATAACAGCGTTTGAAGCGTTTTGGTCCAAGGTGAGCCGGAACGACTCTGCCTGAATCCGCTGTGATTGCGCGTCCAAGGCGGCTCACTCTATTGCCATCCTAACATTCTCAGCAGCAAGTTCTTCCTTGGCCTGGGCTATCTCATCTCGCAGCTTCGCGACATCCACTTTGTGCTGTTCTTGAGTCTCCGGGGTTACCACTGCTCCCATTAAAGTCGCCAAAGCATCCAACAGCTCGGTCAAAACCTGAGTCGGCGGGCGTGCAGAGCTGCTGGCACCAGCCGCAGCCGCAGAGCTGGAGGTCATAGCCTCCGCAGTCGTCAAACCAAGCATCGGTTGTGTGCCAACCATGAAGATTGCAACCTTGTTCGGCGGCTCATGGGGGTCCGAAATACTGTCACCATCGGAACAGCCCCCAAGCCTGCCATCTTGCAATTGATACATCAAATCGGTCTCACCAGTTGAGGATTCACCATCTGAGTAAATTACCGTCTCTCCCCTGGACTTAGATGCTTCCTCAAGATCCATGCCATGGATGACACCAACAAAGGCGCTCTTTGTGGCGGTTTGAACCTTGGCGGGTCATGCGCGCCGAGCCGTCTCGACGATGTCGGTGCAGGTGTCCGGCTCAGGCTCCGACTCACCGATCTTGCCGATGAAGACATGGATTCCACCGAAGGGGACCCGGTACCCGTACTCGATTGAGCCGGCCTCGGGGCCCCAGCCCGCATCGTCAATGTAGAGCTTGCCACGATGACTCTTGGTCATCCGGGCCACAGCGTATCCCTTGATCCCTGCGAAGTTGCCCTTCAAGAACTAGAAACCACCATGCGCGGGCCCCATGGTGGGCGCCAACTGTCGTGGACTTAACACGGCAGATGCCCTAGCAAAAGGACTTAGGTGTGGAGCCATCGCAGCTAGGTTAGCTTGAAGGGGTTAAAACGGAACAAAGGACACGGAGAATTTACCCAGGTTTGGCCCCTCTCAACGAGGTAAAAGCCTACTCCTGCGTTAGGTTGTATTGCTTGGGTTTTGATTACCCGGGAGCGAATACGCTTGACCTAGTTCTCGATTGATTGTTGCTTGAGTTAACCCGCCACCGGGTCACCCCTTTATATACACAGATTAATGCTAGGCGGCTTACAGAGTCCCGGCCGGCCCATACACTACGTATCCGGCTCGGTAACCAACTAAACTTGCCTTACAATATAAGTTAAACATATGGCGGTTCATACCCATGGGCCTCAACTCGCCCCCGGGTCTTGGGCCTTCAATAAGCTTGCTCTATGGACCGCCATCTTCACATCTTCCTGGGCTTCCTCATCATGAGCCGCCAGTGGCATGACCCGGCCCCTCCTGGGCGGGTCATACCCAATAGTTATATCCCCAACACTGAGGATAGGCTTCTGAGTGGAACCTATTTTTGCCAGATCGTCGGCTGCTTGATTCTTGATTCGGGGAATGTGGTGGAGTTCCAATCCCTCAAACTTTTTCTCTAAATTCCTCACTGCATTGCAGTATCCAGTCATGGCAGGGTTCCTGACATCCCACTCCTTCATCACTTGATTGACCACCAAATCTGAATCGCCGTAGACCATCAGGCGACGGACGCCGAGTGAGATGGCCATACGCAACCCGTAGAGGAGTGATTCATACTTAGCTTCGTTATTGGAGGAATCAAAGTGAATCTGGAGGACATAACTAAGTTTATCACCTCTTGGGGACACCAGGACTACTCCGGCACCAGAACCATTCAACATCCTAGATCCATCGAAGAACATAGTCCAGTGTTCCGAGTGAACTTGAGTTGGTTGTTGCTGTTCGATCCACTTGGCCAACAAATCTATGAGTGCCTGAGATTTGATCGCCTTCTTCACTTCGAACTTGATGTCCAAAGGGAGAAGTTCAATTGCCCACTTAGCCACTCGACCAGTTGCATCTCGATTGTTCATTATCTCAGACAATGGAGCATCAGTGACGACTGAAACCGAGTGGTCTTGGAAATAATGTGCAACTTTCTTTGCAGTCAAGTAGATTCCATAAACAAGTTTCTAGTAATGTGGATACCTCTGCTTGGATGGAGTCAAAACTTCAGAGATATAGTACACTGGGCGTTGAACTTTATAGGCCTTGCCTTCTTCTTCTCGCTCCACTGTGAGCACTGTGCTGACAACCTGACCAGTGGCTGCAATATATAAGAGTAGAGGCTCTTTGCTATTCGGAGCAGCAAGCACCGACTGGGTGGAAAGCAGGGCTTTGAGCTCCACAAAGGCTGCTTCAGCTTCGGGAGTCCACTCGAACGTATCAGACTTTTTCATCATTCGGTAAAGAGGCAATGCCTTTTCACCAAGACACGAAATGAATCAACTCAATGCAGCGAGACAACCTGTGAGCTTCTGAACATCATGCACACTCACGGGGCGTTTCATTCGGAGAATTGCGCCGATCTTCTCGGGATTGGCATCTATCCCTCGTTCGGAAAGAAGAAAACCGAGTAACTTTCCTTCGGGAACTCCGAATGTGCACTTGGACGGATTCATCTTGATGTCATATCTTCTCAGATTGGCAAAGGCTTCAGCGAGGTCAGTCAGCAGGTCAGAATCTTTTTGTGACTTAACCACGATATCATCCATATACGCCTCCACATTCTGACTGATCTGAGTGAGCAAGCACTTCTGAATCATGTGCATGAATGTGGCGCCAGCATTTTTGAGACTGAAAGGCATGGTGACATAGAAAAACACCCGAACGGGGTGATGAAGGCCGTTTTTATTTCATCTGGCCCATACAGTCGGATCTGATGGTATCCGGAATACGCATCAAGAAAAGACAAACGCTCACACCCCGCAGTCGAGTTGACTATCTGATCGATGCGAGGGAGCGGGAAATGATCTTTCGGGCAGGCCTGATTGATATGCTTGAAGTTAATGCACATACGGAATGAATTATCCTTCTTAGGGACCATGACAACGTTGGCGAGCCACTCGGAGTGGTATAT
This sequence comes from Thinopyrum elongatum, assembly GCA_011799875.1. Taxonomy (NCBI): domain Eukaryota; kingdom Viridiplantae; phylum Streptophyta; class Magnoliopsida; order Poales; family Poaceae; genus Thinopyrum; species Thinopyrum elongatum. The sequence continues at coordinate 490,853,216 of CM022298.1, read as the reverse complement.
CTCGCGGATGAACTCGGCTGCCAGGAGCCGAGCCACTTCCTCGCCAATCGCCTTCCTCTTCTTCGTGGTAGACCGACGGAGATGCTCTTTGACAGGTTTGGCTTTGGAGTTGACATGCAAACGGTGCTCAGCCAGCCCCCTGGGTACACCTGTCATGTTAGAAGGTTTCCATGTGAAGATGTCCTAGTTCTCACGGAGGAACTGGATGAGCGCGACTTCCTATTTGCTGTCGAGTGTTGTTGAGATGTGGGTCAGAGCAGCTGTGGGGTCTTCTGGGTGGATGTGAACTGGTTTTGTCTCGCCAGCCGACTGAAATGTGGACTCAGAAGCAGGCTTCTTGGAACGGAGAAAATCACTCGGATCGGCATTCTTCTTGCACTCCTCCAGTTCCACCATTGCCATTTGCTCGTCAGCGATCTTGGAACCCTTCTGGAGGCATTCTTCTGCTCTTTGTTTGTTCCCAGTGACCGCGATCACACCTTTGGGCCCGGGCATCTTCAGTTTAAGATACACATAACATGGACGGGCCATGAAATGAGCATATGCCGGTCTACCCAGAATAGCATGATAGGCACTGTGAAAATCTACCACCTCAAACGTCAACTTTTCCTTGCGAAAATTCTTTGCATCACCGGAAACCACATCCAAAGTAATCTGTCCGAGTGACTTCGCCTTCTTTCCTGGGATGACTCCGTGGAACTGCATGTTGCTCTCACTGAGTCGGGACATCGGAATGCCCATCCCCTGGAGGGTTTCTGCATACAGAATGTTCAAACCACTGCCACCATCCATGAGAACTTTACGCAGTCGAGTGCCTCCAATGACTAGGTCGACCACCAAAGCCTGCCACCCGGGGGTAGCAACATGAGCTGGGTGATCCGACTAGTCGAAGGTGATAGGAGTCTTTGACCACTTGAGGTACGTTGTAGTTGCCAGAGCAACCATGTTCACCTCTCTGTTGATAACTTTCAGTCGACATTTGCTCTCGACATCCGCAAAAATCACCAGGGTTGCATTGACCTTCGGGTAATCATCTGCCTTTTCCTCATCTTCATCCTTATCAGAGCCTTTCTCACTCTGCTGAGCCTCATGGAACTGCTGAATAAGGAATCTACACTGTCGAGTGGTATGTTTGGGAAAAATCAAGTTGCCCTCTTCATCTTTCTTCGTGTGGATGGCACACGGCAAATCCAGGACATCTTGCCCGACTGATCCTTCATCTTCTTGGGTATCCAAGGCCCCTTGGGCTTTCCCTTGAACTTTCCTTGGGTATTCACTACTGCAGCTTCAGCCTAACCTGTAGCTTCAGCCTTGCGTTTTTGCTTCCGACTGGGATTTCCGCTTCCAGCGTCGGGGTCGACTGTCTTCCCTTTGCCATTATGGAGTCGGTCTTCTTCTTCGCCATTCATGTACTGAGTGGCTATCTCCACCATCCGATTCAGAGTCATGGCCCCGGAATGACCAAATTTCAGTGTGAGCTTTCTGTACAGCACGCCTTCCTTGAAAGCGCAGACTGCTTGGTGCTCCGAAACATTTTCCACCAGATGGTGAAGTGTGGTCCAACACTGGATGTAATCTCTCAAGGTTTCATTCTGTTTCTGAACACAGTGTTGCAACTCAAATAATCCAGCGGGTCACTTGCAAGTTCCTTCAAATGTCTTGATAAACACTCGGGCCAAATCTTCCCAACAGAATATGCTACCAGGAGCCAACTGATTCAACCAGGCCCTGGCTGAGCCTTCAAGCATCAAGGGCAGCTGTTTCATGGCCACTTTGTCATTGCCTCCACCAATTTGCACTGCCACTTGGTAGTCTTCCAACCATGTGTCTGGCTTTGATTCGCCAGTAAATTTGCTCACTCCTGCAGCCAACCTGAAGTTGGGAGGAATCTCAGCAGCTCGAATGGCTCTGCTGAAGCACTCGGGCCCAGAGACGAACGCTCTGCTCCCACTCGGGTAATCTCTGTCCAAACCTTCTCTATTAGCTCTGCCTCTGTCAACCAGGCCTTGTACGAGTACTGACCTTGCATCAAACCCGAGCTCTCGGGGGTCATCTGGAATCCTCCGCTCGTCGCCGTACGGGCGCCTGTCATCATACCGCCGGGGCGTGTATGAACCACCCCTCGGAGGGGGCGTGGGCACTCGATGGCGGTCATCATGGTGGTACCAAGGATCAAACTGCTCGTGGCCTTGACCCAGGTACTGGTCCTGGTGATAACCACGATCTTCACGCCACGGAGGTGATCTTGGGCTGTGTGCCGACTGAACTATGTCTGCCATGACAGACCTGCTGTGAATCCTGTCGCGTGACTGGGAAACGGCCGAGTTCTGTTCCCCGGCCGCCCTAAGCAGTGCCCGAATCTACTGTAGGCCTCTACCAGCCTTGGAGCGGGACGGCTGGATTGAATCTACAATACGTGCAGCTGCTGCAACATTTTGGATCAGTGTACGGTATACCTGACACACTTCACGAGGCCCAGTCGGGAACAATTGCCGCTGCTGTCGACTGGAACTCGGGATTTTCCTATGGGCGCGGTCGTCGAGTGCCTACTGAAGATTCTCCAGGTGCGCATGCTCAGCCAGAGTGGCTACACGCATAGCCTCCAAGGCCTGAGCCTCGGGGGTCTCCCCAACGATGGGGGTCTGGAGAGCTTGACCGTTTCTGCGCTGCAGCTCTTCCCTCTGCTCCGCAGTGAGAGCTTGAGGATAGTACTCATCGTTGCCGCGCGATGGACCACTGCTGTCACCCCCGCCAAGGGGAAATCTAGGCGGGCTGCGCTGGGGGCCAACCATGAGGACTTCTGTCGCAGGGTCGTTGCTTTCGCACTCGAAGAGAGTATCCGAGTGGCCAGTCAACAGATCGAACAATCCATAGAGAGATTCATCGGGCTTGATTGCCGCGATTTGAGGAGTGGCCGACTGATGGGCCACCGTGTGCTTCACCCACCGCTGGAGCCGCGAGCGACCGGATCGCTTGCGGTGACGGGAAGCGGGAAGCGAAGACGCCTCGGGAGCTCACCGATACTGAGTCGACGGCTGCTGCAGGAGGACGCCGCAGGCACTCACGCGGAAGTGCACCGCCCCGCGGACGGGGAGTGCCTCGACATCGAGGGGGGCTTCTTGGAGCCAAGCCAAATCGTCGGTGATGAAGGTGAGCGCGCCAAGACGGATCTCGCGACCCAAGGACAATCCATCGCCGGAAACCATGTTCATGAAGGTCGAAGATTGCAACCTCACCGGAAGTCGCTTAGACGCCTGCCCCACGGTGGGCGCCAACTGTTGTGGGAACATATCTGATAGTAGAGATAGGGGGTACATAGGAGGAGGCAGTGCCTAGCTACGGCGAGGTTGTACACTCGGTTTTATGAGTTCAGGCCCCTCTCGGAGGAGGTAACAACCCTACGTCTCGGTGCCGCGGAGGCTCTGTAGATTGGAGTGTTGAGTTACAGGGGGTGCGGACCCTTGTGCAAGAGGGGAGGGGTAGCTTATATAGAGTACGCCGACCCCTCGCAGCCCTCGGTTACACAGGGGTTCAATGAGTGAGTAAAGTCACGTACGTTACTGGTAACACCCGTATTTAATGACCTTTAAGGCGACGGAGTGAATGCCTAACCGTTGCCATCCAGAGGTGGCTCTAAGTCTTTTGTCCTTCGAGTGGATTCTTGTCTACTGAGTGAATAACGGCAGTCGAGTGGAATTGGGATATCTGAGTGGATCTTCTGTCGAGTGGATCGCATTTCATGAGGATTCCAGTCGGTATCTTCTATTTAACTTTGTAGGCCTTGGCCTCTTGTGCAGTGTCCTTGGGTAGGGCATACTGGTTAGGCCTACAACCCTACCCTAGGTACATGTCATCGTCATGGACCAAGCTGGAATCTGCAAACATTTTATTCAAATGGAGAAGTCAAAGTAATTTGGGATCTTGTTAGATAAACAACAATGCATATGAGAGCCACTCAACATTTTCATCGTGGTCTTCCTCTTGGCATGACTCAATAAAAAGAAAGGAATTTTAGGCAAACACACTTAAATATTTTTGGAGTTTTTAGTTTTTCTTTAAGAAAGCAAATTAAAGAAGGAAAACAAAAACGAGAAAAACTATTTACACAGGAAAGCTCCCAACAAGCAAAAGAAGAATCGAGAAATCTTTTTGGGTTTTCTATTAATACTACAACTAATTAAGCTAGAAAGAAAAACCAAAAAGAAGCAAGAAATATTTTTGGATTTTCTCAAAGTTTTTCGAACACACAAGAAGAAAGCGAGAAAATAAATCTAGCACAGATAATACAATGAAAAAGTGTGGACACCGACAACTGGAATGAAATGTGTGAACACGAATGTAATGTCGGTGGAAATACATACTCCCCCAAGCTTAGGCTTTTGGCCTAGCTTGGTAATCACCATCCGTAGCCTGGGTAGTAGTCATAGTGATAACTCACGAAGGCTCTTGGTTCGGCCTCCTCAGCCCGTCGAGCAGCCTCGAACGCCGCATTGTACTCGCAGGCCTCGCTCTCAAGAACTTAATATCTTCCTTTACTGTGATAATCAAAAAGAGCAGGTGCAGGCAAAACAACATGTACAATGGGATTTTTATTAAACCTCAAGTTGTAAGTATAATTATCAACTGTGCCCTTAAGGAACTTATGGCACTTCATGGCCTCAAAGTCTAAGTACTGAGTAGTTAGAATGGGATCATTAGGCCTAGGTGATACACCCAGCTTCTTAGCTACACGGGAAGCATAAATACCACCATAAAAGTGACCACTAATAGCGTTGTGTTGCAATCTATGTGCAATGATCGCTCCAAGATTATAACATTTAATTCCTGTCAGAGCAGTGTGCATGAGGCTCAAATCAGGGGCACATAGTGCACTGCAATCTTGCTTGCCCATGATGCATTTGCCGTTAAAGAGTGCAAAGTAATGAATTGATGGAAAATGAATACTTTTTATTCTACCTTGTGTCACTCATCTATCCTCACCGTAACAGAGACTTGTCAAAAATGACTCATACTCAGATTTTGGTGGTTCATCCAGTGAACCCCAATATGGAATTTTACATGCAACACAGAAGGCTTCCAGAGGCATGGTGTAAGCATCATTATAAAGGCTAAATGAAACTCTAGACTCACAAGGATAAAATTTAAATTTCTTAGTAAAGGTTTCTATGAGGTTGAGATGTTGGATGCACTTATCTTCGATAAAGGGAGCAAGCTCGGTGTTGTGAACATACTCCTCAAATTCCTCCTTGATACCTGCACTATCCATGAACTCGTTACACAGCCATAGGCACGATTTGGTGTCAGCGTCTCGCATCGAGCTTACACTTGGCTCAATATAGGACTGTCATATCGAGCTTCTACTCGAGGATGCCTCCGAGGACCTCCTCCTCGAAGAACTCCTAAAGAAGTTCATTTTTATTTGCGAACAATTTCTGAAAAATTTTGGGACACAAATTTTTTGTTAACAAAACTTCACAAGATTGATAGCAACTACTCATATGGGTGTCTAGAGGCTATATCAAGCATTAAACTACTTGGAACTCCAAGAATTGAACATGCAAGCCCATTTACAGCAGCACCAAGAGTAGCTAATTATTCAAAATATAAACCATCAAAGCAAAAACTAATTGGAGCAATGGAGGAGTCACATACCAAGTAGCAATCCCCCAAAACAGTTTCGGAAACGGAGCTCCGAGCAAAGAGATCGAAATCCACGGGTTTGAGAGCAAGAACACGAGAGAGAGAGAGCAATGGTGATTTTTTTCTGGAGATAAGAGATGACATGGGCTAAAGGGATAAGTGAGAGGGGCCATGTGGGGCCCACCACCCACCAGGGCGCGCCTGGGGTGGCTGGCATGCCCTAGTGTCTTGTGGGCACCAGGGGCACCTTCCTCTGATGTTATTTGTACCAGAAATTCAGAAATATTCAGAAAAAATCATGTTAAAATTTCAGGTCATTCTGAACACTTTTATTTTTGGGTCATTTTTTATTGCACGGTAAATTCATAAAACAAACTAAACATGACTTTTATTTTGTTTAACTAAGAAAAACAGAAAACAAAAGGTAGGTATAGAAATTTGTGCTTACTAAATTGAACGACCACATGCCTCTCGAAAACAATCCGTTAATATGGTTGATCAGGTCTTATTAACAATCACTTCCGATTAGCATGAACCTCAATGGGGATATGCATATCCCCAACAATAAGTATATCATATTTCTTTTTGGCAGTAGGTAAGGGGAGTTGAAAACTTCCAATAGTGAGTGTTGGAGATTTTTCAATAACATTAATACCATCCACTTGGAATTGTTTCTTCGGAAAGTGCACCGTATGCTCATTACCATTGATATGAAAAGTGACTTTACTTTTATTGCAATCAATAACAGCCCTTGCAGTATTCAAAAAGGGTCTACCAAGGATAATTGACATATTGTCGCCGTCGGGCATCTCAAGTATAACAAAGTCTGTTAAGATAGTAACATTTGCAACAACAACGGGCACATCCTCAGAAATACCGATAGGTATGGCAGTTGATTTGTCAGCCATTTGCAAAGATATTTCAGTAGGTGTGAGTTTATTCAAATCAAGTCTTTTATATAAAGAGAAAGGCATAACACTAACACCAGCTCCTAAGTCACATAGAGCAGTTTTGACATAATTTCTTTTGATGGAAAGGTATAGCTGGTATTCCCGGATCTCCAAGTTTTTTAGGTACTCCATCCTTAAAAGAGTAATTAGCAAGCATGGTGGAGATTTCAGCTTCAGGTATCTTTCTTTTATTAGTGACAATTTCTTTCATGTATTTTGCATAAGGGGCCATCTTTAAAATATCAATCAAGCATGGTGGAGATTTCAGCTTCAGGTATCTCTCTTTACCATGTTTTCTAGCCACAAAGTCTCTTTTATCATAACGTTTATTTTTAGGTTGTGGGTTATCAAGATCAACAACAGGTTCTATTTCAACATCATTATCTGGTTCTTTATTATTGTCTGCTTTAGTATCTTCATGAACATCATCATTTTAATTTTCATTATCACTAGGTGAATGTTGATTGCCAGATTGAGTTTCAGCCTCAGAAATAGAAACATCATTGTTATCTTCAGGATGTTTTTCTATCTCAGGTTCACTAGAGGTATGCAAAGTCTTATCATTTTTATTTTTCTTTTTCTTTCTAGAAGAACTAGGTGCATCAGTGTTAATTCTTCGAGAGTCTTGTTCTATTTTTTTAGGGTGTCCCTCCGGATAAAGTGGTTCCTGAGTCATTTTGCCTCCCCTAGTTGCTACTCTAACAACATAATCATTCATATTATTATTCATTTCACTAAGCAATTCTCTGTGAGATTTAGCGACTTGTTCTAACTGGGTTTGAACCATAGAGGCATGTTTTCCTACACCTCTAACATCATTAGTGATCCGAAATAACAAGTCACTCAAGCGAGCAATCATATCAGAATTTTGTTTCAACTGTTTCATAACATTTGCATTGAAGTGATCTTGTTTCCTAATGTAGTTATCAAATTCATATAATCATTGACTAGGATGTTTATTATAAGGGATGTCAACTTCATCAAACTTCCATAAAGAATTTACCTCTACCATCCGTGGGGGTGGTGTGTCAAGTCCATGTATTTCTTCAATAGGTGGTAGATTTTTAACATCCTCAGCTTTAATACCTTTTTCCTTCATACATTTCTTTGCCTCTTGCATATCTTCAGGACTGAGAAATAAGATACCCCTCTTCTTCGGAGTGGGTTTAGGCGGTGGTTCAGGAAGAGTCCAATCATCATAATTCTTCAATATATTGTTCAGTAATTCCTCGGCTTGTTCGACAGTTCGTTCCCTAAAAACACAACCAGCACAACTATCTAGGAAGTGCCTAGAAGCATCGGTTAGTCCATTATAGAAGATATCAAGCATTTCATTTTTCTTAAGTGGATGACTAGGCAAAGCATTAAGCAATTGGAGAAGCCTCCCCCAATCTTGTGGGAGACTCTCTTCTTCAATTTGCACAGAGTTAAATATTTCCTGTAAGGCAGCTTGTTTCTTATGAGCAGGAAAATATTTTTCAGCGAAATAGTAAATCATATCTTGGGGACTACACACACAACCAGGAGCAAGAGTATTGTACCAAGCCTTAGCATCATGCTTTAATGAGAACGGAAATAATTTGAGGATATAGTAATAGCGAATTTTCTCATCATGAGCAAATAGGGTGGCTATATCATTTAGTTTAGTAAGATTGCCACAACAGTTTTAGTTTCATAGCCATGGAAAGGATCATATTAAACCAGAGTAATTAACTCTCGGTTGACAAAGAATTCATAATCCTTATCAGCAACAAAAATAGGTGAAGTAGCAAACTTAGGATCACATTTCATTCTAGCATTCAAAGATTTTTCTTTCAGCTTGCATAATAATTTCTTAAGATCATCTCTATCTTTGCAAGAAAGGAAGTCTCTAGCTACCTCCTCATACATAACATAACCCTCAGGACCTTAGGCAATTCAAATATAGGAGAGCTAGGTCTAATAGGTGTTTCATAATCCTCAGTTTCAAAGGCTTCATCAGTTTTAGTGACTTCATCAGTTTCAGTAATTTCATTCTCTTTATCTCTAGCAATTTGTTCATCAAGAAATTCACCTAGTGGCACATTATCATCAAGCAAGGCACTAGCACCATCATAAGCATAATTCATAGCAGAGGTAGCATCATCAATAACTTGTGACATATCAAGATTAATAGCATGTGGTGGTGTTGCAAGTCTACTCAAAACAGAAGGTGAATCAAGTGCAGAGTGTGATGGAAATTCCTTACCTCCCCTCATCCTAGAGGGAATGATCTTGGTTTTGGTATCCTTCAGATTCTTCATAGTAATAAATAGATATAAATCCCAAGTGACTCGACAAATATAGCTATGCTCCTCGGCAACGGCGCCAGAAAAAGGTCTTGATAACCCACAAGTACAGGGGATTTCAATAGTTTTCGAGGTTAGAGTATTCAACCCAAATTTATAGATTCGACACAAGGGGAGCCAGAGAATATTTGAAAGTATTAGTAGTTGAGTTGTCAATTCAACCACACCTGGAGATTAAATATCTATAGCAAAGTGATTAGTAGCACAGTAATATGATGGTTTTGATAGCAGTAGTAGCAGTAGCAATAGCAATAGTAACTTAGCGAGAACAATATGTGGGAAACTCATAGGCATTGGATCAGTGAATTTGTTGGATGATAGTCATCATATAACAGTCATAACCTAGGGCGACACATAACTAGCTCTAGTTCATAAATATAATGTAGGCATGTATTCCCTTAATAGTCATACATGCTTATGGAAAAGAACTTGCATGGCATCTTTTGTCATACCCTCCCGTGGCAAAGCGGTCCATAAGGAAACTAAGGGATATTAAGGCCTCCTTTTAATAGAGAACAGGAACAAAACATTAACACATAGTGAATAAATGAACCCCTCAAACTACGGTCATCACCGGAAAGTATCCCAATTACTGTTACACTGGAGTTTACGGATCATAACACATAGCAGGTGCATATGACTAGCAAGATTGGATCTAGAACATAGATATAATGGTGAAAACATAAACGGTTTAGATCTGAAATCATGGCACTCGGGCCCTAGTGACAAGCATTAAGCATAGCAAAGTCATAACAACATCAATCTCAGAACATAGTGGATACTAGGGATCAAGCCCTAACAAAACTAACTCGATTACATGATGAATCTCATCCAACTCCTCACCGACTAGCGAGCCTACGAAGGAATTACTCACTCCCGATGGGGAGCATGATGGAATTGGTGAGGAAGGAGGGTTGGTGATGACGAAGACCAAAGATTCCCCTCTCCGGAGCCCCAAACGGGCTCGAGATCTGGCCTCCCGTTGAAGAACAGGAGGTGGCGGCGGCTCCGTATCGTGAAACGCGATGAAACTTCCTCTACTATTTTTTCTCCAAAAATAGGAATTTATAGAGTTGAGATTAGGGTCAGCGGAGCCCCGAGGGCCCCACCAACCCACCAGGGCACGCCCTGGTGTCTTGTGGGCAGCCAGGCCGCCCCTCTGGTGGGTCTTGGTTCCAATATTTTTTATATATTCCAAAATAATTCTCCAAAAAGTTTTGTCTAATTCCGAGAACTTTTATTTCTGCACAAAAACAACACCATGGTAGTTCTGCAAAAACATCGCCAATCCGGGTTAGTTTCATCCAAATCATGCAAATTAGAGTCCAAAAAAGAGCAAAAGTGTTAGGAAAAGTAGATACGATGGAGACGTATCAGTGTCAAGTTAATAGGAGGCGGTCGGGCAACCTTGCTGGGGCTCCTCCTCCTCGTGACACCTAACAGAGCATTAAATGCTTTTATCCTAGACCGGCAGAGTTAGGTATGATAGCACTGTTTACCGTCTAATCTACATGTAAATACCTTTTTGCCACTGTGGTAACCCCTTGAGCTATAAAAGCAGGGCCATGGCAACCTTTACAAGGGTGCGAACCCATTCAAACCCCACGCACACTTGCACGCGTAGCTGCCTTCTCCGTGCACCTTGCTGGGGGAAAGTGCTCCTTGTACTTGTGCACCCACATTCTCAATACACCAAAGCAGGAGTAGGGTGTTACACCTCAAAGGTGGCCCGAACCTGGGTAAAGATTGTTGCACCCTCTGTTAGTCCTACTCTTTGCGTTTTGTGCATTCCCCCAGCCAAACCACAAAGGGGCTGGATCACCCCATAGATAGTCATTCCACACCGACATCTTTGACGCGCCGGGTAGGGGGATCACTAGCGGGAACCTGGATTAGCGGACGGTGCATGACTTCATCGAGCTTCATCACCATCTTCATCATCCATGGCACATAAGAAGAAGGGTTCCATGGCGACGGAGCCTTCCATATCCAAGCTTCCTTCACACGCATCCACGGGCGGCGTAGACGACACCACCCCCGCGGACAGTGCGAACGCTGTGGTAGGCACGACCAGCGCGGTCGCTGTGCCCACTGTGGCAGGAATGGGTGGTGGAGGCGCTGGAGGCGGTCACCTTCCACGACCCTCTGGCGAAGACAACAACAATTTTGCGGGAGGCGCGGACACGCAACTTCCGCCTCCTCGACGCACCGGTGAGCACAGCCACCGGAGCAACACCGTCCGGTCCGGCGCAAGCCGGGATCCTCCTGTTGCAGTGACTCCGACGGCAGCAAGGGAAACGACGTCGAAGCACACGCCGCGTCCATCATGAGATGGACGTGACGTGTCTCCAAGCGGAGTTGTTGATCATACACAATAGCGCCCACATGGCAAGACGCCCGTCGATCAGGCCCAAGATCTTCAGGCGCCATTTCTGTCACACCAACCTGCTGTCACTACTGTGGTATGATGACAAGAATGCAGCGGCGCTCCTGCTGGTTCTGCCAGGAGTCGAGCGACATCGTGTTCTTCGGTCTCCAACATGCCTTCGCCAGCAACGGAGGCGATGGCGCGAGCCCAAATGCTGTTGAACTTTCCTCCAACAGCGGACAAGATGGATAAGTGGAGGGCCACCATACAAATTTTGATTGGATTTACGGAAGCAAACAAATCCCAGCTGGCAGAACCCTCACGTTGCCCGGAAACAGCACCAGTAGCTCAGACTGAAGGCCATGTTGTAGGTGGTGCACCAACGGTGCAATCGCCTCCACGGCAACAACCCCAACAACGACGTCAGCAATCGAAGTGAACCCAATGAGCCACCGAGCCTGATGATGTGTCGATGGCCTCCTCAGATCCGCGGACGCAGCAAAATCAACGACAAGTGCTGCTCGAAAGGCGAGCGGAAGATGCTCGTACCACCATTCAACGGCGCCAGGAGGCGCGCCGTCAATCTGACGAGAGCAATGGTCCAGTCGTCGATGAGCCAGCGCCCGTTGTTGGCGGGCACTGAAAGTGCAACTAATCCCCGGGTGGTTTTGGTAATTCATAACAACATATAGCTCATTGAACTAATGATCGTTCAAGTTAATATTTCAGAAAGTTCAATGGATGGCATGGCATGGACTAGAGATGTGGACCCCCTCAAAATGCTAAGGACACATATTGGCAAAAGATCAAGACTCTTCTTTTATATTTTAGTGATCCAAGGTCACATTGAGTCCATAGGAAAGCCAATACTATTAAAAGGGGATGAGGTGTTGCTTAATGGTCTACTTGCTCAAAGTGCTTAGTGATATTGCTCCAAAATCCTCAACCACTTTCTCATTTCCAAATATGTCCAAAACTCAGAGTCAAACTCGGCCCCACCGAAATGATCTATCCGGCGCCATCGAGTTCATTTGACATAGCCACTGCCAAAAACCCTAACTCCTCGGTCACACCGATACGGATCTCGGTCTCACCGAGATGGTCCTGCAAACTCTCTGTTGCGTGTTGCAATTATTTCGGTCTCACCGAAATGTGCAATCGGTCTCACCGAGTTCGCTTGACCAATTCTCTGTTTACTCTTTGCTGAAATCGGTCTCACCGAGTTCAAGCAATCGGCTTCACCGAGATGAGGTTTTGCCCTAGCCCTAGCACATAGGTCCCACCGAGTTGTTCCAGTCGGTCCCACCGAGATTTCTAGCGTTCACATTTTGAACTAAATTGGTCTCACCGAGTTCTTCTATTCGGTCTGACCGAGTTGGGTCAAATGTGTGTAACGGTTGGATTTTGTGTGGAGGCTATATATACCCCTCCACCCCTTCTCCATATGAGAGGGAGCCATCAAAACGTGCCTACACTTCCACTACTCATTTTCTGAGAGAGAACCACTGAGGGAGTTATGGACTAAGGGGTCCTCAAGGTGCCGGCCCATCAATATGGGCCGGACTGGTGAATCCTTACAGCAACGGGAGATCTATGAAGCCGTGGTGTGTCCTCCAAGTTAAGATCTTTTATCTCTTATTGTAATCTATCTCCTGTAACCCTAACCCTATCGGTGTCTATATAAACCGAGGGTTGTAGTCTTTAGGGCTAGAGCTTCATTCATCACCCCATTACCTTAGGGTTTAGCTCATGTTGATCTCGAGGTAGATCTACTCTGTAAACCATACTATACATCCAATATAATCGAGCAGGACGTAGGGTATTACCTCTTCGAGAGGGCCCGAACCTGGGTAAACACTATGTTCGTCGTCCCTTGTTCCCCATCGATCCTAGATCCACAGTTCGGGACCCCCTACCCCGAGGTCTGCCGGTTTTGACACCAACATTGGTGCTTTCATTGAGAGTTCCGCTGTGGGGTCGCCCTAAGGATCGATGGCTCCCCTGATCATAGGAGAAGGCATCGAATCCGGGGACTTCTTTGTCCCTGGTCAACTCTTCGCGTTCGGTAGCATCGTGCTGCACGCTGATCCGACTGGCCATCTGGGTCAGATCGACAACTTCGCTCCTGAGCACCGAATTCGATTCGGTAATATGGAATACATGGCGGACACGCGGGGCGATCTGTTCTTCACCGGATTCACCGCCCCCTCTCGCGCCTCCGCAGGCCTCATCGTGCCCGCTCTGGAGTCCCCCTCTGACCCGATCTACAGATCCGCCCCCGCCCTCCGAACAGCTTCGAGCCAGGAGGGCTCCGCTCCAAGCAGGGGCCGAACCCCATCCACGGTCGGATCCGTCATGTTGGCTGAGGGCCTATCTTCGGCCCTCAGGGCAGAATCAAGTGGCGAAGGCCAAGAGCCAACCTCGACTGAATCTTCCCGTCACAATGCCCCTCTGGCCATGAGCCCTTACAATGAAGCGCTAGCCAATGGCCAGGGGTCACCCCCGGCCCGAAGCAACTCAACCTCGAACCCCGGCGGGCAAACCACATACAAATACCAAGGCCCGTCCCTGATCTCCAATGACGATCCGGACCCCCTCGAGGACCCGGCACCGCTGCCCGAGCTTAACTCGGCTGGTGGAAAAAAAGGACCGGCCAGGGCGCTTACTGCCCCCATCCAGTCACAGCGGAATTTGGCCTAGAGCCCTCGAATCCGGCAACCCTCGCTATGCTAAATGAGGCGCTGGACCGAATCCAAAGAATGACCATCCAGGAGGGCGCGTACAATCATCAACCCTCCGCCTACAATCATCAACCCTTTGAGGCGTACCACAGGGAATTTTACATCCCACCCACCACCCACTTAGTAGCCACTATCGATGATTTAACCGATATGCTAGATTATAATTCGGAAAACTAAGAATACATGGATGAGGATGGCGGAGCCACGGCTAACACCGATGTCGCCCCCCCCCCCCCCCCCCCCCCGTCACCGGCCGCTGGACGACCACGTCCACCTATGATATTTACATGGTGGACACCCCCAAAGACGGTGATGGCACCCCCAACCAGGACCGGGACAAACCCGGAGAGGAGCCGCCCAAGCGCCGAAGACAGCACCGCCGATCAAAGCCACGTCGAAGCCACGCGAGCAATGTGGACTCTGCAGAGAACGACACCACAAATAATACGGATGACCTCACCGGAGCTGTAGCCAACGAACATCATCAGGATGACCCCGCGGGGCAGGAGGACCCATTCAACCCAGAAAACCCCGATGACTCCGAAGATAGCAACTACCTCCCACTCTCTGAAGAGGAGGCCAGTCTCGGGGAGGACGATTTCATCATCCCCGAAGACCCGCTGGAGCATGAACTGTTCAAGCGGAGGCTTCTAGCCACCGCCCGCAGCCTGAAGAAACAAAAGCGCAAAATCAAGGCCGAACAGGACACCCTCAATGATCGATGGACCAAAGTCCTAGCCGCTGAAGAAGGGTACGACCATGAACAGCCAGTCAAGAGCTACCCCAAGCGAAAACTGCTGCCGCAGTTTGACGACAAGGCCCTAGAGCCAACACATCCGACATACACACATGCCGAACAGCCGAACTGCCCCCCTAGAGGATGGGACAGAGAAGTTGACAAAGCCGAACACCCCGCCGCACCACCTCGCCGTCACGGCAAGGATCAAGTGTGGCCGGCCTACGAATACAACCTCCGCCATGACCTGGACGTTCGAGAAGGCCTTACGAGGTCCATCTATGCACCCAAAGAAGATCCGCCCACGTACCAGGAAGGATATCACAACCGGCTAAACCGAAATGATAGAATCGGGAGAAGCAACGGCTTCAGAGGGCCGAAGACCTCCGACGCGATGTAGCCCGAGTTCGGGGCACCACACACCCCCTGTGCTTCACAGAGGGGGTAATGCAACACCAATTCCCGGAAGGCTTCAAGCCTGTGAACATCGAATCATATGACGGAACCACGGACCCGCCCGTATGGATTGAGGATTTCCTCCTCCACATTCACATGGCATAGGGAGATGACCTCCACGCCATTAAATATTTGCCACTAAAGCTTAAAGGTCCAGCTCGACACTGGTTGAACAGCCTTCCCGAAGACTCTATAGGCTGCTGGGAAGAGCTAGAGGACGCTTTTCGAGCAAACTTTCAGGGCACCTATGTCTGGCCCCTAGACGCTGACAGCCTAAATCGCATCACACAACAGCCCGGAGAATCTGCCCGACAGTTTTGGAACCGATTCCTGACCAAGAAGAACCAGATTGTCGACTGTCCGGACGCCGAAGCCTTGGCCGCCTTTAAGCATAGCGTCAGGGATGAATGGCTCATAAGGCAGCTCGGCCAGGACAAACCAAGAACCATGGCAGCCCTTACTTCTCTCATGACCCGCTTTTGCACGGGCGAAGACAGTTGGCTCGCTCGTAAAAACACCAACCCTGACATGCCCGACACCTCTGAGGTTCGAGACGGAAATGGATAGCCGCGACGCAGCAAGAGCAAACATCGCCACAATGACGGCGAAGGTGAGGATACGACAGTAAATGCCGGATTCTGAAATCCGAAGTCCGGACCACGAAAGAAGGCCCCTAAAGGCAATGGCGATGGCCCATCCAGGCTAGACACAATTCTGTACATGACTTGCCAGATCCACGGCATGTCAGAGTAGCCCGCCAACCACTCCAACCGTAACTATTGGGTGATCAAGAAAGCCGGCAAGCTCATAGCCGAGGACTCGGGCAAAAGCCCATGCAGCGAGGACGACGACGAGCCCCGCAGGCCGAACAATGGAGGCCAGAAACCCTTCCCTTCCGAAGTCAAGACGATAAACATGATCTATGCAACCCACATACCGAAGAAGGAGAGGAAGTGCACGCTGTGAGACGCGTGTTCTATCGAGCCATTAGCGCCGAAGTTCAATCCATGGTCAGCCTGCCCGATCACTTTCGATCGCAGGGATCACCCGACAAGCATACGCCATGGAGGGTCCGCAGCCTTAGTACTCGACCCCATCATCGATGGATTCCACCTCACCAGAGTGTTAATGGATGGGGGTAGTAGCCTCAATCTGATATACGAAGACATGGTGAGGAATATGGGGATCGATCTGTCAAGGATCAAACCCAGTAACACCACCTTCAAGGGAGTCATTCCGGGAGTGGAGGCCCGCTGCACAGGTACTGTGATGCTTGAAGTAGTGTTCGGCTCTCCGGATAACTTCTGAAGCGAGGACTTGATCTTCGACATTGCACCTTTTCGTAACGGCTATCATGCCCTCCTCGGCCGAACAACGTTCGCCAAATTTAATGCCGTCCCGCATTACGCGTACCTCAAGTTGAAGATGCCTGGTCCTTCGGGCGTCATAACTATCAACGGCAACACAGAACGCTCACTTCGAACTGAAGAGCACACTGCGGCCTTAGTGGCCGAAGACCAATCCGGCCCATACAGGTCCCGATGCCGACCCGCTGTAAAGGTCGGCGACAACAGTAAACGGGTTCGAACCCGCTCCCCGTCATGGGAACCCGCATGCATTCGTCGCAAATAGGGATACGTGCCCCATGACACGCCCACATCCTTCGCACTCCACGTGCCTCATTAGCACAATTTTGCACTCAAAATACCATGGGCAGCCGTGAGGCATACATCAATACATCTGAAGCATATGTTCGGCTAACCCGAACCTCGGAGTTACCTCATCTTCGGACGATCTGGGGGCCAATTCTGGAAACCCCCCTGATACGTCTCCATCGTATCTACTTTTCCAAACTCTTTTGCCCTTGTTTTGGACACTAATTTGCATGATTTGAATGGAACTAACCCGGACTGATGCTGTTTTCAGCAGAATTGCCTTGGTGTTATTTTTGTGCAGAAATAAAAGTTCTCGGATTGACCTAAAAATTTATGGAGAATATTTTTGGAATTAATAAAAAATACTGGCAAAAGAATCAACCAGAGGGGACCTACCAGGAGACCACAAGGGTGGGGGGCACGCCCTACCCCCCTGGGCGCGCCCCCTGGCTTGTGGGTTCCCTGGAGAACCCCTGACCTCAACTCCAACTCCATATAACCTTATTCGGGGAGAAAAAAATCAGGGAGAAGAGTTCATCGCATTTTACGATACGGAGCCGCCGCCGCCGCCTCGTGTTCTTCATCGGGAGGGCAGATCTGGAGTCTGTTCGGGGCTCCGGAGAGGGGAAATCGACGCCGTCATCATCACCAACCTTCCTCCATCACCAATTTCATGATGCTCACCGCCGTGCGTGAGTAATTCCATCGTAGGCTTGCTAGATGGTGATGGGTTGGATGAGATTTATCATGTAATCGAGTTAGTTTTGTTAGGGTTTGATCCCTAGTATCCACTATGTTCTGAGATTGATGTTGCTATGACTTTGCTATGCTTAATGCTTGTCACTAGGGCCCGAGTGCCATGATTTCAGATCTGAACCTATTATGTTTTCATGAATATATGTGAGTTCTTGATCCTATCTTGCAAGTCGTAGACACCTATTACGAGTTATGATCCGCATACCCCAAGGTGACAATAATTGGGATTCTTTCCGGTGATTACCGTAGTTTGATGAGTTCATGTATTCACTAAGTGCTAATGCTTTGTTCCGGTTCTCTATTAAAAGGAGGCCTTAATATCCCTTAGTTTCCATTAGGACCCCGCTTCCATGGGAGGGTAGGACAAAAGATGTCATGCAAGTTCTTTTCCATAAGCACGTATGACCATATATGGAATACATGCCTACATTATATTGATGAATTGGAGCTAGTTCTGTGTCACCCTAGGTTATAACTGTTAAATGATGAATGCCATCCATCATAATTATCCATCACTGATCCATTGCCTACGAGCTTTTCACATATTGATCTTTGCTAAGTTACTTTGCCGTTGCCACTGTTACAATCACTACAAAACTGCTACTGTTACTTTTGCCACCGTTACCGTTACTTCCATACTACTTTGCTACTAAATATTTTGCTGTAGATATTAAGTCTTTCAGGTGTGGTTGAATTGACAACTCAGCTGCTAATACTTGGGAATATTCTTTGGCTCCCCTTGTGTCGAATCAATAAATTTGGGTTGAATACTCTACCCTAGAAAGCTGTTGCGATTCCCTATACTTGTGGGTTATCACCCCCCCAAGCATAAAGCTTCATCAGTAGGATCCTCGCCCCTCAAGGTCTCATGGAAGGTCCCAACCCACAACTCTCAGAAGCAAAGGCGCAGACGTACATCAGGGCACATTGAAAGCTTCGACTCACGCATCAAGGTCCCGCGTAAACCTTTACTATGTAAAACTCTTTTATTTCTAATAATAATGCCTTGGCAGTTCGAATTGTACGGTTAGACGACTTGAGCTTGCGAGAAATAATAAAAGCGCCCTTTATGGTGTTCGGATATCCGCATCTTGCGACTTTCTATCTCCTTTCTGATTCTCCACTCGCCCCTCGAACAACCTGACATGAAAATATATTCGTTTAACTAATCAAGAGTTCAATTTACACATCAGCTCCATATCTTAAAGTCCGGCACCGCCTTCTGCTGGGTGTTCGGTGTCTCGGATATTGCACTATATGCATCAGTTCCGAACTATGTCTTGGGTCAATAGTTGGGTTACCCAGCTCCTGTTCTTGCTGCTTATGTTCCACATGTTCGGCTAAGAGGGCAAAGGGAGAGCCCCTGTGATTGTACTTCTGGCTTGCCCGGTCAAGTACCTCAGGAGGAGAAAGCCGAAAATTGACTGTCATAGTAAGCGCGAACTGGTCAGCGATCCAATGACGAGGTTTGACTCCGAAAATCATTGACGATTTCACCATGTCACACGAAGGGTTCGTCTTAACACAAACCATGTGATCGAAAGGGGTAGATGTTGACCCCCAAGTACATCACAATACACCGGGGGCTAGTCCTTAGCCCTCACCGTCAAGCTTCTAAGGCTAAGTGAAAGCAATAAAACTGAATAGTCCGATTGCCTGGTTTCGCTCGTGCACTACCGCCTCCGGGTGTACCAAGACGTTGGCTAAGGGTAACAGTGCGGACACAAAACACCCCTCGTGATATTCACCTGGGGGCCTAAGCCGACGACTGGTAGCTTTCAGACTAAACATACGGCCGCACAGGAGTCAAAATTAAATCATGACAACATAAATAAGTCAAGCGGATGCATAATAAAACATAAGGTCCACTTGGTACAAACTAAATACAACCACTCAAGCATTACATCTTTCGAACACTGGCCCTCTATCGCCCGCGCGCCATTCATCACCTGCGCAAAGTGCTGCTCAGGGCGGCGATGCTCTTTTCCCTTGGGCGGAGGACCAGTGGCCATGTCCATTGGATTAATCTTTGACCAATGCACCATGGTCTTCACAAACGAAAGCCTCGCCCCCTCAAGGCACGCTGAGCGCTTCATGGCGTCAATTCTAAGCGTCGCTTCCCGCAGCTTCTGCACAAGGCCGAAGTAGGTGTCCAGAATAGGCTTGGCAGGCCATAGACTAACACAGAGGTCCTTCACGGCCAGCTCGGACATCCGATGCATCTCCATCAGTTGCTTCATTTGATCGCTGAGGAGGGGAGGACGCTCGGAACCCAGAAACTATGACCAGAAGAGCCGCTGTGTGGAGTCTTCCTCGACAGTAGCGTAGTGCTTCGCTGCGGCCGCCACATTCTTCGGAAGTTCGGCGAAGATGCCTGCGGAGCGCCAGACCCGCGTCAGCAGGGCGAACCTGTTGCCTCCGAACACACTCTATAGTAAGTATTTCTTACCACTTGCAATTTGCCCGACTTGGCGGAGCTCTTCCCGGACACCTCGCGCATTGGTCCTTGCCTCCTGGAGCTCCTTCTCCACCTTGGAAAGCCGGGAGGATCGCTCCTCCTGCTCCTTCTCAAGGGCCTCCAGCTTCTTGGTGGCATTCTGGAGCTCCACCTGTACTTCGGTTACTCGAGCCTCGTGCTGCTCAGCAGCAAGCTTGGCCTTCTCAAGCTCGGTCACCGCCTTGTCAGCGACCGCTTTCTTTGCGGTCGCCTCTGCTTCGGCTTTCTTCAAGGCCTCCCTCAAGCCTTCGACTTCGGCGGCGGCAGCTGCAAGATCATCACAATAAAGGATTAGCATACAGTCCGGATCATCAATATCCGGCATCAACCAAAACCTCAAAGGGCCTACCTTGTGCCTCATCAAGCCGTTTGTTGACAAGGTCAAGCTCTTTATCGGAAAGCTTGAGCTTCTGATCCATCTCCTCTAGTGCCGCGGCGTTAGCAGCCGCAGCCACGGAAGATGCCTGCGTTAGCAAGGGAAATGTTGACATTATTAGTCGGCCTACCAAACTTGATCCTCTAAAGGCTTCTCCGAAGTCCTTGCAGAATCTCGGGGGCTGCTACGTACATGGCCTACCCAAACTAAAAATTACAACCGCTTTACTAGAAAAGAGCATTACTTGATGTACCTCAAAGACTGTCAGAAGGCCTTGGACAGCGTCGTTCAGTCTGGTTTGGACGGACCGAACACCCTGCATGACCACACTCATAAGAGTGCGGTGCCCATTAATAATGACGAAGTTGTTCACCAACTCCTCCAGCGCGTCCGGCTAACCAGCCATCGCCCGTTCGGAGGTGTTCGGCACTGGCGTTGGCCCCCCGGCCCCTTCTCCACTGGAGGGAGGAACCTATGCCGTCGAGGGCCTTGGGGGCTCGGGAACGGACGGTTGATGGGATCCGGATGGTCCAGACCCCTTTCATGCATCCGCGAGGAGGGATGCGCCCTCCTGGTCTTCGGTGACCGAGGTGTTAACCTCGGCCATGAGCGTGTCGACCTCCCTCTCTGTGTTCGAAGGAGGGAGGGGTCTATTGCGACAGCATCTCCCCAGTCTCTTCGGGGGCTAGGGGAGGTGCGGAACATGATCCGGAGCCGCTGTCTGCTAGTTCGGTAGGCGAAGACGTCCCCTCCGAGGTTTGCTCGGCGTGGTGGCCACGTTGAGGGCTACACCACCAAATAAAACAATCAATCTACGCTCCACCAGGGACTACTAACGAAAGAAGAAATTGAAGATGCATGATACGTACCTGGCCGCAGGGGGCTTGGCCCTGGGTTCCTTCCCCGGAACCTTTTCAGACGCTTCGGGCTCCTCGTCGGAGTCCGAGCTATCAGACAGGACCATCTTAGGCCGGCACTGCCTTTTCGGGGCCGGAGAAGGTTGAACCTCCTCGACGTCGCTGGATGCCGCCCTTTTCTTAGAATGCGAGGAGGCACTTTCCTCCTCGCCCGCATCCTCGTCCCCCTCCTGCATGGATGGGGCCGCAGTGTCTCCGGACCGGGTGTCCGGACGAGCTCTTCGACGAAAGCCCTCCCTGGCCTCCGGTACCTCGGCCTTCTTGCCCTTCTTGTCAGGCGCCTTATATAGCACCACAGCCAGCAGCTTCTCCAGCTGCTCTGATCGGGGCTCTTCTGGCAGCGTGATACGTCTCCAACGTATCTATAATTTATGAAGTATTCATGTTATTTTATTATCATTCTTGGATGTTTTACAATCATTTTATTGCAACTTTATATCATTTTTTGGGACTAACCTATTGACCCAGTGCCCAGTGCCAGTTGCTGTTTTTTTGCTTGTTTTTTACATCGCAGGAAATCAATATCAAACGGAGTCCAAACACCGCGAAACTTTTTGTGGATTTTTTATGGACCAGAAGATCACCAATGGGCCAAAGCAGCACCTGGGGGGTGCCTCGAGGGGGGCACAACCCACCAGGGCGTGCCTGGGGGCCCAGGCGCACCCAGGTGGGTTGTGCCCACCTCGGTGGCCTCCCGCACCCCCTCTTTACCCTATAAATTCGCAAATATTCCAAAAACCCTCGGGGTTAACCTAGATCAGAAGTTCCGCAGCCGCAAGGCTCTGTAGCCATCGAAAACCAATCTAGACCCCGTTCCGGCACCCTGCCGAAGGGGGGAATCATCTCCGGTGGCCATCTTCATCATCCCGACGGCCACCACGATGAGGAGGGAGTAGTCCACCCTCGGGGCTGAGGGTTTGTACCAGTAGCTATGTGTTTAATCTCCCTCTCGTGTTCTTGAGATGTCACGATCTTGATGTATCACGGGCTTTATTAATATAGTCGGATCATATGGTGTTTTCCCCTCTCTATCTTGTTGTGATGAATTGAGTTTTTCCCTTTGAGATTTCGTTGTTATCAGATTGAATACTTTTATGGATTTGAGAGCACTTGATATATGTCTTGCATATGAATACTCGTGGTGACAATGGGGTATCATATTGATTCACTTGATATGTGTTTTGGCATTCAACTCGCGGATTCCCGCGGTAACATTGGGGTAATCTTTGCATAGGGGTTGATGCACGTTCTCATCTTTGTTTCTCCGTTAGAAATCTTGGGGCACTCTTTGAAGTTCTTTGTGTTGGATTGAGTATTATGAATCTGAAATTATTTGGTGTTATTTTAGTACGAACTCTTGGATAGATCGATCGGAAAGAATAGCTTCGAGGTGGTTTCGTACCCTACAAACGATTTCTTCGTATGTTCTCCGCTAGATAGGATCTTTGGAGTGATTCTTCGTTGCACGTTGAGGGACGGTTATATGATCCAATTATATTAGCATTGTTGAGAGATTGCACTAGCAAAAGTACGGACCCTAGGCCTCATTTTCAAGCATTGCAATACCATTTTTGTGCCCGTTTACTATTTGCTACATTGCTGTTTTTATTTATTCAGATTATAAAAATATATTTCTACCATCCATATTACACTTTTATCACCATCTCTTCGCCGAACTAGTGCACCTATACAAATTGCCATTGTATTGGGTGTGTTGGGGACACAAGAGATTTCTTGTATTTGATTGCAGGGTTGTTTGAGAGAGACCATCTTCATCCTACACCTCCCACGGATTGATAAACCTTAGGTCAACCACTTGAGGGAAAATTGCTACTGTCCTACAAAACTCTGCGCTTGGAGGCCCAACACGTGTCTACAAGAATAAAGTTGCGTAGTAGACATCAAGCTCTTTTCTGGCGCCGTTGCCGGGGAGGTGAGTGCATGAAGGTATATCTTTAGATCTTGCAATTGAATCTTTTAGTTTCTTGTTTTATCACTAGTTTGGTTTGTAAAAAGAAAACTACAAAAAAATGGAATTGAGGTTGCATCATATTATTGATCATCTTTATAATATCTTTCTTGAAAATGATGGATCGGAATATTGTGCTCAATTGTTAGAAGAAGAAGTCAATAGAATGTTTGGCACAAAATATTTGAATGATGAGCATGATTGCAATGTTGTTAGTATGAATTCTTTCAATATCCAAAATGCTAATGATGATTGCACAAGTCATGACAAAAATGTTTCTTATAAGCATGTCAATTTTTGTGGAGTGCATAAAGTTTGTGAAGACGTGCCTTATAGGGAAGATAGATTTTGTAAGAAGCATAAACATGATAGAACCAATTGTTTGCTCAAAGTGATAGATGAACTTGCTACAAAATTATGTTCTCTTTGTCCTATTACTTGTGAACTTTGCAATAAGGATGGTCATCTTAATTTCCAATGCATGCTTTTTCATGATCGAATCGTGTCCAAATATTGCAATAACTTGATCACCCTAGAACTCTATAATGAACTTTGTTTATTTTTGGGGAGTGAAGAATTGACATACAAAAATAGTTGGTTTGAAGTATTCATTCTCACGGACGACATTGAAACTAAACTAAAAAATATCTATATGTTTTGTATGGTAAATTGCAATGAGAATGCTTATATTGCCAACTATAGAAAGATGGGGAAACCAATAGAATATAAAAGGAATACTAATGAAAGGGTAAAGGTTTCCACTTTCCCTCCTATTGTCTCTTATGATGAAATAGGTGACGAGGAGGAGCTCCCTATTCAACCAATCTCATTAATAAGAAGCTTGAAAAAATTAAGTAAACCCACACAAGGTGTGGTGAAGAAGAAGAAAAGAAGAAAGAATAGAGGTATAAAGGTATCTCTCCCAAATAATGTTGCTCCTATTATTGTTGTGCCTCATGAAAATGAATCAAAAATAATTGTGGAGATGATGCACTTGATGATGATTTTGTTATGCCTATTGCTTGCTGTGTTGATTATGATTGGGAAGATAATGATACTTCTTATAATCTTGGAAATCTTTTTGGCACCAACTTGGGAAATTATGATGATAGCAATTGTTATACCGTTGGTGCTATTCATACTATTCATTATGGTAGTGATTATGCTTATGATATGCCAAGCCACAAGCTTGGGGATGCTATGTTTGATGAGAATGACATGTTTGAGAACTTATTTGCTGCTATTAATGTTTGTCCCAAGCTTGGGGATGCTATGTTTAATGAAGATGATCTTTTTAGTCCACCTACTTTGAATGATCAAATTTGCTATGATGATTGCATGCCTCCTATCTATGATGAGAACAAAGTCGCTACTTATGATGACTATTGTGATGATACTTATGTTATAAAAGGTAGTGATGATTATATTTATAAAACTTGTCATAGTTATGATTACCCTTTTTCTGAACATTACTCTTTTAATGTGGAAACAATTTATAGTATTCGAGTTTCATATGATACTCCCACCATTGCGAATGATAAGAAATTTTCTTATGTGGAGAGTAATAAAATTTCTATGCTTGTGGATCATGAAAAGAATGCTTTATGTGATGGTTATATTGATGAATCTATTCATGATGCTACTGAAAATTATTATGAGAGAGGAACTTATGATTCATGATGCTCTTGTTATGTTTCAATCCTTATCTTTTATGCGAGCATCATTGAACTCATCATGCCTAGCTAAAAGGCATTAAAGAAAAGCGCTTGTTGGGAGACAACCCAACACTTTTACCTACTGTTTTTGTGTGTTCACATGATTAGGCTACTGTAGTAATCATGTTTTATAGCTTTTGTTTCAATAAAGTGCCAAGTAAAGACATTGGGATGGTGTGGATGATAGTTGACTTGATTCTGTGCAAAAACAGAAACTTTTGCGTCCAGTGCATAAATTCCTATATTTTACTGGAACGTGGAAAAATTCTGAAATTTTTACAGTTGATGGGTATACAAAGTTTGTACGTTTTCCAAAATTTTCAGAATTTTTGGAGTTACAGAAGTATGACCTTAATTCAGATCTTTATGTACTGTTCTGTTTTTGACAGATTCTGTTTTCAATGCATAGTTTGCTTGTTTCCTAGTTTCTATGGCTTATTTTGCTCAATATAAATTGTGGAAATGATAAGGTACAGTAGGAATTGTATGAGAACAATTATGAATCTTGTCTTTGACAATACCAAAAGTGAAATGGTTTGCTCTTTATCATACTAACCTATCTCACAAAGTTCCGTTAAGTTTTGTGTGATTGAAGTTTTCACGTTTTGGGTGAGATATCGATATGAGGGGAATAAGGAGAGACAAGACCCTAAGCTTGGGGATGCCCAAGGCACCCCAAGTTAATATCCAAGGAAGATCCAAGCAACTAAGCTTGGGGATGCCCCGGAAGGCATCCCCTCTTTCGTCTCCAACATTATCGGTAACCTCACTTGGAGTTATGTTTTCATTCGTCACATGATATGTGTTTTGCTTGGAGCATCATTTTATTTTATTTTATTAGGATTTGCTTGCTGTTATTTATAATAATGTTTTGCATCTTTTATTTCAATAAAAGTGGCAATGATAGCCTTTGCCATGCTTATTTTGCAAGTATACATGTTGTTGTTTGAAAACACAAAGTTTACCGATGTTGCAAAAAATTCCCTAGAAAAGTCAGAATGTGATAAAATGTTGAAACTTTTTGCAAAATGAGCTCTGATAAATTTTCTACAGTGTGGAAAATTTTCACAACTTTTGGAGTTAGGGAAGTATTGATACTCTTGCATTCTTTACAGACTGTACTGTTTTGGCAGATTGCTGTTATGTTTGCATATGTTTGCTTGTTTAATGATTCTATTTGAGGATAGGAGTATTAAATATGCAGAGGAATTTAGTATGCAATGTTGAATAATAATCTTAGTGATTTGCTACAGTAGAGAATGATAAGGTTTTTGCATTGGTTTATACTCACTTATCTCACGAGTTCTTGTTGAGTTTTGTGTGGATGAAGCTTTTGAGATTTAGGAAAACCGTGATATGAGAAGAATTAAGGAGACACAAAAGCTCAAGCTTGGGGATGCCCAAGGCATCCCAAGATAATATTCAAGAAGTCTCAAGCATCTAAGATTGGGGATGCCCCGGTAGGCATCCCACCTTTCTTCATCAACAATTATCGGTTAGTATCGGTTGAGCCTAAGTTTTTGCTTCTCCACATGAGTTGTGCTATTGTTGGAATGTCATTTTATTTTGTTTTGCTTTCTGTTTTAATAAAATTCTTAGATCTGAAAGTTTTTAATAAGAGAGAGTCCTCAAATAGCTACCCATTTACATAACTACTCGCTTGATCTTCACTTATATCTTTTTGGAGTAGCTTGTCATTTACTCTTGTGCTTCACTTATATCCTATGAGTAAATTGTTGAATAAATTGAATGTCATGAAGTTGAAATCATATCATGCCTAGTGGTAGCTTCACATTGGGTTTAGAAAGTGAATCTTTTGAGGCTTGACAATCACAATGTTGGTCATACAAGCAATTCACGAATAATTAGTATAAGGAAGAGAACTTTCACATGCAAATACACTATCTTGGAAATCTTTTGTGATTGTGAGCCCCCATCAAAATATTATATGCCAAAATTGTTGACATTGGACAAGGAAGACAACGTAATGATTTATGTTTGTTCATATTCACATAGAAGTTATATTGTCATAGATCCTTCAACATGTGGTGCTTGCCCCCCATCTTTGCTAGCCAAAAATTCCGCACCAAGTAGAGATACTACTTGTGCATCCAAAAACCCTTAAACCCTAATCTTATTTTCAAGAGTCCACCATACCTACCTAAGGATTGAATAAGATTCCTCAAGTAAGTTGTCATCGGTGCAATAAGGCCATAAAAATTGCTTCTAAAAGTGTTAGATCATTTAGTGTAAGAGAAAATTGAGCGTTGTACGAACTTGTGATGGCAAAGAATAAAAGCGACAGACTGCATAATAAAGGTTGCTATCATAAGGGGCAATATAACATGACGTTCTTTTGCACTAAGGGGTTGAGCAAACAAACAAATAAGCGCATGGCAACCTCTGCTTCCCTCTACGAAGGGCCTATCTTTTAGTTTTATGTATTTACTTTCATGCAAGAGTCAAAGTTTTTCTCTCTATTCCTTTTTATTTTTCTCTTTTGGCAAGCATCATGTGGCGAGGAAAGATCTAGGCACATATATCCAGTTGGATATGGGTAGCATGAGTTATTATTGTTGACATCACCCTTGAGGTGAATATGTTGGGAGGCGAAATTATAAGCCCCTATCTTTCTATGTGTCCGGTTGAAACGTTTTGCTCATGTGTATGCGGTGAGTGTTAGCAATCATAGAAGACTATATGATGGTTGAGTATGTGGAGCTCTTACTTAAACTCTGTTGAATAAGTTGAATTGAAATTGCTTGGTGACTGAGAACATAGGTTGTTGAGTTTCAAGAGAATTCATTGTTTGAACCTTAACATGTGAATTGGTTGCTACTTTAACATGAGAAATTTTATGAGAAAGAATTGCTGTTATGATGCTAGGAAAAGTGATTGAAATTATCATTGATCAAACTTATGCACTTTGCTAGCATTCACACTTCATAAATTATTTATTTTATCATTTACCTACTCGAGGACGAATAGGAATTAAGCTTGGGGATGCTGATACGTCTCCAATGTATCTATAATTTATGAAGTATTCATGCTGTTTTATTATCATTCTTGGATGTTTTACAATCATTTTATAGCAACTTTATATCATTTTTTGGGACTAACCTATTAACCCAGTGCCCAGTGCCAGTTGCTGTTTTTTTGCTTGTTTTTTACATCGCAGGAAATCAATATCAAACGGAGTCCAAACACCGCGAAACTTTTTGTGGATTTTTTATGGACCAGAAGACCACCAATGGGCCAGAGCAGCACCTGGGGGGTGCCCCGAGGGGGGCACAACCCACCAGGGTGCGCCTGGGGCCCAGGCGCGCCCAGGTGGGTTATGCCCACCTCGGTGGCCTCCCGCACCCCCTCTTTACCCTATAAATTCACAAATATTCCAAAAACCCTCGGGGTTAACCTAGATCAGAAGTTCCACCGCCGCAAGGCTCTGTAGCCACCGAAAACCAATCTAGACCCCGTTCTGGCACCCTGCCGGAGGGGGGAATCATCTCCGGTGGCCATCTTCATCATCTCGGCGGCCACCACGATGAGGAGGGAGTAGTCCACCCTCGGGGCTGAGGGTTTGTACCAGTAGCTATGTGTTTAATCTCTCTCTCTCGTGTTCTTGAGATGTCACGATCTTGATGTATCGCGGGCTTTGTTAATATAGTCGGATCATATGGTGTTTTCCCCTTTCTATCTTGTTGTGATGAATTGAGTTTTTCCCTTTGAGATTTCGTTGTTATCAGATTGAATACTTTTATGGATTTGAGAGCACTTGATATATGTCTTGCATATGAATACTCGTGGTGACAATGGGGTATCATATTGATTCACTTGATATGTGTTTTAGCATTCAACTCGCGGATTCCCGCGGTGACATTGGGGTAATCTTTGCATAGGGGTTGATGCACATTCTCGTCTTTGTTTCTCTGGTAGAAATCTTGGGGCACTCTTTGAAGTTCTTTGTGTTGGATTGAGTATTATGAATCTGAAATTATTTGGTGTTATTTTAGTATGAACTCTGGGATAGATCGATCGGAAAGAATAGCTTCGAGGTGGTTTTGTACCCTACAAACGATTTCTTCGTATGTTCTCCGCTAGAGAGGAACTTTGGAGTGATTCTTCGTTGCACGTTGAGGGATGGTTATATGATCCAATTATACTAGCATTGTTGAGAGATTGCACTAGCGAAAGTACGGACCCTAGGCCTCATTTTCAAGCATTGCAATACCATTTTTGTGCCCGTTTACTTTTTGCTACCTTGCTGTTTTTATTTATTCAGATTATAAAAATATATTTCTACCATCCATATTACACTTTTATCACCATCTCTTCGCCGAACTAGTGCACCTATACAAATTGGCATTGTATTGGGTGTATTGGGGACACAAGAGATTTCTTGTATTTGATTGCAGGGTTGTTTGAGAGAGACCATCTTCATCGTACGCCTCCCATGGATTGATAAACCTTAGGTCATCCACTTGTGGGAAAATTGCTACTGTCCTACAAAACTCTGCGCTTGGAGGCCCAACACGTGTCTACAAGAATAAAGTTGCATAGTAGACATCACAGCGGTGCTGGGCCACTGATCTTCTCGGCCTTGGCAAGCCAGCCCTGCAAAATCCGCATAGAGGCTCAAGCCGAATCATATGTGGTATGAATATCCAAATGCATGTTGAAGATGAAGGTTACTCACCTCCTTCGGGGTTTCGCGGCATCAAGGCCAATGTCCTTCCCCTCGACCGGCCAATCCTTCTGGGGCTTAAAGAACTGACCCCATATTTTGTCATGGGTCATGCCGAAGAGGTGTCGCATAGTGGCCGGATCCTTAGGCTCTTGCTCCCACATTGGCTTGGCCCTCTCCTGACAAGGGAGGAGCCGGCGGTGGAGCATGATCTGGACCACATCGACCAGCTTCGCGCCCGTCTCCATTATGCTGACGATGCGCTTCTGCAACGCCTTCGTGTGACCACGGCGGGTTGCCGCGCATTCACTCTGGAGCTGCGCAGCGTCGTCTGGCCGGGGAAGTTCAAGCCCGACCTGCCTCCGCGCTACGACGGCACCCCCGGCCCTGCCGAGTTCCTGCAGCTCTACGAGCTGAGCATCGAGGCAGCCAATGGTGATGAGAAGGTTATGGCGAACTGGTTTCCCATGGCCCTCAAGGATGGTGCGCGCTCGTGGCTCCTGAACCTGCCCTCGGGATCGATCTCCTCCTGGGATGAAATGCGAGAGCATTTCGTCGCCAACTTCCAGGGAACTCGTGACCGACCACCGGATGCGGGTGACCCGTGGCGCATCAAGCAGCAGCCAGGAGAGACCTTGCAGAAGTACATCCAGCGCTTCAACAGCGTTCGCCTCAAGATCCCCAAGGTGTTGGACGAGGCCATCATCTCGGCGTTCACTGATGGCGTCCGCGACATCAAGATGAAGGAGGAGCTCGCCATACATGAGGACCTGTGCACGGCTCTGGAGATGTTCAACTTGGCAACCAAGTGTGCGAGAGCTGAGGAAGGACGCCTCTCTCTCCTGGAGCTCCCAGGGGCTGACCCAGAAGACAAGAAGGCAAAAGCCAAGGATGTGAAGCACAAGGGACCGGCCGTGCTCACGGCCGAACCAGAGATGAAGCGCGGCTGCGACCACCCAGAGTCATCCAAGGGCAGCCGCCCGTACTGCGTCTTCCACAACGTGCATAGCCACAACACCAACGACTGCCAGGAGCTCAGGGCCATCCGCGACGGGCGCCTCGGTCGACGCCCCGAGCGCAGCGACCCAGGCTACGGCCGTGGAGGAGGCTGAGGTGGAGGATGCTGGGACGGCCGCGACCCCCGCCAAGAATGGCGCGATCAGCCTCGCGAGGACCCCTGGCAGGGCTAGCCTCGCGAGGGCCCCTGGAGGGACCATCCTTGTGAGGACCGTCCTCAGGGCAATGCTGGCCTTCCTCCACTGCTGCCACCACCAAGAAGGAATGACGACCACCACCAGGACGAGGGGGCTGGGGGCTTCCAGGAGCCTCGTGCCATCGCCTGCATCCTGGGCGGCGCTCAGGCCCCTGCCTCTCATCGCATCTTCAAGCATTTTGCCCATGAGGTGAACGCGGCCCTCCCCAAGCTCGAGGCGACGCGTCCGCTCAGGTGGTCCAAGTGCACCATCACCTTCAGCTCATCCGATCAGCTCAAGTGCGCGGCAACTGCCGGCGCTCTCCCGATGATCTGCTTGCCTACCATCAGCAATGTGCTCGTCACCAAGACCCTCATTGATGGTGGCGCGGGGCTCAATGTTCTCTCCATCGAGACATTCGACTGACTCCAGGTGCCCTATGACCAGCTGCAGCCTACCAAGCCTTTCTCAGGAGTGACCGATGGCTCTACCACCTCGATAGGGCAGATCCGCCTCCCTGTCACCTTCGGCAAGCGCGACAACTACCGCACTGAGCTCATCGACTTCGACGTCGCCCACATTCACCTTCCATACAACGTCATTCTTGGGTATCTGGCCCTAGCCAAGTTCATGGCGGTGACCCATCACGGTTACAATGTCCTCAAGATGCCAGGGAGCTGCGGCGTCATCACGGTCGCCTGCGAGGAGAAGGACGCGGTGTGCTCTCTCGAGCGCGCCTACCAGGCTGCGGCGGTCGAGAACCCAGATGATGAAGGCGCCGTCTACCCTCCTGAGGCTGTCCCCAAGAGGAAGAAGCAACTACTCCGCCAAGGACCTCAGGAGAGCAGGGTGCCCAGCGGCACCACCTCAGGTCCTGCGCCCGCTGACGGGGCGCCTCCCTCTCTCGCATAGGAAGGCGTGCCCGGCGCCCCTCTCAGGTTGGGCTCGAGGGCTCTCCTCTGGAGGGCCTCTGACCTGGCCAACGTCATGAGGGAGGCACTCGGGCACCATGTGGAGGCGTGCTTCAGCGCGCTCTTCCGCCAGGAGGACACAAGGCGCGAGGTGCCAGGTGCTCGGGAGTTCATCACCAAGGCAATCGAAGAGCTTCAGGAGGCAAGAGCTATGCGAGGGGACCGTCGCCCATCACCCGGCACGGCTCCTTGTCCCGGCGAGGACAGCGAGCTGCGCGTCTGCGTCAACATCCCAGGGCTCAACAGGGCTGCATCTCAGGAGCGCTTCTGGCCGTCTCGCACTGGCCGGTGCGAGGGTCCCCCTAACAGCTATGTTCGCATGCCTTTGGGCTTGTCGAACGCGGCTACTACATTCCAGCGCCACGTGCGGGGCGTCCTGGCGGCTCATGCGGCCAGAAGCTAGGCGATCCTGTCGGAGGAGGAGATGGATCCTCGCGAGCCCCCCGGGCCCCCAGGGCCTTCCGAGGTTCAGGGCCTGGGCGGCTCATGAGGAGCAACTTCTGTGGCACGCGTCTTCAGCTGCTGCAACATCTCTTCAGCAATACTGCCAGGTGACATTTTCTAGTTTGTTCAATTGGGGGCGCCCCTCGGGGTGCATTATCCCCAAGCCACGTGGGTCCGTCCCTGCGGCATGTATCGTTTTGCATCTATCAGAATTAGCTCTACCTTACCTATGGGTTGATTTATGTTATCACCTGCTTGCCCGGTGCTCTATCGCCTCTGCGGCCTCCCGTGTTGCTGACCAGCCTCTTGCTCATCCCGCAACGGGGGCTACACATGTTGGCATGGCGCTTGTGCTCGGGTCCGTCCCTGCAACGCTGACAAATCTGAGAGATCGAGCTCTGGCTCGCGGCCTGCCCCGCGCACGTCACCTCAGCAGATCCTCAGTGCCTTCATCTTCTTGCAGAAAGACCAGCGGCAGGAAAGCAAGTGCGATTATGAGTTATACTCTCCTCTCGGACTAACCCGCAGGAATCCATGAAGTTTAGCTACTGGTGGCCCTGCCGGCCGTCCCTTTTTCACACAATTTGCTTGCACGTTAAAGGGGGGGGGGGGCTCCTGAGCGTCGCGCCTCAGGAGCTCTTACAGACTCTCCAGCCCTCACCCCCTAGCCTTGACCACGGCATCGCGACCTGGCATACCAGCGGCGGCTGAGCTTCGCTCGAGGGTCGGGACCCGAGGATGTAGAGCACCTAGATGAGCGGGGAGAAGGGGAGGTCGGCGTGAGCCCTACCTGGAAGCATCACTGCCAAGGCACAAATCAGGCGCTGCGCAAAGAAATCACTTCAAGCCTACTAAGATAAGTCGCCCATGCATATCAGAGTGAACCTCATCGTCCGGTATTTTGATTCTCGCAATCTCGCCTCGGCAATGCCGCTTCCCTTTCCGGCCTTTAGGGAGCTGCTTGCACGCCAAAGGGGACCTCTTGAGCATCGCGCCTCAGGAGCTCTTACCGGACCTCGGGCCGCTCACCTCCTGGCCTTGACCACGGCATCGCGACCTGGCATACCAGCGACGGCTGAAGCCTGCCTAGGGACTGGGACCTGCTGGCGTAGAGCACTAAGCTACCGCGAGAACGAAAAGGGGGAACCATGCCGGAGCGAGACGCACACCTGCAACGACATTCTAGGAATAATAAACATTGGAGCAAAAGCATTACATTTTTTTACGTACCCCCATGGGGTTTGTCACAATTCCGCGCAGGGAAACAAAAGAAGGGGGAGTCAAGGGTGAATACGGCGGGCAGCAGTGGCGGAACTACGCGTGCAACAGGCAGCCGTCAAGTCTGGCAGTTATCGAGGCGGCGTGGGGAAGCGGAGACGCCCACGTCCCATCAATCGCCACACGTCGACCAGGGCCGTAGGCGGTTAGGGCCCGCGGCGCTCCGTACTTGACCTTTGGCTTCGCCTCGAAGCCAAGTTCGAGCGCGCCTTGGGTACCCAGACTTGCCTGCCTGTGGCCCACGGCATGGCTCCATCGACGGCCTGGTACGGCCCAGCTTCAGCGACAACAACTCAAGACCCTCGCGAGGGGCCAAGCCTCACGAGGCGGACGACAGAAAGACCTCCTCGAGGAGCAGCCTCCCTAGGTGGCTCCTGAGGAGCGGAGAGTTCTATGCAAGCCTCACCTCATGAGGTCCGGATGACGTGAGCCATGACGACCAAGGCCAGGCGGGCGCCAGCGGGCGTAGTGTACCAGTTTCCTCTTCGGTGCTAACGGGGCAAGCGCAGGCGCGGAGTCTCGAGGAATCAGCCAAAGGTTTCCATTCCTATGCAACAAGACCAAGACCGCCCGGACGGCAGGATGGAGGTCACCACCGAGCCCACCACGGCGTCACGACCAGAGGCTTTTGCAGGTGAAGACTACTTTTGTCAGGATAGCATGTACTAGCTGTCCCCCTTTGAATTTGGCCGTTGTGGGATCCCTTCCCGCCTTCATTTGGGAAGAGGACCAAGGCCACTACAAATAGGACTTAGCCACCACCGTAGAAGGGGATCGACCGATCAAACCATCGGACCCCCGAGGAGAGATCCATTCCACCCTCACCCTCACCAGCTTACTCGAGCTCAAGAACACCTCTCCTCCTGAGGCTGTTCACCACTGTACTAGTTCATCCTCAGCCCCTTGAGGCCAATCCACCACAAAGCAGGAGTAGGGTCTTACACCGCAAGGTGGCCCGAACCTGGGTAAACTGCTGTGTCTCTTTTCCTCATAGTTCGTCGAGCTAGGCCGTGAGATTAGTGAGCGGGCAGACTGGGGAGGACGAGTTCTTCGCACGCACCCCAGAGTTCGAACCTCTCCAGGGTTTGCGGAACCCGAAATCTGACAGTATGTTTGCACTAGAAACTTGATTAGATACATCAGGTTCAGTCAGTTCAGTATTGATTGGGGGAGTTATAAAATAAGCAGAAATTGGTTTCATTTTCTCATAGATTCCCTACATACAAGCAGTTTTACGACACCGTCAGGTTTAACTATTGGCCAGAAATTGAACAGTTGAATTAGATATAATTAGGGATGTGATGTACCTGCTCGTTGCGCATGCTGCTCTTGCAAGCTACGACTGTCTGTTTGCGCAAGCTCGATGCCATGCCCGTGCTGCCGCCGCTGCATCCCATGCAGGCTACACCTAGGGTTGGATCTTCATCTTCTTATCCTTCCATTCACTTGAAGCCCGGCGACCGGCGTCCAACGAGGGCACGAGGAAGTGTTGTGTCGGTCTATCTAGCAGCGGCTAGGTTAGGAGCAAACCAGACTGGAGGCTGGAGCGAATGAATTGGGATTTTTCCTGCTGTCGATCGATATGGGAGGCGCTCGTTTGGGCCGCGAGCCTGCTATAGGGCCTGCCTTGCACCTACGTTATTGGCCCATCCAAATTGAAACATTTTTCTTCATTTTTTACATTGCCTGCTCGTGCGCCGGGACAAACAAAACTAGCCTGGGCCAACCTGGACGACTCAAACTAGGTGCACACTTTCCAGCCACCTGAGGCGGCCGCCCATACCAGTCCCTATGGTGGCGTCGCCCCTTTTTGCGTGTATGATTGGGGTAGTGAAAAATATTCCCGTGGCGCTTTTGATTTACCCACAGAATGGTTGAATTGCTTGTTTCTATGAACTGAGTTCGCCAATAATGAGAAGGATGCCAGTCTTTTCATCCTATTGTAGATTGCTTAGATCTCGATATGCCAAATGTAATCGCATGAAATATACAGTAAAAGCCAGTGTGATGTGTGTGGCTACAACTAGTCTGACAACCCGTCCTCATATAACATTTTAAGGATGCACCATCTTATCAGATTAACCATTCGACTTACCAATGAAGTGTGGGAAGAAAGAAGTATTGAGACTGCATATCCAAGCAATTGATGCCATGGACTCCTTCGTAGAACCTTGTAAGCAGAAAAGAAGTTGCAGTGTGCCTGTACAAAGAGCTAGCGTAAGTTCAGTTACCTGCTTCTCGGAATTTTAGTTAGCCACTTATTGCAAAATTGTTCAATTATGTTGCTTGGCTTAATTTAGTTTGCTACTGATTACGTAATGCCATAGCCTGTTAATCCTATTATAGACTGCGCCTATCTATGTGTTTGATACTTACTGTTAAGAATTACCTGTTTGCCTGAACTTAAATAGCTACTTAAGCACGTAGATAGCTGGTCATATGTACTTCTAGGGTGCAGCAGGATTCATGTGTAATTTACGTTCTGATACCCTGTTTGTTTAAATGGTTTGCTATTATCACTTGTAGCACTAGTAATGTTTGCAAGTTCATAGATAGACAACTGTCAGGTTTATATGAGGGACACCGTATTTTTAACTTATATATATATATATATATATGTGTGTTGGAATCATTTTGCTTATATCAAAGAAATTTACACATGTCTGTGTTGCTGGTAAACGGTACCGACTTATTACTTTAATACGTTGCCAAGAACTTGTTAGTTTTACTAGTTCATGTGTAATTAAATACGTTGCCAAAACTGGTTAGTTTTACTAGTTTGATGTTAGTTTCTTATGGCTCTTGCAACACTTTATTTATGATTGCTAACATTCAAGTTTGCAGGATCCAACTGAAACTCCGTTGGCACAACAGGTATGTTTTCAGAAACTTCCTTGTTTACCTGGTTTGCTACGGTAACTTGTTGCTCTAATCATCTTACCAACTTCAAGTTTTCAGGATCCAATTGGAAGTCCAATTGCACAACAGGTACATTTTCAAAAATATATTTGTGTAATAGGTTTGCTGCTATAACTTGTTGCTCTAATCAAGTTACTGACTACTAAACTTTTCAGGATCCAAGAGAAACTCCAATGCCACAACAGGTTCCTTTTGCAAAACTTGTTTGTTTAACTGCTTTGCTGCTGCAACCGGTTGCTCTAATCACGTTACTGGCTACTCAACTTTTCAGGATCCAAGAGAAACTCCAATGCCACAACAGGTACCTTTTGCAAAACTTGTTTGTTTAACTGCTTTGCTGCTGCAACCGGTTACAATGATGTTAATAACTACTTTTCAGCATCCAATTGAAACTCTTTAATTCCTTGTTTGTTTAACTGGTTTGTTGTTCTAACTCCCAGTTGAGATGTTTTGCTAACTTCAACTTTTTGGAATCCAATCGGAACTTTAATGGCAAAACAGGTTAGCCCAAGATCAAAGAGCGAGGTCCCCATGGACGTTGTATCATCCCACAACAGTGGCACCGGCCCAATCGTGCATCATGAATTGCCAACTGCTGATGCTCTAGAGGCTAAACTATTGGTAGAAAGAGATTCCGCTTCTGCACTTAGAGATGAAGTTGACATGTTGAGGAAGCAAACAGCACAATCACAAGCAGTACTCAAGACAACCATTAAATATTTGGTGGATTTCAAACGAAGCAAGCTGAGACTGACCGCATTGTTAAGGTCCTGAAGGAAAAAAGGAAATTAAATTCCCACTTGGTAAATCATAGGTGAAATATTCTTTCCTTCGTTGAATAACCTTTGTGTTGTTTGTTCATGTAATCGATCAAACCATTTGTTTTAGAGATCATGTAATAATTATTTTTTGTTTTTTCGTTTGTAATTTTTTTTAGCACAAGTATGTATTAATTGAAGACTCTGAGACATTTCATTTTGATTGCTGTGCTAGACCTACAAATATGCCAATCGGGCTGAATGTGCATTCAGCAATAATAGTAGTATAGATGGTCCTTAAGTGGCACGCATCTGAAAGGGCCAAGATGTTGTACTAGCTTCGCTAAAAAAATGATGCTCTTCTAGCAAAAAAAGTACAGCGGTCTGGCTTATGTATGTTAGTTGATATTATTGATCCATATACTCTATAAGTGTTTATATGTCTGTTAGTTTTGTACATTATTGGTTGATTGACTCGGTATTTTGAATCTTGAGACATCGCTTGTGTACATATCTAAATGGGAGTACACATTATGCTGCGTGTGACACTTGAGTTGGACATAAATTGGTTTCAAATATTTGAATTCACCTTAAACTGGATTCTAGCTTCTGAATTCGAGTATCGGCATTTGTAAATCATATTCATATATGACAGTGGAATACATCTTTGTCGTGCTTTTTAAGATATATAAAAACACATAGAATAATTTATAAAGATTCGTATAAGAATACAAAATGGATTCAAATTTAGTTGCCAGGGTAAACATGGATGCTTATTGTCCCAAAATTCGAAAGAAGCAGCAAAATGTCCAGTCCCACATCGGCTGCCCGAAGCCAGTGTTTGGGAGATGGAAATTACTATCTACCCCTTACACGGACAATCCATCGGCCTGATTTCCACTTCTCTCAATAGGGGTAGGTTAGTAACTTCAATTAGACGTGACACGACCGCCTCTGAGCCCATTCCGACACGGTGGGCGCCAAACATGGGCAGCAAAACACATTTGATTCAAGCTCGTCTGAAAGACCTCTGTCTCTCCCTCCATTTCCCCATTCATACACGGTGGGCGGCAAAAACAAACTCGACTCGGCCGAAATCAATGTAGGCAAATATTTTCAATAGGGGCAGGTTTATAACTTCACTCAGACGTGACACAACCGCCCTACCTGTCAGCCCCGTTCATACATCATGGGCGCCAACCGTGGGCGCCAAAACACCCTCTCCTCGGTCGAAATCGCTCTGGGTAAATATTGGGGAGATGCGAGATTACCGTCCTATCCCCAACAGACGAGACATCCAAATTTTAAACGGGGGCTAAGTTCATAACTTTCCCATATTTCAGACAGGCGCGTCCCAAAAACATGGTTCCCCATACCTCTCCCTCCATTTTCCCATTCATACACCGTTCACGCTAGAACACCATCCCCACACCAGCCTCCTTCGTTCGCCACCCCATCCATTGCCGCCGTCCTCCACCCCATCCATCGCCACCGTCCTCCACCATGCTGGAGCGCCTACCAAGACTGCATCGTCTATTGCTAGAGATGGACGTTTCTCATCCACGGTGATGGATGAGGAGCATTGCATCGTGTCCTCTCACTTCATCAGCGCCGTCGTCCTCTTTGCTGGGGCCGCTCACACGACCTTCTTGTCCACCGCAACGGGACTTATCCCGCGATGCACCCGTCTACCGTCGCAGATCTGCTTCAACGCCACCGACAGCCATCGCACCCCCGATGCCTACACGGCGCCGCAAGAGAGGTGGTACTTCATATCTGCTCAACTTTTTGATCTCAACTAGAAAATAGATCGTAACTTGGTTACTGTACTTTCTTTTCAGCTCTTAGAATTTAGTTCTTAGTTCAAAGCAAACAATGGATGCTAAATAGCATTTCTGCGGTTTGCAGCTTTAAATCTGCCATGTCACAGTCATAATAGGGTTTAATTGATCATGCTTAGGGTTTAATTGATCATGTTGGTTCTGTGGTGGTTTCTTTAATAGAAATCGGAGGGGAAACCCTCTTTTGCTAAAAAAAATGCTTAGGGTTTCCCCCTTTTATGATCACTATACGATCAGCATACGTGCTTCGTGTCATAATAGCACTGCTCCACCCATCAAGCTAAACAAGCTTAGTTGTTCAAATACGAATATGATATTATTAAAACAGAGTTGTTTAATTGGTCAGCTAAATGTTCCTAATTTAGTTTCAAAAATGCATGTACGCCGCTCGGGTGTGTATCTACAGGGTGCCCACGTTGGGCCGTGGCCCACCCTGGGATTTTGGGTTGGCCCAGGCTCCGATTCCCCTTTGTTCTGCTGCGCTTCCGATCTCTACTCGCCCCTACCGCCTGCCTCACTGGTGACTTGCCATCCCCGGACGGCATGACTCTAGGAGGAGACGTCGGACTAACAGGAGGTCAGGAGCCGCTCACCCAACAGCGTCACCGCTGCCCGGGCGCGCCGCCGTGCCTACCTTCCCAGGTCGTTCAGGGCTCAGGCGTGCAGCAGCCACTAAGCCAACCCTATTTATCCTAAGATACGTCCTCAACACTCAGCAGCCACTCCTCATCACCCATTTTCTAATTGATTCATTACTCATTAGGCAGGACTGTCATTAGGGTTTGTTGTGTACTGAGTGCTACCTACACTTAATGGTTCAGATGTATTTTAGTAATCTTTAGTACCTGTAATGTAACACCCCTGTGTAATAGCCACTGTGATCATCTGCTAAGTATGCCGAGTCATCTTCATTTTCAGTGCCTAGTCATAGTTGTTATTCAAAACAATACAAATACTTCTCTGAAATCAACTCGAATTCAAAAGTGCAAAATAAATTTGCTCAAACCCTGTTGGAAAAATGTTCACCTTTTAGCAAATAATCTAAACTATTTGCTGTTAAGGAACACAACATCACTTATGTGCAAGATGAGCATTAGCAAATATAACAACACTAATTCAGCATTTTTAAATGCTATGTTAATCATGAAAAATTCAAATAAAATCATTTGGCCTCCTAACTTTTCATGGCAGTGCAAATTATTGTATTGCATTATGTGGCTGAGTTACATATTCTACAAAAGTTAATTGGACTTAAAAATAAAATGTAACAGAAAAGAATAAAAGAAAGCAGAAAAATAAAAAGAAAAGAGGCACTGTGCACTGGGCCTAAGTGCACACTGCCCCGATTCCGGCCCACCTGGTCCATCTCCCTCTTCTCTTCCCTGCGTGTCACCGTGTCTGTGGATGCCGCGCGCCGCGCCGGCGAGGCGTCGACACGCCGACGGCCACCGACACTACAGGGGCGGCTGAGGGGATAAGGGAGCCCTGTCCACCTCCCCTCGCCTCCTCGCTCATTCTCCACCTCCTCTCCCTCGAGCGCTCGCCTCTTCTCTCTCTATCCCGACGACGCCGCTGCCGCGCGCTGGTCGGATCCGCGGCCACCGGCGGCTCCGAACGCCGCTACCGTGTCCAGGAGGTTCGCCAAGCTCCGCCACGTCGTCTGAGTCTTTGAGTCGGAGCCGGGAGCCACCACAGCGCCGGAATCGCCTCGTTCCCTTTCGCTTCGGTCGCCGGCGATCCCCGTCGACCACAACTCCTTCTGCAACTCCTAAGATTTCGAGGGCCTTCGGCATGCCGCTCGGTGAGCTCCGTCACCTACTCCTCCTTCTCCTTTGACCTGCCGCGCCCGTAGCTCGCCGCTCCGCTTATGGCCGAACCCAGCGCCGCCGTCGAGCTCATCGCCGTGGCCCCGTTCACCGTTGAGCTCGTTCGAGCTCGTGGTCGAGATCAACACGCGCATAGGGCTCTACTGCGCCAGCTAGCTCGCTCCGCCGCGCTGTATATCGTCGAATCCGATGACGCCCAAAACACCCCACCACCGGCGAGGTCTTAGCGATCATTTGCGGCCGTTTTAGCTCGCGCTCGTGCCACGGTTCGACACGGAATGCTGTTGCCGTTCGAACTCGACTAGCCGCCGTCGTTTTGGTCGTCGGACGGCGAAACCCGAGGTCCTCCCGCATGCGCCACCGCGTTTTGGGCCATCGGAGCAACTCCGGCGCCGGCCATCCACGTGGCACACCTAGGGCCCACCCCTGGGTCACTGCCAGTGGGGCCCCTAGCCCCAGTTGACCACGTTGACCGTGGTCAACTGTGCTGACTGGGCGGTCCCAGTCACTGACACGCGGGCCCCACCGCCCTTTTAATTAACTAAAACATTTTATAGATAAAAATAAATTGATTAAATTAAATAGTCTATGACAGGTGGGGTCTAGTAGTTAATTAGATTTAGTTTAACTTAAATTAAACTCTGTTTTATAACAGAGGCTGACATGTGGGTCCCACTGGACCCACAGGTCAGGTTTGACCCCGGTCAGCTGACCTGTTGACTGCTGATGTCACTCCTACACAATGCTGATGTCATAATTCCCTTTTCTGTTAAATAAATAATTCCAGAAAATAATAAAATCTTTGAAAATTCATAGAAAATAAACCGTAACTCGGATCGAAAAACTTTATACATGAAAGTTGATCAGAACGACGAGACGAATCTGATCGTGTCATCTGTTTCCATGTCGGAACCCCCTACGTAGGAGAACCCGTAACTTTGAGCCTGATTGCGGTATATGAATAGTGCACATTCACCGGTTAGTAAATCCCACGCTAATCCTAAAATAACTAAAATGACTTAGATGCATCTTTAGGCAACCCTGCACTGCATCCTAGCATAGCATGCTCTGTGATTGCATTATTGCTGTCTATTTATCCATTTCTTCCCCCTCTTCTCTCTCGGTAGACCCCGACATCGACGTAGCTCCCGAGACCAACGCAGCTCCGGAGTACGACTACGTCCCTGACGACCAGACACTTGCCGCAGAGCTTCCAGGCAAGCACCCCCATTTTGAGCATACCGATATTGCCTATTCTCTTCTCTCTTATGCTTGCATTAGAATTGCTGCTGCTACTGCTTTACTTAATCTGATGCATAGCCTGTTTATTGTAACCTGCTTTGTTACCTACCTGCTTATCCTAAACTGTTTAGTATAGGTTGGGTAGAGACCTATCAGAGACCCCACTTTATCCCGATCGCCCCGCTGGATTATCAGAAGACCCGATCAACGGGATCGAAGACCAGGCCCCAACACCGCACATCACTTCCCCCTTAGTTGCTCGACACTACTGGTTTACTATCGAGTGCCGAGGGTGATACCTCGTTAGCACTTCTGATGATAACCTTGTGGGTTAGTTAATCGGACGTGGTCAGTGAGGGTGATTCCTCCTACACCTCCCCCGAAACTGACACTGTCGTGCAACTCCTCAAGAGTGGACCTCGAGGGTGATTCCTCCTTCATTCACCTTGACGATAACATCAGGTGGAATTCCATCGAGGGTGATTCCTCAGGGTTCCCCCTTGGTGTTGGACACATGGTTACTATGGTTACTATGACTTTACACTGAACCATGATACTAAAGACGGGTCGGCCCTGAGGGGTGCCCGCGCGAGCATATATGCGAAGTGATGTGGAGACGGGTTGACCTGGAAGGTGCCCGTGAGATAATTATGAGGCGTGGCCGGGCATTCTTAGCCCTTGCCGCAAGTCCTCGAGATGGGGCGACGGAGTCACATCGTTCGTGAGTCTCTGATCATTACCGCGCGCTCCTAATTCACTAACGGTTTGGATATTTGATTCGAGGGGCCTCCGGCCTGATAGCACTAACCATCACGTGGGCATAGTATGGGCGTTCTGCGTCGTATACTTCAGCCGAAGCTTAATAGACATCAGCAACTGAGCGGCACATGCTGGGTTGGACTGGGAACGCAACCGCACTTGTATTAAGGGGTTGCTAGGTCTGCTCACCGGCGGTGTACGCAACGTGCAGGAGCGTCCGGGGTGATGGCCCAAGAGCCCTGGGGGCATAGGTTAGTCCGGCGTACTGACCTCTCTATTAAGTATTCGGTCGGGTTGCGGCGTATCATTTGGCCGAGGCCGGGCATGACCTAGTAAAGTGTGTCCGGCCGGAGTTAAGCGAGCGTGGTGGGTAAGTTGGTGCACCTCTGTAGGGAAGAAACAATCTATCGATAGCCCGTCCTACGATAACGGACACTCGGAGTTGTATCCCGATCGATACAACTAGAACTGGTCACTTGAGATGATAACTGGATAGTATGGCTCTGGGATCACTTTCTCGCAGGGAGTCGAGGAAGGATCTCTGGGCGAGGTTGATGACACTACTACTACTTTACATTATGCTAATCTGCACTCTTCTAATGCTGCAAAACCGCTGAAGATGCTGAAGATGCTAGTCTTCAATAGGATTAGGCTCTCCCCTCTATTCTGGCATTTCTGCAGCCCAGTCCACATATACAGCCTCCTTTGATAATGGTGCATATGTAGTGTAGATCCTTGCTTGCTGAGTACTTCGGATGAGTACTCACGGTTGCTTTGCTTTCTTTTTCTCCCCATATTCATTGGTTGCAACCAGATGACGGAGCCCCTGAGACAGCTGCCCCCACCGACGGCTACTACTACTACCCTCCCGGCGAGTACTACTACGAGGAGCCGACCGAAGACCAGGAGTAGGTTCGGAGGGTCCTAGGCAGGAGCCTACGCCTTTCGATTGTAGTGTTTTTTTTTGCCCCGCGTTGATAAAGGCCTATCTGTAACTCTGTTATGTCTGTACTCAGATATCTGACGCTTGTATGCCATCGAGCTATGTATTCGAGCCCTCGAGGCCCTGGCTTGTAATATAAAGCTTGTATGACTTTATTTATGTT
The DNA here is from genome assembly GCA_011799875.1 of Thinopyrum elongatum. Lineage (NCBI taxonomy): Eukaryota > Viridiplantae > Streptophyta > Magnoliopsida > Poales > Poaceae > Thinopyrum > Thinopyrum elongatum. The sequence goes on along the minus strand of CM022298.1, from coordinate 490,809,092 downwards.
TTAGAGTTGTGTTGTGATATTTTCAAGTGAGTCCTTAGGCTTGATCGTGTGCATTTGTGTGTATGGTTAGTGCATGATTAAGCCGGGGTCGCCACATGTAAAGTTCACAGGGTTTCAAAATTCCGGCCGTAGGAACAGACACTAGTCATTTTGGATTGTTGGTCATAGTGACATTGACCCAGATTACTACTGCAGTCCAGGTTTGTTGACAATTTTACTTGTCTTTCTTACTCATTCGATATGATATCCAATTATTCACGCCGATTAGTTGCAAACAATAAGTGCTAGACCAACTTCTTGATTCATATTTTGGACGGTCTCTTACTGCAGTTACAATTCTGCATACTTGTCCCAGTAAGCTCACAAGTAATGATTGATTCACTACCTCTATGCTTGCCTTGTCATATTTGTTGTCAATATTCTTTTAGGGTGGACCACCCTGTTTCAAAATACTGGAACCACAGACATGAGTGAATAGTATTTCTCTGTGTGATCTCTTCCATCATGTGTGGGCAACGAACACTGCATTGTATAGAAAGAAAGTGTCATTTCCACCTTTTACATAGACTACGATCTTTTACATGGGATACAATTTGCCTACTTGCTTTGTGTCGCACTACCATCACTCCACCCTTGAAGCTAAACATTATGCCACTCATAATTCCTTAGTTTATTTGTTCAAATACGATTTTGATATGATTCTAATGTTCCTACTTCAGTTTTGAAATGTGTGTCTGCCTGTTATAGAGACATAAGAGGTTTGTATTTCTGTGTGTGGTCTGGTCAGCACGGTTGGGGGGTGAACTTTGCATATGCAGGGGTTTATAGGGAGACACTCTTCGAGTTGAATCCGCAATGCATTCCATAGATAATCTGACTACTTTTTATGTTTTCATGAATCTCAGATACTGAACAACATCATAATGATTATGAGCTTGCGCGCATGAAAAGAATAAAGCAGAACAATGCCATGGCTATCAAACTTGGCATTAAGGGACTGAAATCAAGTCTGGATGCAATGCAAATGCTCTCCACCTACAAATTCATGCTCAGAATATGATCCTAACAGTGATTCTGAGCTAAAGGGAGACCTAAGTCAATGTAGCTCCCTAGTGGAGGAGTCTGAGGCAGATACCCTATCTTATTCACCCATCAAGGTGCTTGCTCTAACTTTCCAAGGTTATATTGGTCGCACATATCTTGCAACTGATGCTTTGCATTGCTTCTACTTTGTTGCACTGCCATTAGCTTAGTTTACACATTGTGTGTGTGAATACGCCCTGCCTATCCATTTTCAGTACATATTCCATCTGTCATCATACCAAATTTATCCATTCAAATGTTGTTCTTGTGTATCAGACGTTCAAAAGGAAGAGGGCGATTGCTGATCGCGGAGGAGCACGAACAAAGTATTTGGAAAAGGTAGTGACACCTGATAAATCAAATAGCCCATTAGGTGTAGTTGCAATATCACCAGGCCCATAAAACACGGCCACAACTCTAGCAGACTCTAGCCCTACTACACTCGCCATCTCTGATGCCCCAACTCAGCATACCCCAACTGCCGCAAATAGTATGATGATGCCAGTTGACATAGCACCAGCTCTACGACGCAAAACCACCATTCCAGCAAAGAGTACACCAAATCCAGTTGCCAAATCCCTTTTTGAACAAGAGAGAGCCCCAATTGCAGCAAATAGGACTCCTGTTCCAGTTCTTCCCAGTTTACAAGACGAAGCTTATATTGTTGTCAGGAACTTTGTGCGCATCTTTCCTTCATGGAAATATTATACCACAGATAAAGAACAATTTCCAATCTTCCTCCGCAACTTACGTATAAGTAATGTACTAATGTTATTCATGGTAATTACTGCATATGTTTCTGCTGACAGAAGACACAAGATTTCATTCTTTTAAATAGGCGAGGACCAAACTGGATTGTCAAGATGAGCAAGGGTTGGTTGCGCTTTTCAAGCACTCATTGATGAAGTATCGTTCCTACCTGAGGCAAGCGCACTTCGATGGCAAGCCTCTAAACGAAATTTCTGTAAAGTCTCCGGTGCTACATTTATCAGACAGTGACTGGAATAATATTGTTACATATTGGTCTCGTCTGGAGCGTAAGGTACTGTCTATGATATCACATCACAATTTGAACTACATTTCTGCATGTGCCTTAAGGTCTCACTTGTACGAAAACTATTTACAGAAGAACATTCATTCTCCAGGGACCATAGAATCTCGCAACTATACTGCACACTGCATTGCTCTTATGAGTACCTCTTGCCCTGTATGACCATACTTACTTTCATAGCTGGTTGATTATGTAGCATCACTGCACATGTTAGCCTTGTTATCATCCATTTGGTGGACATTATAAGATATGTATGGACTCTTACATAAATTTAGAATCAACCCAATGCTTTTGAAGAGGTTCAGCTCTGCAGTCCTCTTGTAAGGACTGAACTTTGTCTATCACTGTACTTACATTAACAGCTACTCCCTCCATCCCATAATATAAGAGCATTTTGTACAGTACACCAATGTTCAAAACACTCTTATATTATGGGAAGAGGGATTGGTTCATTGTGTAGCATTCTGCATCTTACCTCCCTCGCCCACCATTTACTAAAAAATATCAGATATGTATTTAATCTTACCAAAAAGTTGAATACACAGACAATGCCAGTGCAGAAGTGTAGCCCCTTGCTCTTGTCAGTACATTTTGTCCTGTAACGCTTGTACTTCCAGGGATTGGCAGTTGATTTTGTAGCATCAATCTGCATCTTATCTTCATTATCCTCTATCCCTTCCAGTATTATCATATCTATAATTACTCTATACAAAATGTAGAGTACAGGTAATGCTTATGAAGAAGATTCTGTGTTGAAATTCTTGAGTTATCCTTCCCTTGACATGGAGAAGGGCATTATAAAGCCGGTGTTAACTGTTAATGTAAGTCAGTCCTTCTAAAGCCTTTATCCTCAACTGCTATTTAATTTGCTCATAATCCCTATTGTTAACTGCTGTTTAGTTTGCTGTTTCTATCAAAATGCATGTTCGCAACAACCGTAAGTTCCAAGTTTTACTTGTAAAACCAAATTCCTTATTCATACCATGCACATTACTCAATACTCCCTATATGTATGCTTGTTTTTGTGGATCTATAATCCAGTGTGTGGTGAAGCAGCCCACGTTTGCACCTTGTCATCTCCTGTTTTATCTTACTGATGTGGCTGATGATATGAACAACATGCCATGCACATTAACCAAAATAGATACAATGATTGTCTTTGCCCTTCATCTATGCTTGTTTTGTTGACATGGTAATCCAGTAGTGTGGTGAAGCTCCCCGCATTATGAACAATGCCAAATTATGCTATTGATATTTTGAACTTACTCTTTATTTTCTAATTTGAAATTGGATGGAATTGACAGCACAATTATCATCTTTGTTTATACACGTGCAAAACCTGTCATCTCTCTGCTTGTTTCAGGGTGATATGCTTGATGGCATGCACAAGTCTGCTGAAGGCTGTGAGACAAACCCAACATATATTGCAGCAAAGAAGGCAAACCATCTTGAAGATAGCGAGACAACCCCAAAGTCGTGTCTTGATGCAGTGTTCAAGTTACTTGAGACTAGCAGTCAGACAAGCTCACAGAATTCGCTGTCTGAATCAGTTTGACTTCTTCAGTCCCAAGTTCTAGCAGAAAGGCATTCTGCAACTCAACTTCGACTTGAAGTCCTATCTCTAATATAGATTGCAGAGAACACCAATGAGAACCTCATTGCTAAACAGCTACACCTAGAAGCTATGACCGACATGCTAGGCCGGTCTCACAGCCTTGCTCAGCAGCTTGCACAGCTATTCTCGCGCAAGGCTAACCTTTCTTGAACTGTCTTGGAAGTGGTCTTGGTTCAGTATTATTTTGTTACACTGCAATGGCGCCCAGTTTTTTGTAATCTGCTTCTTCGTTGCGCTTTATGATCACTGGTGGCGAACTTCGATGCCTAGTGGATGTAATATACTATATATACTTTATTGTATAGTGTAGGTTTATTCTAAGTTACTATGCCGTAATTTCTTTATTGTATAGAGTAGGTTTGTTCTTAATTCCTACTAGTTACTGCCATCATTCGCTATCTGAAAAAAAACGGAGAAAATTTGATGTAGTCGACCGGGCCGAAACATTCGCCTCTAACAGGCCTGCTTTTTAGCGGGCCACAATTGGGCCGGGCTGCAACTTTCTTGGGCCTGAAAGGCCATTGGGGCCTTCACACTTTGCGCCAGGCCCACAATTACACGGGCCTATATTTGGCCCAAAGTTTAGTTGGGCCTTTAGTGGACCCAGCGCTTAGTTGGGCCCATGTAGCTTTGGGCCATTAACAGGCTGAATATTCTGCTGGCCTGTTATGGCCCAGAAGAAACCATGGGCCTTTAGCAGGCCGAAATGCATGTTGGGCCTCAATTTTCACTAGTCGTCGACGGGCCTTCAGCAGGCTGAAATGTAGACTGGGCCTTTTTTGGCCTAGTTATATGATGGGCCATTACCAGGCCGAAACATATCTCGGGCCTTAGTTGGCCCACTGATATCATGGGCCTTTAAGAGGCCGAAAGCTTAGTAGAGGCATCAACGGGCCAAATTATACGACAGGCCTTTAACAGGCCCAAAGTCACGTTGGGCTGAACTGTTGCCACCTTTATCACGGGCAGTTAGAGGGCCAGATGTCGCGTCGGACCATATATGGCCCATGGGCAGCACGGGCCATTCCCAGGCCGAAAGACACACCGGGCTGAAATGGGCCCATGTCTACATCGGGCCTCTAACAGGCCGAAATGTCACTGGGCCGTAATTGGGCCCAAATATTTGGCGAACAATTAACAGGCCAGATCTGGCTTCGGGCCGTAAATGGGCCATGTTTTAATAGGCCGTTATTGGGCTGGCACACTAGTACCTGAGTAAATTGTACGGGCCTTTGACTGGGACGGCCTTTTTAACCTATATGGGCCTCTGTTGGGCCCTGCCATGTGTCGACGTATCATAGACATGTCTCCTCCATTGGACGGACGATATCTAGCCCACCGAGGAGCCGACACGTGTTTCCTCCAGCCAATGATGATTTTACACGTGGAAAATCCCCATTGGTTCGGGCTGTTAACGGGTTATCGGATCCAAACCGGAACTCGATAGCTTAACGACGACCCATTACGGTGGATGCCACGTGTCGGTTACCCTTGACAAAAGCACTTCCATGACGCGCCATTTATCGTCATGGAAGTGGACACTTCCGTGATGATAATTTTGGTATTGTCATGGAACACTTCTACGACAGCACAGGTATGACTATCTTGATTCTGTCATAAAATCATCATGGATGTACATGCATGACAAAAAACATGACCTATTATGGCAAACACGTATCATCACGGAAGTGTATTTTTTTGTAGTGTGAGGGAGTTACGGACTAAGGGGTCCTCAAGGCGCTGGCCCATCAATATGGGCCGAACTAGTGAATCCTTACAGCAACGGGAGATCTATGAAGCTGTGGTGTGTCCTCCAAGTTAAGGTCTTTTTATCCCTTATTGTAATCTATCTCCGGTAACCCTAACCCTATCGGTGTCTATATAAACCGAGGGTTGTAGTCTTTAGGGCTAGAGCTTCATTCATCACCCCCATTACCTTAGGGTTTAGCACATGCTGATCTCGAGGTAGATCTACTCTGTAAACCATACTATACATCCAATATAATCGAGCAGGACGTAGGGTATTACCTCTTCGAGAGGGCCCGAACCTAGGTAAACACTGTGCTCGTCGTCCCTTGTTCCCCATCAATCCTAGATCCACATTTCGGGACCCCCTACCCCAAGGTATGCCGGTTTTGACACCGATAACCACCTACTCATGTGTTGAGATCAAGACATTCCAATCCAACCACAAGAACCTTGATTTCTTGCCTTCCCCAAGTTGCTTTCCACTCAAATCTTCTTTCCACCATATCCAAATCTGTGAGAGAGAGTTGAGTGTTGGGGAGACTATCATTTGAAGCACACGAGAAAGGAGTTCATCATCAACACACCGTCTATTACCTTTTGGAGAGTGGTGTCTCCTAGATTGGTTAGGTGTTGCTTGGGAGCCTTCGACAAGATTGTGGAGTTGAACCAAGAAGTTTGTAAGGGCAAGGAGATCGCCTACTTCATGAAGATCTACCCGAGTGAGGCAAGTCCTTTGTGGGCGATGGCCATGGTGGGATAGACAAGGTTGCTTCTTCGTGGACCCTTCATGGGTGGAGCCCTCCGTGGACTCGCGCAACCGTTACCCTTCGTGGGTTGAAGTCTCCATCAACATGGACGTACGATAGCACCACCTATCGGAACCACGCCAAAAATCTCCGTGTCTACATTGCGTTGCCTTCTCCAAACCCTTCCCTTTACCTTCATATGCATGTTTTACTTTCTGCTGCTACACTCTTAGAATTTCATGTGTAGGTTGATTGCTTGACTTGTGCTAAATTGCTAAAATCTGCCCACAACTAAAATTGGGAAAATGTTAGATTTTTATTTGGTTAATGTCTAATCACCCACCTCTAGACCTACTTTCGATCCTACAAGTGGTATCAGAGCTTTGGTCTCCATTTGCCTTGATTTCCATAGATTTGGTGATCATAGCCTTGGCTTCACAACCTAGGAGAGTATGGCGTCTAGCGAGGGAAATTATCACCGTAGAGCTCCTTACTTTGATGGTACAAAGTTTGCTAGTTGGAAGCATAAGATGAAAATGCATATTCTTGGTCATAACCCTGCCGTTTGGGCTATTGTGCGTATTGGTTTGCAAGGTGATTTCTTTGAGGATGGAAGAGAACCAGATCATGAAGCGTCCGCGGAAGAAATGAAGATGTTGCAATACAATGCTAAGCTTGCGGTATTCTCTTCAACGGATTGTGCCCCGAAGAATTCAACAAAATAAGCTGCCTTGAGAATGCAAAGGAAATTTGGGATACTTTGGTTGATATGCACGAAGGTACCGAGTCCGTCAAGGAATCCAAATTGGATGTGCTTCAAAGTCAACTTGACAAGTTCAAAATGAAGGATGGTGAAGGAGTCGCTGAAATGTACTCTAGGCTTGCTCTCATCACAAATGAGATTGCCAGCTTAGGAGGCGAAGAGATGACCGATAAATTCATCATCAAGAAGATCCTAACGGCATTGGATGGAAAATATGATACCGTGTGCACTTTGATCCAAATGATGCCCAACTACAAAGATCTCAAGCCCATGGAAGTCATTGGTAGAATTGTTGCTCATGAGATGTCACTCAAGGATAAGGAAGAGCTCCACAATAAGTCAAGTGGTGCTTACAAAGCTTCATGTGATGCTCCTACAACATCAAGTGAGAAACAAGTCTTCAATGAAGAATTGAGCTTAATGGTGAAGAACTTCAACAAATTCTACAAGAATAGAAGCAAAGAGAGAAGTTCCATGTCAAGGTCCTACAATGACAAAAGATCTTCTAGTCATGATCGTATTTGCTATAATTGTGGAAGACCCGGACACTACTCCAATGAGTGTATGGCTCCCTACAAGAAAAGAGAAGATTCACCTAAGAGGAGAAGTAAAAGATGAATCGCCACCAAGAGAGAGAAGGAGTAAAGATGATCGTTATGAACGAAGACCCTCTCGTAGAAGCAGGAATTTGGACAGGAAGGACAAGTCATCAAAGAGCTACACAAGACGAAGACATCAAGCTCATGTTGGTGAATGGGTTTCTGGTTCCGACTCCGACAACTACTGCAAGAGAAGCTATCACTCCGACTCCGAATATAATCAAGATGAAGGTGTTGCCGGTCTTGCACTTGTGTCATCCAACTCCTACGACATATTTGACTCACCAAATGAAGGAATTGGAAGATGCTTCATGGCTAAAGGCCCCAAGGTATCACACCCCGAGTATGTTGAATTCAATAGTGTCGTGGCAGAACACGATCACCTATGAGGCCATCGGCCCCTTTCTGGTTCGGCAGGGGGGTGATCACGTAGCACAAAGAGCAGAGGCCACGAGACAGCACGTCAAGGGTGACACGATCGTTTTACCCAGGTTCGGGCCGCCGTGAGGCGTAAAACCCTACTCCTGCTTTGGTGGGATTGATGGATGGACCATGGTGGAGACGCGGCGCTCAAGCCTGGCAAGGCTGCCTCGGGGAGAGCAGCTATGCGCGTATGAGTACACAAGGGTCCGAATCCTTTCTAAGGTTGCCATGGCCCTCCTTTTATAGGCAAGGGGTTACCACAATGGCAGAATGGTCATTATCCAGTGATTAGATAGCTAACAGTGCTATCATACCTAACTCTGGCAGACAGGACAAAGTGCATTAAATGCATTGATAGGTGTCATGCTGTGGATGCTGCCCGGCAAGGTCTGCCGTGCCGCTTAGTCATCTTCCTACCTGTTTGCTTGACACGCCTCTGGACGGGTGTCATGTTAAGGTAATCTTTCTGCTAAATGGCTGCCACGTGCTATAGGGCTACCACTTAACCTCCTGGGGGCTCGACACCACACCGATGGGTGACTTGTGTTGCGATGCGGTGGAGCGGTGGAGTCTTGGCGGAGAAGTAAACCGCCGCTGGCCCCGGCAGGCTTGCCGGGGCGTATTGGTTTCGCCTTCGGGGAGGCCTCGACCTGGCCAGGCTCGCCTGCCCGGCAAGGGAGGCTTCTCCCTTAGTGGAATCTTGTCTTCTTGGCTTGTCTAGGTCTTCTTGATCCGCCCTTTGATTTCTCAAAGAGCTCCTCACTTGGCTTGGCCTTGACTTGTGTGCCTGGTGAAGTTTGTTGCTTAACTACCGGGTCGGAGGCTCACTGTCCATGCACAAGTCAGGGAAAACACATACCCCTATTTGTGTACCCTGACAAAAGCCCCCGGGCCTGAGCCATACATGTCGCCGGGCATGTTGGGTTAGGCCCCAAACAGTGCACGGACACATGTCAAAGAGGTGCTGCGCGTGCAGCGGTTTTGATGACCAGTCGACTCGACGTCCACTCCGCGTAATTACCGCATGTCGTGGGGTCGTGAGACTATAGCAGTTAATGTAAAGAAAAACCGTAACTTTCTGACAGAAAGCAGCGAAGAGCCACCCTCCCACGCCCGTCCCTCATAAAAAGGTAAAACAGGGAAGGGCGCGGTTCATTCGCACCCGTTTCCTCATCCATCATCTTCTTCCTCAAGCCATGCGACTGCCCCCGCGCCCACTCTTGCTCCCAATTGCCTCATCTGGTCCTTCATTCCCCCCACTGCTCCCAAGGATGGGAAGGAAAACTGCCGCTGCCAAGGGGAAGCGGACAGCCACCACGAAGGAAACGGCGGCGGAGGGAAATAAGAAGAGAGCGGAATAGTTGGACAAGAAGCGGCGGGGAGACGTGGTCTTCTTCCCGTAGAGCTTGGATAAGAACACCCTGGTCGCAAGGTATGGGTATATGTGGGGGACGGCAGTTCCAAAGGGGCATGGCGCGCCCGTGATCTTGCCGGAGAGGAAAGAGGATCCGCCGAATTCATACAGGTTTTTCTGCGCGTACTTCTTCTGCAGCCTCTGCCCCCCTTTCTCAGATTTCTTCGAGGCAATGATGTTGGTGTATGGGTTCCACCTCCTAGACTTCACGCTAAATGCAATGGCGTGCATGGCGATTTTTTGCCCATTTGTGCGAGAACTTCGTTGGGGTTGCCCCAAGGTGGATCTGTTCAGGCACTTCTTCGTCCCGCGGGTGGAAAACAAGGCTCACCGCTCGAGAAACGTAAGTTGGATCCCTCGGGTGGCAAGGGAAATTTGGGATTACCTGCCGGGGTAACAGCGCGGCAGGTGGGAAGAATGGAGGGCAGACTGGTGCTAGATTCAGGACGAGGACGCCCCAGAGTACTGCCAGGCGCGGACGGAGTACATCGAGCACGACAATGATTGGAGGGAGCTAGGCCTCACCGACGATAGGCTTCGCCCGGTGCTGAACATGATCGCCCATCTCAAAGCTGTCGGGCTAACCATTGAGCAGGTGGGAGCCGACTTCCTCCATCGCCGCATCGCGCCTCTGCAGAAGAGGGACAGGTTCGCCTGGCGGTATGGAGACGCCGCAGACAGGATGTGCTAGTACCTAGGCCTGGCCAATAATTTGTCGGTTTACGGCCATGGCTGGCTGTGCGAACAATTGTTCGGTAGCCTTGGGCCATTCAAATTGCTGGCAAAGGTTATTCCGCTGAATGTCAACTCTGCCCAGGACCAGATTCTGAAGTGGATGCCTGATTGCAACACCCATGGGGTTGTGGCTGATTGGCAACTACCCGATATTGATTCGGAGATCGAGTGGTTCTCCGGTCTGAAGGAAAAGGCTTCCAGGGTGGAGACCAACATGTTCAAGCACACCTCCAGCATGGAGGCGGCGTTCATCAAGAGGCGGATTGAAGAGGACAAGGCACTCTGGGCTGCCGGGAAGGCAAGGCCCAGAAGAGTGGAGGAGGGAGAGGAGGAGGAGGCTGAAAGCGAGGGGTCCTCCCGTGGTGGAAGCGGGGTGCGCGCCGCGGAGGAGGCTGCCGAGGACAAGCCTGCCGGGATTGAGGCCTTGTACACCGCAGCAGTGGAAGCTCAGCAAGGGGACGATGCCGAGGAGGCAGAGCAGCCCGAGAAGGAGTGGCTCGCAGCGGGTCCTCAAGCCCCCGAATCGGACTTAGAGAATCGCCCTCGCAGGTGGCCCAGCTGGGGAGCAGCAGCCCACGTCTCCGCGCCCGCCGCCATGAAGGTGAAAAAGATCGTCTGCAGAGGTGGCAGGACGGACGTGGTGCACCGCCATTCTTCTCACCTCTCCGAGGCCAAGACTCCTCCCGCCAAGCAACGGGCGGTCATAGGAGTTGGCTCCAGCTCCCAATCAAACTCGAATTCCTCGAGCAGCTCGTCTTCATTAGAGCCCCCTGCTTCTCCAAAGGACTCGAAGTTGCCGGGAAGCACTGCTCCTCCGACCCTGAAGAGGAGCAGAGAGACCCCGCCACCTATGGTGTTCGCGCTGGGCTCCATGCTCATCGATTCAGAGTAGGGCAAACACTTACTTTTTTTGTTGAAGTGTTATGCACTTGTTGGTCTGCTGATCCATCCTTGCTTGTTTTCCTCGAAAGAGATGAAGAGGATCCCGTCATCCACCGGGCCAAATGATCCAGGCAAGTGGAGTCGTCGGGACCCTTGGAGGGCACGGGCTTGGCGGGAGGCAGTGTGAGCGATCCAGTGCCAAGCCCCCAGTCCAGCCCCCGACGCAAAGACGAGGCATGGGTCTCTCCCGTTTGGAGAGGCGAGGGAGAGCGAACCCCATCCCCTACCAAGGGAGGGAGGGAGGTCGCCCAGGGTAAGGTTCTCCAGGAGGGGCTCATCTTGCCCGACGTCCAAGCCGAGGATTCCCCGGCGAGGGCCTCCACTGAAGGCTTGGCCCATGCTGAAATCATGGTTACCGGGGAAGGAAGCGGGGGTCGTGCCCTGGTAACTAGAGTTATCAGGGAAACTGACGCCCATCCACGGCAGATATCTTTAGGTACGCACTTTGCCTTTTCGTTGTTTGCTTTATTCTGCCTCGAGTCCCTGGCCCACAAATGCATATTGTATCTTCGTCACTATTGGTTGATTCCACTTGTAGTTCCACCAGCCGAAGAGCCAGAGTTGTTGGAGGGGGTGGCCAGTATCGGCAAGGACGCCGCGGAAGAGGCCGCCAAGATCGTTGCCACGGAGGGGCATGTAACACCCTGGATTTTGCCCATTTTCATTTTCTTTTGATTTTGGTCCGGATTCGCTTTTTGTGGCTTAGTAGTATTGCAACCTGGAGGGATCACCCTTCATTCTTTTCCCCAAGTGGCTTGCCAACCTATAAATCATTCCAAGACCTTGTTATTTCCATCTTGGACCAACCCCAATATTCTTTTCCTTGGGAATATTCCTTTTTCTATTAAAGGAATAACCCTGTCTACCCTGAGTTGTGAAGCAACCCACATTTCCATCATTCCCAAAATTCCCAAATAATTCTCATAAATTGTTTGGGTCAGATATTTCACAAATATGTCAAACCTTTCCTTGCCATGTTCAAAAATATTTCACAAATATTCATTTTCTGATTCTGCCCCAGCTGGCAGTTTGTGAAGCAAGTACCCTTTATATTTGCTTGCTTGGTCTCAAACTTTTTGTGCACTCTTTCCTATCCATATCATTGCCACATGCCAAAATTCAACTTTATTTGGATATTAAATATCTCTTGGCTAATTTCCAAAGTTTCTGGGCAACTGGAATCTTTGTGAAGCAAGTGCTAGCTAGGAGTATCCAAATAAGTTGAAATTTTATAAACATCTTCATATGCTCAAATCATGACTCTCCACCAAGTTTCAAACCTATCCAATCATCTATGTGAGCACAGACTCAAATCTTGGTTTCTGGTCAGATTTTCACATTGTGAAGCAACTATATTTTATATTGCTCCATAATTGCTGAAAATTTACCAGAGTATTCTCTTACCCATATAACCTATCTCCACAAAAGTTGGGCTCATTTCATCTTCCCATTAATTCCCTACAATTTTTCTAAGATTCTGGTCAGAGAGGATAGCTGTGAAGGAAGTACCATTTTGGCTTGTCCAAATGGCATGAAATTTTTATGGCACTCTCATATGACCAAATCATCATCCTATGACCAATTTCAGCTCAAGTTGCTACTCTATGTGAGTGGCACACCAAGATCTAGTTTCTGGACCAGATTGGTCAGTTGCAAAGCAACTCCATTAATTATTGGTCCATTTCCCTCCAAATTTCACAGGATTGTAGTCCTTCCTACCCTAAACCTCCCAGACATCTTGTTTGGCTCTTATCACTTTTCTGCTCCTCACAGCTTCATGCCCAAGTTTGCTACAGCACACTTCAGATGAACACTCCCATCAGTACAGTGGTGATTGGACCAAACCAAGCTGATAGTGGGTCTCTGACATGTAGGTTTCATACGCTAGACACCTTGTGGCGGGCCAGAATGCACCGAGTGTGCATGTGCACGCGGTGACCACACGTTGGGCATGCCAATGCATGCACTCTGTGCATTGGGGCCCTCCGCCTAGTCTGTTTCCCCACGGCCTCGCCACGACATCGTGTCCAGGAGCTTCCTCTTGGCCTCATCCTCGCTCTGGACCCCTCTCCCCCTATCACGTCCTCTCCTACGCGGTGCAGCGACTGTGCCCGTGACCTTCGCCGTTGTCGCCGCCGTGTCCAAGTGCCCGCGCCCTCTCGAGCCTTCCCGAGCTCGCCTGAGACCTCCCTGCTCCTCTGCGAGCCCTCTGGACATCTCTCCCTTCCTCTCCGCATGCTCCCGAAGCTCCGGCGCGCGGCGCACGCGACGTCACGACCGTGCTTGGTCACCCGCGCCGTCCGGCTATTTAAGCCCGCCCCCGAGTCCCTCGACCTCTGTGGCACCCCGATAGAGGGCCGACGCACGCGAGTCCCAGGATAAGACCTGACGCACGTCAAAGACATGATACAGCAATTCTAGGCACAAAATGGCCTTATTATATTAAATGGAGTATTACAATACTGTTGCTTACAACAATATTACATAGCTCCAAGGCTAACTAAGATGGCAGCGAAGGTCTTGGTTTAGCGGTGACATCGTCTCTGGCTGGGCTCCATAACTCACAGGACTGGCTGGGTTACGATCTAGCACGACGAATCTTCTCCTGCAACTGGCCACGTGCAAGGCCAGGTGAGTACTTTGAATGTACTCGCAAGACAACCAAATACATAGCATCCAAACAAGCAGATGACAAAGCCAACCCTATGCTATGCAAGAATTTATTCTAAACATGGCATGGAATTAACAGGAAATCACGAATCAAGCATAGCATAGCATACCTATCTAGCATTATTAATCATCATGTCGTAGCAAAATTATCTGGCATGTTTAAACATCCAGCAGCATTAATCATCAAGATATAACGGGGTTATCTTAGCAAAGTAACTACTGAAGTAAAGTACAGTAAAGTAAAGCATGCATCAAGTAAATAGTCCATATTCCGAATATCTCATGATCCAATCTGAACCTGATCCAAATCCAAGTCTTTCGGTCATCTGACCATCTCCTCCATAGCCATCTCATGGCTAACATACCATACTCCTGACAATATCTGCTGTCCATGCAGGACAGGTTCTTCCACCATCATTACGGTTGATCGCCTAACGAGGTCAGGACGGGCTGTCCAATACCGTGGACACGGCTATTCGAATAGATTTAACACTCTACTCACACCACGGAACTCATGGCCTCATGCTCCCATTCGGGTGGACCAACGACGTTCCGACGAAACCAGCCTGACCCGTGACTCTTCCATCGTACGACCGGCAATCATACTCCCTCTTGGAGTCAAGCCCTGGGTGGCCCCGTGTCCTCAAGACACCTGCCAGCGTCCTGGCCAAACAAACTGTCCCAAACGGTGACCTGGATCCAATAACTCAACTGGGCTCACAGGGTTATCGCCGCCTACCGGGCCAGGGTAGCGCGCGCGCATAACCCTCCCTCTTTGGAGGTACCGGTGGAAGAGCACGCGGTCAGACCAAGTCAAGGCCGTCCTATACCGGCAAATGTGGCTGCACGAATAAGCCCGGATAGGTGACTCTCGATCAACCAACTAAGTTTATCAATATATCTCCATCATCCCACCATTACCTTAACAATTATAAGTGTGAACAGCCACTTAACATCAGCATAGCCGAATCATTACAACGTTGACAAACATGGCAATATATCAGATCATGGTACTCACATGATAACGGTATCCAAAATATTGTTACTAGCATGGCAGGGCATGGCATGGAAACAAGGCATGATATTAGGTGAAACGTAATGCTAACCTCTAAAACAGATGACATAACAGGTGTATGCAAGTGCAGGCTAACAGGTGATACAGATGTACTACAATGAACACACAGGGTGCAAGCAAAGTCATCACGCAAGTCCGGAGCTCATGGAAGAGGTTGGCTTGCCTGGGGTAGAGGAATACACCGGGTGGAAGTGCAATAACACTCCGGGAAGATTCGGCGAAAAGTTTCCCTCTCGGAGGGGCTGATTGAAGGGCAAGGGCAAAATGGTCATTTTTACAGTGTGAAAACATTATGAAAGTGATGCCATCGGAACGGGCTCGACGAGACGAAGACGTGGGCGTTGGTTTTACCTCAATCGGAGTTACGGTCGCGGAGAAACGGCCGTTCGTTCGTTAAGCGATAAAACAGACAAAATCTGTCCATTTCAGTGCTTAATGGACGAACATTCACTATTTAATGGATTTGGCCGCCGGCTGGAAAAAGTGAAAGCGCCTTTCCAGAAATACGCCTTTGCTAATTGAAAACGTCTTCTGCGAAGTACGTTTCCACATAACCGGCTGGGCCCGGGTTGACTTCTCTCTCTCGATGATGATGTGCGGGCCCGGTCCTGTCTCTCTCTCCCTGGACCATCTCCTTCCCTGACGGAGCAGAGGCAGGGGCGAGCCGGGCGCCGGCCTGGCCGCCGCCTCGCCGCCCTAGGGGCCTGCCAGAGAGCGCGTGAGCTCCGCCAGAACTGGTGCAGCACACCGCGCTCGGGGAAGGTCGCGGCCTCGCCTGGGGTGTCCTATAGCGCTCTCACTACTAGCAGAGCCGCGGCGGCCGTCGGGCAGCAGAGATGCCACTCCGGTGGTGCTTCCCGGTGAATAACGAGGGCGGCGGCAGCTCAGCAGATCCCAAGGGTGGCCGAGGACAGGGATAGAGAGGAGGGGGAGCGCCATGGCAGTGGTAGCCGAGGGAATCGAGCGGTGGCAGAAAGCGGCCATGGGCGAGGCGAGCTCGGGGAGCTCAAATGGGAGGACTAGGAGGGGCTGGGGCTGCTGGTGGAGAGGAGGAGGGGCTCGGGCACTCCTTATATTGTCGCGGGGAGGAGTTACGCGACGGCGGACGGAGTTTCCAGAGTCATGACGAGGACCGGCGAAGAACCGATGTCGGCAGAGGCACTACGAGCTTCGAGACGAGGCGGAGAGGACTCTAGATGATGCATGAATGCGGTGGGCAGCTCGTCGGTACGCCCGGACGAGCTAGAACCCGCTGGAATCGGCCTCCCGACATGTACGACGCACAGTGCATGCAGTTGGCATGTTCTGCCGACGGTCACCGCGTGGCCAAGGCGATGCCACGCTGCACTTCGTGCCAAACCATGTCTAGGCTATTCACCGTCCTACTCTGAGTTGACCTATGCAGCTGAATGACCTGAGAGAGGCCTGAGGTGACTGCACCATGGTCAAACAGTTGCTAACAGCGACCTGTTTGTGCTGTGGTGTGGCCACCATAGTGCTCACCTTGGCTGGATCTTGGGCATGAGCTAATCATACACTAAGATGAACACGGTCACAAAGTTTCAGCACAAATGGATAACTCCAACTGGTACTTCCTTTGTAACCATGCACTCTGGCCAGAAATGAAGATGATGAAGTAGGGGTGAAATGGATGAATGGATTTGAATGATTTTTGGTATAGAGTGATGATTTGGTCATAGTAACTGTCTGGAAAAGTTCCAGCTCAAATTGATCAACTATGAGGGTACTTCCTTCACAGAGATGCAATCTGAACAGAAACTTAGATAATTTACTGAGGAAGATTGGCTAGATGGAATGAGCTGATTTTTGGTATCCAGGGGTAATATATCATAATGAATCACCCTGCAAAATTTCAGCCCAAGGAGATCAACGAATCAAGCACTTCCCTTGCACACTGAAAATCTGGACAGAATTTGCAAAGTGGTGTTGTGCTCAAAATTTAATGGGTGGAACTTGAGATCTTGATGGAAATGGTGAATATAGGGGTAGGACAAGCTCCACAAATTATTTGGGATTTTTCCCAACTACCAAAATGGTAGTTCCTTTGGAAAGGCCCCAAATTGATATATTGGCTTTAAATAGGAAAATGCAATTTCCCCTATTTAATTATGGCCAATATTTTTATGAGAGCTATATATGATCACAAAGAATATCTCCACAAGTTTTCATGATCTTTGGAGATGGATAGATATTATTCTGGATTTAATTCCTCGGAAAGGAAGAAAAAGGAATTAATTCTAGATGAGAAATATTGCATATAACTTGGCAATATTTTTGCACATCTAGGGTTTATGGATGAAGGGTGATCTCTGGAAATTTTGGGAGGATCAACTGAGCAAGAAAAATGATAGCTCCTTTGTAAACGCAAAGGCAGGATTTCCAGTTTCGATATTTTGGAGCTAGGGTTTGAATGAGGTTCGGGGTTTACAGACGGGAACTTGACTGGCACAGGAGCATGGAAAATTCATGGAGAGGCTGAGGATTGTCTGAATTCACCTAGTCATTCACCAGATTCCAGAGGAAAAATTCGGGAAAGAAAAGCTAGGAAGGAATAACAGCACAAAAATCGATAACCCGATTTTTGGGGTGTTACAACCTCACGAGCAGCTCCACCACACCCCACTAGTCCTCCCCAACCCCTCAGCCGAGCCGGAGAAGCCCTCCCCACTGCCCATTGCCGCCACGGCTGTCGCCCTCTCCCTCTCAAATTCGGGCGCCCCAGCCCCTACCTCTCCTCCTCCCTCCACCAGAGCACTTCCCCGACCTCCATCAAGCCCTCCCCACAACCACCTGCTCCTCCGGTGAACCGTGGCACCATGGCCAACTCCGGCCGATGCAGCTGTCCGCCTCGGTCGGTGTTGTGCTCACTCCGGTGCACCCCGGCGAGAGAGAAGCGTCCAGGCAGGAGCGCCTCTTTGTCTCGAGCTTCCCGGTGTGCGGAGCGTCGCCGGAGATGGCTTAGGTCACCGGAGTGGCCGCCCGCAGCGCGCCCCTGCCTCTGGCTCGCGGGCGAGCAGGAGGTGGAAGAAGAAGACCCTGCAGGCGGGCCCCCCACGCGGCCCCACCTGTCGGCGAGCAGGCGTTGACCCCGCCTTGCCACGTCACTTAAGTGGAGGCGTATTCCGTGGAATACGCCTTCCCCTCTCTATACGCGCACTTTGCCTCTGCTATGGGCTGAAATACGCTTTCATTGCTCTGAAGACGTATTCTCTGAAAGGCGCTTTCTCTTTTTCAGCTCAGCCGGCCGAAGTGGTTATATTGTGAACGTTCACTGTTTAGCTCCTTTTCTGTCTAAAAAGTGAACGGCCATAACTTTTTTCTCACAACTTCGAATCAGGTGAATCCCATGCCCACGTCTTCGTCTCATCGAGCCCGTAGTGTTGGTATCATTTTCACTATGTGGTCCCACCATGAAAATGACCATTTTTCCCTTGTCCGTAAACAGCCCCCTCCGAGAGAGAACTATTTCCGGCAATCGTTTCCGCGGACTCTCCGCACTCCTTCCCGATGGTCCCTTCATCTCCAGGCAAGCCACAACTCCCATCTGCATCATCACATTGCAATGTCATAGTTTAACTATTTACTTTACCAGCAAGTATGAGCATGTGTGAAATGAATTGGATTATGCAACGTTCGAGTTAATTCTCGGATAGGTGACTATTATGTTGAGTACCGGTTTATTAGTGACTAGTAGCTTACCCACTTGTTGATACTATGATGTTGAGATCACTATCTCTGATTATTGTGGAGTTCGTCCGGTAGTTCGTGGAGATGATAAATAGTAGTGACTTAAGCATACCGGTTATCGGAAGGACAGCTATGACGGAAATATTATTCGGAGATATGATATTTAGTCGGTTGACCTTGAGTCACCTGGCTGGACTTATCCGTGCAACCACATTTGCCGGTATAGGACGGCCTTGACTTGGTCTGATCGCGTGCTCTTTCACTGGTACTGCCCGACAGGGAAGGTTATGTGTGCGCGCTACCCTGGCCCGGTAGGCGGCGATAACCTTGTGAGCCCAGTTGAGTTATTTGGATCCAGGTCCCCGTTTGGGACAGTTTAGTTTGGCCACGACGGTGGTAGGTGTCACGAGGTGACACAGGGGCCACCCAGGGCAGGACTCTGGGGGAGGATGAATGCCGGTGGTACGGTGGAGGAGTCACGGGTTAGGCAGGTTTCATTGGAGAAACGCTGGTCCACCCGAATGGGATCACGAGGTCAGGTGCTCCATGGTGTGGGTAAAGTGCGCAACCTCTGCAGAGTGTAAAATCTATTCGAATAGCCGTGTCCACGGTATTGGACAGTCCGTCCAGACCTCACTAGGTGGTCAACCATAGTAGTGACAATGATGGAAGAACTCGTCATAAGATCAGAAGTACTCGGGGGATTGTGAGTATTCTGAGGTGTGATGCAACCCGGAAGAGAGTAAGTTTGTCAGACTTGTGGTGCAGATGGTATCAGGTATATGATATGTCAGCCATGGGATGGCTATGAGATGTTGGGATTGGACTTGGCACAGGTTCGGATTGGATCCTAAGATTATTCGGAGTATGAATTAAATATGCTTCATCTTACTGCATTTACGCTATTTTGCTATGATGTTGTCTTGCTTTAATGCTGATGTTTGTTGTGAGCTTGCGAGTACATTCAAAGTACTCACCTGGCGTGTCATGCCAGTTTGCAGGTCATGCCATGATTGCTTGCTTGTCCAGGATCCCGAGTTTGCGACCTAGGATACGCGTTCTAGCCAGGGTCCCTGTGGAGTGGAGTCCATCACCGTCGTCGCTGTACCGCTGCCGAGAGAGTTACTCCGCTATTAGCATAGAGCTACCCCGGGCAGGTGTAGTGTCGCCGTGCCGATGTAATCCTTGTACCCTTTGTAACCATATTCATTGTAATAAAGAGCTGATTTGTTCTATGCCAACAGTGCCGTATTCCAGAGGACTTGTCCCTGGGCTGGAATACGGGGCGTTCCGGTTTACTCTGAGCCGGGGTGCCACAGTGCAGGAACATGCTGCCAAGGACATCCAAGAGTCCCAAAAGGAAGTGGAGGAGATTCCCGGCAGTGCGTCAGGGTCGGAGGTTGTGGTCGAAGGGAAGATTCCCCTTCAAACCATGAGCCCTCCCCATTTTGGCACCCCGGCCACGGCCCTGCAGCCGTCTTCGAGCAACTTGGCCTTGGTCCTCACCCAACCTAGGCTCGAAGCCCCCGGTCCATCTGCGGCGGTGAGCGCAGACCTTGACGAAGAGATCCAGCGCATCATAACACCACTGTACCGGCAGGCTGAAGAGGCTGATGATTCAGTCAGCGCAGCCATGGACTTGTCCTTCTTGGAGTCAGTGGCCACATGCATCAAGGACATGCAGATAGCGAGCTGCGCAAGTGGCACGACAAGCAATTCCAAATTCTTCTCCGGCAACAGGAGGTGACAACTATGGCAAAAGAGGATGTCGTGGCCTGGGAAGTCCGTTTGGCGGAGCGCGCGACGCTTCTCGATGCCAAGGAGAAGGATATCTCTTCCCGGGAGGAGACCCTCAAAGCCACCCTCCGCACCAAGGACGAGGAACTGGAGGCCCTTGTCTAGCAGCGCACCAAGGATCTGGAGGATAAGCACAAAGCGGCCCTGGATGCGCTAACCCTTGACTCTGCTACTCAGCTGAAGAAGGTTGCTGATGATCTTGCTGCTGCGTCCACTGCCAAGGCTGATCTCGACCAGCAAGTGGCCAAGCTGACAGAGGAGCATGCCGGAGCATCAAGGAAGTTGCAGGCCTCAAGGAAGAGGCTCAGAAGGCAGAAACTCTCCTGAAGGAGGTGCAGTCACAGCTTTCCTCCAAGAGCCAGAACCTCGACACCGCCAACGGCACCATTACTGACATGAAGGCAAGGATCGGCACCTTGGAGTGGGAAATTGAATCTGTCGGTGGTCGTGAGAGGTTGTTGGCGAAGGACTTGGAGAACGCAAAACTCCTTCGGAAGGACGCGGAGGACAAGCTGGCGAACCAAGTTGTGCAGCGCGACCTCCGGATCAAGAGCTTGGTTGAAATTGCCGAGCGCCTCTCTGGCCAGATCTCGACGATGGACATGAAGAGTTGGGCCTTCTCAGTTGGTCAGCATGAGGTTCCAAGCATGAAGCTGACACTCTTCTTTGAAGGCTTGATCAACGGGCTGAAGACCTATGTGGAGGAGAAGGCCGTTTGTTTTGTAGATGAGTCCCGGAAACTTACCCGGGATGCCCTCTTCATGGTCTTGAGCAACCTCGCCTACCGCCATCAAAATCTCAACCATGCCGACGGCTTCCAGAGATTGCCGGCAGGTGCTGACATCTCCGCTGCTGAGGGAAAGGTCGGTCCCTTCGCCGACAAGGTTCTCTCTGTCCCCAGGGCCAAAGAAGACCCCCAGGCACAACCATGAACTATTCTTGTTGCCGTGGTGCCCTGTATCAAAACATAACATAGGTTTCATGTTTAGGCCCCGTACTTGTTCTTGCTTTTTCTCTTGCCGAGTTGGTGCTACTTAAACTAAGTTTTTAACGTGTGCTACCCCTCTCGCGTTTTATCCATGGATGTTTGTGTAGTTAATCTCTCTCTGTGTGGTTTGGTTGCCCGCCAGTAACATGCTGCCGCGATCGCCATGAGGAACGGGTCCTTAGCGTTCAGCAGGCGAGGATACGCCCCAGCAGGTTTTCCTTAGGAGTCTTTGACGCAACCACCCACTTCGTTGAGCAGGCTCGAAAACAAAGTAAGGGTGCAGACAAATACATCAAGGTGCCATCACATGAAAGGATTAACTATACGAACAAAAATGGTCATCCGAGGGGCAAGCAAACATGGATTTCGAGAAAAAACCAGTGAGTGTGTTAACTTAGCTTTTGTTCATGGCTTCCTCCCTCCTTGGTCACGGACGTTCATCACGCCCGTACGCCTTGAGAGGCAGCGCTTGTGCTTTTGTCCCAGGCGTTGCAGAGCCTGCAACGACAAACACGTGCAAGAGGAAAATCTTGGCGGTTCATTTGTTGCACGTCCACTCCCCGGCAAGGGCCGGAGAAGGGAACAGAACACACGCATGCGATGAGGCACGGCGAATAAGAGGGACCAGTTCTCCTACTCTCCTGCTGACGCTGCTTAATGACAGCACGACCATGGGCATGAAAGTCGCGCTGGCGCGGACGGCCCTGCTGGAGCATGCTTGCCGGGGCGTCAATCAACGGATTCAACCTAGCGTTTTCACTCAGGATTTCCCTTGGCGGGGTAAATGCTGGACCGAGCTTCACATGGGCTTATAGAGGTTGATGACACTATCCCCAATGGCTCGATCGTCAGCAAACGAAAGTAGAGGGGAAAGAAAACATGTTCCATTACTCTCGCCCGCCCCAGCGATTCTCCCGAGTATTGGGTGCATTTAGCAGAGAATCACGAGGAGGGTGGTGCCGCCGCATGTCTCGCTCCCTTCCCTAGATAGGGGAAGCATGGTGGCCATGCCGTTCGAGACACCCGGGGCGGCCGAACTGTCACCCCTGTCATCACCGTGGCCTGGGCGGGGTGAACGACAGGTCCTGGGAAGGGAGGGACGAGGAAGCGATGTCGCCTTTTCTCCTCTAGGGGTCGCCTGAGGCATGTGCGTCGATGTCGATGATGGCGAAGTTCAGCATGCGGTCCTCGACCTCCAATTTGCACACGCGAGCCTCCTACCTGGCACGCCAAAGATGTCGTGGCAGAACACGATCACCTATGAGGCCATCGACCCCTTTTTGGTTCGGCAGGGGGGAGATCACGTAGCACAAAGGGCAGAGGCCGTGGGACAGCACGACAAGGGTGACACGATCATTTTACCCAGGTTCGGGCCGCCGTGAGGCGTAAAACCCTACTCCTGCTTTGGTGGGATTGATGGATGGACCGTGGTGGAGACGCGGCGCTCAAGCCCGGCAAGGCTACCTCGGGGAGAGCAGCTACTTGCGTATGAGTACACAAGGGTCTGAATCCTTTCTAAGGTTGCCATGGACCTCCTTTGATAGGCAAGGGGTTACCACAATGGCAGAATGATCATTATCCAGTGATTAGATAGCTAACAGTGCTATCATACCTAACTCTGGCAGACAGGACAAAGTGCATTAAATGCACTACTAGGTGTCATGCTGTGGATGCTGCCCGGCAAGGTCTGCCGCGCCGCTTAGTCATCTTCCTGCCTGTTTGCTTGACATGCCTCTGGACGGGTGTCATGTTGAGCTAATCTTTCTGCTAAATGGCTGCCACGTGCTATAGGGCTGCCACTTAACCTCCTGGGGGCTCAACACCACACCGATGGGTGACTTGCGTTGCGATGCGGTGGAGTGGTGGAGTCTTGGCGGAGAAGTAAACCGCCGCTGGCCCCGGCAGGCTTGCCGGGCCATATTGGTTTCGCCTTTGAGGAGGCCTCGACCTGGCCAGGCTCAAATGCCCGGCAAGGGAGGCTTCCCCCTTAGTGGAATCTTGTCTTCTTGGCTTGTCTAGGTCTTCTTGATCCGCCCTTTGATTTCTCAAAGAGCTCCTCGCTTGGCTTGGCCTTGACTTGTGTGCCTGGTGAAGTTTGTTGCTTAGCTGCCGGGTCAGAGGCTCACTGTCCATGCACAAGTCAGGGGAAACACATATCCCTGTTTGTGTACCCTGACAAATAGTGATGAAGATGATTTGCTGGGTGATGATGATTTACTAGTTGACAACACTAGTGATGAAAACTATGATGAAATTTCTATTAATCATGCTAATCGAGATGAAACAAATGACAATGATAAGAAGGAGATTGAGCGTCTAACTAAAGAACTAAACACTCTTAAGTTAGCTCATGAAACAACTCTAGAGGATCATAGAGAGCTCCTAAGAACTCATGAGAAGCTATGCTTCAAGAAGCTAAATTTAGAGCATGAACATGGGTTCCTAAAAGCAATCAATGATGATCTTCGAAATAAGAGTTCTTCTTACATTGCCAAGCGTTTACTCTTGTCTACTTATTTGCCACAAGTAAAATCTAGCAATCATAGCAAGAAAGATTCTTCTTCTAGTAGTAACAATAATCATGTTAAATCCAATATTGTTGCTTCTAGTAGTTCTCTTGATTCCACTAATGATTCTCTTAGCCAAGTTACACTTGAGCAAGAAAATAGCTTATTGAAGGGAATTATAGAGAAAGGTGTTTACATGAACCTTGCCGCAAGTAAGCAATTTGAGGATATTGTACGCAAGCAAGGAAGGCACCGGAAGAATCAAGGTGTTGGTTTTGAGATGGAGTTGAGTGGGAAGAAGATCAATACCCCAAGACGAAGTTTGTTCCTCAACAAGAGAAGTATGACCCCACTTCTTTCAAGGGAACACAAGCTCGAGATGATCTTCCACCACAAGACCACAAGCTAAAAGGCAAGGACAAGCTTCAAGAAGAGATTGACTCATTTGAAGAGGCTCCGAAGGCCATGGTCAAGTGGGTTCCCAAGACTACATCAAGTTCCACTTCATGAAGTACGACTAAAACTCCAAGGATTCCCATCAAATTGATGTGGATCCCAAAGAAGAAGAACTAGAGTGTTCTTGAGGGTGACTCCGCCAACACACTTCACTCATATTCATTTTGGCAAGGACATGTGCAATCTACTTCCATATCTTGCACAAAGTCATGGAGTCACAAACCCTCTTGTTGGTAAGACAAGGGACAAGGTAACCTAATGCTTTCATGGACATCATCATATGTGTGTTTCACTCTATGTCTATGGATATCCTTGTATGTTCCTTGTGGGACTAACCCGTGTAGGTATTGAAAGTGCAACACTCTAATGGATTGCTCCAAACGATCTACACCAACATTGAGCATCCACATCTTCAACACCTACATGAAGTCATCATCGACAAAACCCAAGGTTAGTTCATCCCTCTAAGGGGGGATATCACATCTAGGGGGAGCTTTGCTCTAAAAGTTGAGCAAAAGCAACTCAAATGATGTGAACACAACAATGCTTTATGTAAAAGTGGTAACCCCACTTGTGCTTAAACAATGAGTATGACCTATGATCAAATGTTCTCATTTGACTCCTAAGTCAATTTACTCATATATAGATGACCTAGTCATCGCCAATTGCTTGATAGATGCTAGAGTGTATGTGCATGCTTTGCCACATGTTTTATTTGCTATCTTATTGTGTGAGCATGTTGGTTGCATAATTTTCTCCATTCAAGGACATCCATTTGTTGCTTTGATTGTTTGGTTTTTGTTTTTGCCAAATGGATGGACAAGAATGCCTAAGTACTCCCTCTAGCTATCTATGCTTTTTCTCATCTCAAACTCTATTCATGCTACATCACAAAATTTGAACAAGTCGCATTCGGACCCTCCGGGTGAGGAGCACTCGGAGCCACCGATCCGTCAAGGGCTTAATCTCCAAAACCTCTTAATGCCTTTCGGTTAGAGCAACTCATTCCTATCCGGTCTCACCGAAATCATTAAGTTGATCTAGGTTTTATCTCAGTGCCACCGATTAGAACTATTCGGTCACACCGAGTTGTAGCAATTGCTAGCAGTTTTTGCATCTCGGTGCCACCGAGTCGTTCCACTCGGCCCACCGACAGCGCCTGGGTATATATTCCTCGCGTACCCGTATGGTTGAAAATCACTTCAAACTGCATGAGCTGGTGCCCCAGCATTGCCGCCCTTGGTCTCCGGATCATCGCCGTCGTCGCCAGTCACCGCCGTTAATGGAATCCTCACCACCGTCGCCGCCGTAGCAAATCCATCGCCAAGTTAATGTACAGATTTGACCCTTTGTGCTTTCCATTGCTCTGATTCTTGCATAAAGTATAATGCCTTTGTTCTTCCCACGTATGAGATCAATCTATCCACTAAATAAATTCCTTAGAATAGATTTGATGCAAAAACTTAGGGTTAGGTTTCCGCCGAACCCATCTCGGACCGACCGATCTGAGGATCTCGGTCACACCGATTGGCCCTGGCCATTGCACAAGTACAACTCGGTCTGACCGAAGTGTACTGATCGGTGAGACCTAAATCACTTTCTCTGTGAAACCCTAGCATCTCGGAGTCACCGAACTGCATTTCGGTTTGACCAAAACTGCATGTTTAGACTCTGTTAGTGCTTCGGTGTCACCGACTTTGTCAAATCGGTAGCTCCGAAATGCTTTCTGCAGAAAACTAAAGTTAAGTTTTTGTCTCAATATTTTGCAAAACAAGCTGTACTTTGTGATGCTCATCTACTCTATCCACTCCATACTATTCATAGGGTCAGTTGCAGCTATGTCAGAAGCCAGTGACAGTCAGAACAGGTCTGAGGAGGAAGTTGACCTCAGTGAGGGCTCTAGTCCCTCTAGTAGCTATGATGAGGGTAGCAGGAGAACCCCAAGCAATTTGCCAAAGGCAGCTACCAGGCAAAGAAAGAAGAAAACCTCTGACAGTGAGGATGAAGATTTTGTTGCTAGTGAGGCCACCTCCAAGAAGAGGGTATGGAGGAAAGAGTATGGTGCTGCTGCCACCACCAAGCTAGTTCTGAAGAAAAAGCAACCTGCTAGCAGAAAGCCAATGTCCAAAGTCAGAGCCTCAACCCAGGAAACTAGGAAGTTTACTTTGGAACAATCTGATGATGATGAGGCTACTGAAGCTGGAAACAAGAAGAAGAGGGCCAGAACTACTACTACTACTAAGGTGCTTGGAAGACCTTCCATGAGGGAAGATGATGATGATGATGAGGAGGAGGAGGAGGAAGAGCCTACTACACCTCCTGCCAAGACTCAGAACCTGATGGGGGATGCCATCAGGACTGGGGCTGCTCCTTCTAAGCCCAAGTCTGCCCCCAAGCCTTTAGCTCAAGCTCAAGCCCCCAAGACAAAAGCTCCAAAGAGATCAACAAGGAATATATCTGCTGCTGAAAAGAACAAGGCCCCAGTGCCTGAAGCTCAAGAAGAAGAAGAGCCACTAGTGCTCAGGAAGCTCAAGCCTAAGATTCCAGACCACAATGATGATCATCCTGTGGCGGAGAACATGAAATTGAGAAAGCATGCAGGTCTGAGACTATGGAGAAAGACTGATCCCTATGCCACTAGGAGAAGAACTACTGTGGACTATCGTTTTCACACCAAGGAACAACAGGACTTCTATGAGACTGTCCTATTGGACAAGAAGCCCATTGTTTGTGATATGAAATGGGTTGACTGGAAATACATTGATGACAATGAAGATTACTTTCCTCATGTGCATGAGAGCTTTAGACTAAATGAGGTTGACAAGTTTGTTGGACAGAAGTTGAGAAAGCGGAATGATGAGATGATAATGCTATTTTACTCCACTGCCCACTTCTACTCAGATGGAAAGATTGTACGGATGACTAAAGGCACCATATATCAGTCTACAATCTCTGAATGGGCTAGGTTGATCAATGCTCCCGAAGATGGAGAAGATGATCTTAATGTATATAGCAAAGCTCGAAAAGATCACAACTCAATGGCGAATATGTAAAAGACCATTCCAGATGATGCTTTGGAGACACACAAGTTTGGTTCTATCTACTACCTGCTTGCTGGTTTGACCACCATCAACACCATATTGAGGCACACTCTATTGCCCAAGTCAGGAGATCATAGGATGATTCGTGGTCACTCCATCAACTTGCTTCACTTGTTTGATGTGCCACAGAAATTCAAAGTCATGAGCTTGATAGTAGAGACTGTGAAGAGAACAGCTGCAGACCAGAAGAGTTCTTGTGGATATGCCCCTCACATCCAGATGTTGATCAACTCCAAGATGGGAACTGGGACATATCTACTAGACAGAGAGCATCTTCCCCTGAGGCCAGACTTTGAGGACAACGAGGTTGTCATGGATGCTTCACATCCTACTTGTGCAGATGCCCAGGAGAAGATAGAGAAAGCAAAGGCTGCAAAAGCAGCAAAGGCAGCAAGTGCCCCAGATGCTTCAGTTGCAAATCTCAAGACCAAGCAAGATCAACTCAGTTATCTACTTGAGGCCACCGTGAGAATTGAGAAGAGCTTGGCCACCTTGACTCAAAATCAGGAGAGTCTTGAGAGGATCATTGAGACTAAGTTCCATGACCTAGATGTGAAGGTCACTGAGATTCAAACTGTTGTGGAGAAGCTTCAAGAGGATGCTGAGGACAGGGATGATGGACACACAACAGACACATTCCAGAGAGTGCCAAGGGCATAAAGATCATCAGCTGTGCCAGTTGCCAGAGACTCCAGGACTACTCTTTCAGCACCTGCAGCCACTGCCACAGTTGTACCTCCAGTGTCAACTCCTCCAGCTCCACAGACTTCTTCAGAGGCATTTGCAGATGCCCTCCTCTCCACTCCGTTGACGCACACTGGAGCAACAAGCCAGAAGACCTCTTCAGGAGCTCTCGGATATCGTGCCTAGAGTGCCATATAGCACTATACATTTTCAAACTTTTTGGTAACTTGTTGCCAAAGGGGGAGAAAGTGTATAGATCATAGGCTTAGAGAGAGAGAGAGAGAGTGTCTTGCTTTTTATTGGTTTCATTTGCCTTGCTACTCTTGCTACTTTGGTCCTTTGGTTGTTTGATTCCTATGCTACAATTTGTGTTATGCTCGTGAGATACTTATGTGATCATGTGTTTGATCATGTTATGCTTAATGTGTGCTTGCTTGATTATATCCATGAATATTTGTGTATGATCAATCACTTGTATCCTTGGTGATGAGTGCATGTTATTTAACTCTTATCATTTTGAGCGCTCCACCAAGATGTATGTGACATGGAAGAGTGACCCATGATCCTAATCGATTGTGCATTTGCATTCAAACGCAAATCTTTTAATAATGCACAAATTTAGGGGGAGCTCTTACTTATCACATACTTCTCAAAGCGATGATGTATCTCATTCATATTATCATTTGTCGAAGCTTTGATCTATATGTTGTCATCAATTACCAAAAAGGGGGAGATTGAAAGTGCAACTAATCCCCGGGTGGTTTTGGTAATTCATAACAACATACAACTCATTGAACTAATGATCATTCAAGTTAATATTTCAGAAAGTTCAATGGATGGCATGGCATGGACTAGAGATGTGGACCCCCTCAAAATGCTAAGGACACATATTGGCAAAAGCTCAAGACTCTTCATTTATATTTTAGTGATCCAAGGTCACATTGAGTCCATTGGAAAGCCAATACTATTAAAAGGGGATAAGGTGTTGCTTAATGGTCTACTTGCTCAAAGTGCTTAGTGATATTGCTCCAAAACCCTCAACCACTTTCTCATTTCCAAATATGTCCAAAACTCAGAGTCAAACTCGGCCCCACCGAAATGATTTATCCGGCACCACCGAGTTCATTTGACATAGCCACTGCCACAAACCCTAACTCCTCGGTCACACCGTTACGGATCTCGGTCTCACCAAGATGGCCCTGCAAACCCTCTGTTGCCTGTTGCAATTATTTCGGTCTCACCGAAATGTGCAATCGGTCCCACCGAGTTTGCTTGACCAATTCTCTATTTGCTCTTTGCTGAAATCGGTCTCACCGAGTTCAAGCAACCGGCTTCACCGATTTGAGGTTTTGCGCTAGCCCTAGCACATCGCTCCCACCGAGTTGTTCTAGTCAGTCCCACCGAGATTCCTAATGTTCACATTTTGAACTAAATCGGTCTCACCGAGTTCTTCTATTCGGTTTGACCGAGTTGGGTCAAATGTGTGTAATGGTTGGATTTTGTGTGGAGGCTATATATACCCCTCCAGCCCCTTCTCCATATGAGAGAGAGCCATCAGAACATGCCTACACTTCCACTACTCATTTTCTGAGAGAGAACCACCTACTCATGTGTTGAGATCAAGACATTCCAATCCAACCAAAAGAACCTTGATTTCTAGCCTTCCCCAAGTTGCTGTCCACTCAAATCTTCTTTCTACCATATCCAAATCTGTGTGAGAGAGTTGAGTGTTGGGGAGACTATCATTTGAAGCACAAGAGCAAGGAGTTCATCATCAACACACCGTCTATTACCTTTTGGAGAGTGGTGTCTCCTAGATTGGTTAGGTGTCGCTTGGGAGCCTCCGACAAGATTGTGGAGTTGAACCAAGAAGTTTGTAAGGGCAAGGAGATCGCCTACTTCGTGAAGATCTACCCGAGTGAGGCAAGTCCTTCATGGGCGATGGCCATGGTGGGATAGACAAGGTTGCTTCTTTGTGGACCCTTCGTGGGTGGAGCCCTCCGTGGACTCACGCAATTGTTACCCTTCGCGGGTTGAAGTGTCCATCAACGTGGACGTACGATAGCACCACCTATCGGAACCACGCCAAAAATCTTCGTGTCTACATTGCATTTGCCTTCTCCAAACCCTTCCCTTTACCTTCATATGCAATGTTTTACTTTCTACTGCTACACTCTTAGAATTGCATGTGTAGGTAGATTGCTTGACTTGTGCTAAATTGCTAAAATCTGCCAACAACTAAAATTGGGAAAAGGTTAGATTTTTATTTGGTCAAGTAGTCTAATCACCCCCCTCTAGACCTACTTTCGATCCTACAGGTACCTACCTTCCGAGGTTGGGTGCCCTGCTTTCACACGTGAGTTGTGGCAAGTGATACGTCTCCATCGTATCTACTTTTCCGAACATTTTGCTCTTGTTTTGGACTCTAATTTGCATGATTTGGATGAAACTAACTCGGACTGACGCTGTTTTTAGCAGAACTACCATGGTGTTTTTTTTGTGCAAAAGTAAAAGTTCTCAGAATTGGACGAAACTTTTTGGAGAATTATTTTGGAATATATAAAAAATACTGGAACCAAGACCCACCAGAGGGGGCCCTGGCTGCCCACAAGACACCAGGGCGCGCCACCCCCTGGGGCGCCCTGGTGGGTAGTGGGGCCCTCGGGGCTCCGCTGACCCTAATCTCAACTCTATAAATTCCTATTTTTGGAGAAAAAAATAGCAGAGGAAGTTTCATCGCGTTTCACATTACGGAGCCGCCGCCACCTCCTGTTCTTCATCGGGAGGCCAGATCTGGAGCCGTTTGGGGCTCTGGAGAGGGGAATCTTCGGTCTTCATCATCACCAACCCTCCTTCATCACCAATTCCATGATGCTCCCCACCGGGAGTGAGTAATTCCTTCGTAGGCTTGCTGGTCGATGAGGAGTTGGATGAGATTCATCATGTGATCGAGTTAGTTTTGTTAGGGCTTGATCCCTAATATCCACTATGTCCTGAGATTGATGTTGCTATGACTTTGCTATGCTTAATGGTTGTCACTAGGGCCCGAGTGCCATGATTTCAGATATGAACTATTTATGTTTTCACCATTATATCTATGTTCTAGATCTGATCTTGCTAGTCATATCCACCCGCTATGTGTTATGATCCGTAAACCTCAGTGTGACAGTAATTGGGATACTTTCCGGTGATGACCGTAGTTTGAGGAGTTCATGTATTCACTATGTGTTAATGCTTTGTTCTGGTTCTCTATTAAAAGGAGGCCTTAATATCCCTTAGTTTCCTTATGGACCCCGCTGCCACAGGAGGGTAGGACAAAAGATGTCATGCAAGTTCTTTTCCATAAGCACGTATGACTATTTACGGAATACATGCCTACATTATATTTATGAACTGGAGCTAGCTCTGTATCACCCTAGGTTATGACTATTATATGATGAATATCATCCAATGAATTCACCAATCCAATGCCTACGAGTTTCCCACATATTGTTCTCGCTAAGTTACTATTGCTATTGCTATTGTTACAACTGCTACAAAACTGTTACTACTGCTTCAAAACCATCATATTACTATGCTACTAATCACTTTGTTGCAGATATTTAATCTCCAGGTGTGGTTGAATTGACAACTCAACTGCTAATACTTACAAATATTCTTTGGCTCCCCTTGTGTCGAATCTATAAATTTGGGTTGAATACTCTACCCTCGAAAACTGTTGCGATCCCCTATAGTTGTGGGTTATCAAGACCTTTTTCTAGCGCTATTGCCGGGTAGCATAGCTATATTTGTTGAGTCACTTGGGATTTATATCTATTTATCACTATGAAGAATCTGAACGATACCAAAACTAAGATCGTTCCCTCTAGGATGAGGGGAGGTTAGGAATTGCCATCACACTCTGCACTTGATTCACCTTCTATTTTGAGTAGACTTGTAACACCACCACATGTTATTAATCCTGATATGTCGCAAGTTATTGATGATGCTACTTCTGCTATGAAGGATGCTCATGATGATGCTAGTACCTTGCTTGATGATAATGAGCCACTAGGTGAATTTCTTGATGAACAAATTGCTAGAGCTAAAGAGAATGAAATCACTGAAACTGATGAAGCCTTTGAAACTGAGGATTATAAAACGCCTATTAGACCTAGCTCTCCTATATTTGAATTGCCTAAGGTCCTGAGGGTTATGTTATTGATGAGGAGGTAGCTAGAGACTTCCTTTCTTGCAAAGATAGAGATGATATTAAGAAATTATTATGCAAGCTGAAAGAAAAATCTTTGAATACTAGAATGAAATGTGATCCTAAGTTTGCTACTTCACCTTTTTTTTTACTGATAAGGATTATGAATTCTCTGTTGACCCAGAGTTAATTACTCTGGTTGAATCTGATCCTTTCCATGGCTATGAAACTAAAACTGTTGTGGCACATCTTACTAAACTAAATGATATAGCCACCCTATTTGCTCATGATGAGAAAATTCGCTATTACTATGTCCTCAAATTATTTCCGTTCTCATTAAAGGCTGATGCTAAGGCTTGGTACAATACTCTTGCTCCTGGTTGTGTGCGTAGTCCCCAGGATATGATTTACTATTTCTCTGAAAAATATTTTTCCTGCTCATAAGAAACAAGGTGCCTTAGAGGAAACATTTAACTTTGTGCAAATTGAAGATGAGAGTCTCCCACAAGCTTGGGGGAGGCTTCTCCAATTGCTTAATGCTTCTAGGGACTTCCTAGATAGTTGTGCTGGTTGCGTTTTCAGGGAACGAACTGTTGAACAAGCTGAGGAATTATTGAAAAAATATTGAAGAATTATGATGATTGGACTCTTCCTGAACCACCGTCTAAACCCACTCCGAAGAAGAGGGGTATCTTATTTCTCAGTCCTGAAGATATGCAAGAGGCAAAGAAATGTATGAAGGAAAAATATATTAAAGCTGAGGATGTTAAGAATCTACCACCTATTGAAGAAATACATGGACTTGACACACCACCACCACAGGTGGTAGAGGTAATTTCGAAGTTTGATGAAGGTGACATCCCTTATAATAAACATCCTAGTCAATGCTTATATGAATTTGATAACTACATTAGGAAACAAGATCACTTCAACGCAAACGTTATGAAACAATTGAAACAAAATTCCAATATGATTGCTTGCTTGAGTGACTTGTTATTTCGGATAACTAATGATATTATAGGTGTAGGGAAACATGCCTCTATGGTTCAAACCCAGTTAGAACAAGTTGCTAAATCTCAGAGAGAATTGCTTAGTGAAATGAATAATAATATGAATGATTATGCTGTTAGAGTAGCAACTAGGGGAGGCAAAATGACTCAGGAACCACTTTATCCAGAGGGACACCCTAAAAGAATAGAACAAGACTCTCAAAGATTTAACACTGATGCACCTAGTTCTTCTAAAAAGAAGAAGAAAAAGAAAAATGATAAGACTTTGCATACCTCTAGTGAACCTGAGATAGAAAAACCTCCTGAAGATAACAATGATGTTTCTATTTCTGAGGCTGAAACTCAATCTGGTAATGAACATTCACCTAGTGATAATGAAAATGATAATGATGATGTTCATGAAGATACTCAACCAGCCAATGATAAAGAACCAGATAATGATGTTGAAATAGAACCTGTCGTTGATCTTGATAACCCACAACCTAAAAATAAATGATATGATAAAAGAGACTTTGTTGCTAGAAAACATGGTAAAGAAAGAGAGCCATGGGTTCAAAAACCCATGCCCTTTCCACCTAAACCATCCAAGAAAAAGGATGATGAAGAATTTGAACGCTTTGCTGAAATGCTTAGGCCAGTCTTTTTGCGTACTCGCTTGACTGGTATTTTAAAGATGGCCCCTTATGCAAAATACATGAAAGAAATTGTCACTAATAAAACAAAGATACCTGAAGCTGAAATCTCCACCATGCTTGCTAATTATTCATTTAAGGATGGAATACCTAAAAAACTTGGAGATCCGGGAATACCAACTATACCTTGCTCTATCAAAAGAAATTATGTCAAAACTGCTCTATGTGACTTAGGAGATGGTGTTAGTGTTATGCCTTTCTCTTTATATAAAAGACTTGATTGGAATAAACTCACACCTACAGAAATATCTGTGCAAATGGCTGACAAATCAACTGCCATACCTATCAGTATTTGTGAGGATGTGCCTGTTGTTGGTTGATGTCTACTACGCAACCTTTCTTCTTTAGACGTTGTTGGGCCTCCAAGTGCAGAGTTTTGTAGGACAGTAGCAAATTTCCCTCAAGTGGATGACCTAAGGTCTATCAATCCGTGGGAAGTGTAGGATAAAGATGGTCTCTCTCAAACAACCCTGCAACCAAATAACAAAGAGTCTCTTGTGTCCCCAACAAACCCAATACAATGGTAAATTGTATAGGTGCACTAGTTCGGCGAAGAGATGGTGATACAAGTGTAATATGGATAGTAGATATAGGTTTTTGTAATATGAAAATATAAAAAAAGCAAGGTAACTAGTAACAAAAGTGAGCAAAAACATTATTGCAGTGCTTGAAAACAAGGCCTAGGGTTCATACTTTCACTAGTGCAAAGTCTCTCAACAATGATAACATAATTAAATCATATGGCAATCCCTCAACGTGCGACAAAGAGTCACTCCAAAGTTCCTATCGCGGAGAACATAAGATGAAATTGCTTGTAGGGTACGAAACCACCTCAAAGTTATTCCTTCCGATCAATCCATTGAGCTATTCCAATAATTGTCACAAATATCCCTAGAGTTCGTAGTAAAATAACACCATATGATACACATCAATCAACCCTAATGTTACCTAGATACTCCAATGTCGGCATAAGTATCCGTGGGTCAATTAGACGATATGCATCAAACAACTTCAGATTCATAATATTCAATCCAACACAAAGAACTTTAAAGAGTGCCCCAAGATTTCTACCAGAGAAACAAGGACAAAAACATGCATCAACCCCTATGCATAGATTACCCCATTTCTGCAGCCCAGTCCACATATACAGCCTCTCTTTGATAATGTTGCATATGTAGTGTAGATCCTTGCTTGCCGAGTACTTCGGATGAGTACTCACGGTTGCTTTGCTTTCTTTTTCCCCCATACCCCTTTTGATGCAACCAGATGATGGAGCCCCGGATACAGCTGCCCCCGCCGATGATTGCTACAACCACCTCGAGAGTGGTTACTTCTACGAGCTGGCCGACGACCAGGAGTAGGATCGGAGGGTCCCAGGCAGGAGGCCTATGCCTTTCGATCGTAGTGTTTTTCTTTTGCCCCGCCTTTTAAGGGCTTATCTGTGTTTTCTTTTATATCTGTACTCAGATATCTGATGCTTCCGCTGACGCTTGTATGCGAGCTTATGTATTCGAGCCCTCGAGGCCCCTGGCTTGTAATATAAAGCTTGTATGACTTTATTTATGTTTTAGAGTTGTGTTGTGATATCTTCCCGTGAGTCCTTAGGCTTGATCGTGAGCATTTGCGTGTATGATTAGTGCACGATTAAGCCGGGGGCGTCACAATGATTTATTTTTTGATTGTCTTCCTTATGAGTGGCTGTCGGGGATGAGCGATGGTCTTTTCCTACCAATCTATTCCCCTAGGAGCATGCGTATTAGTACTTTGCTTTGATGGCTACTAAAATTTTGCAATAAGTATGTGAGTTCTTTATGACTAATGTTGAGTCCATGGATTATACGCACTCTCACCCTTCCACCTTTGCTAGCCTCTCTAGTACCACGCAACTTTCGCCGGTGCATTAAACCCACCATATACCATCCTCAAAATAGCCACCATACCTACCTATTATGGCATTTCCATAGCCATTCCGAGATATATTGCCATGCAACTTCCACCGTTCCGTTTTATTATGACACACACCATCATTGTCATATTGTTCTCATATGCATGTGGCATTCATATAGAGTCATATATTTGTTCTAGTATCGAGTTGTAATTCTTGAGTTGTAAGTAAATAAAAGTGTGATGATCATCATTATTAGAGCATTGTCCCATGTGAAGAAAGGATGATGGAGGCTATGATTCTCCCACAAGTAGAGACAAGACTCCGGACTTAAAAAAAGAGAGGCCAAAGAGCCCGAATAAAAAAAAGAACCCAAAGAGCCCAAAAAAATGATGAGAGAAAAAGAGAGAAGGGACAATGTTACTATCCTTTTTCCACACTTGTGCTTCAAAGTAGCACCATGATCTTCATGATAGAGAGTCTCCTATATTATCACTTTCATATACTAGTGGGAAATTTTCATTATAGAACTTGGCTTGTATATTCCAATGATGGGCTTCCTCAAATTGTCCTAGGTCTTCATGAGCAAGCAAGTTGGATGCACACCCACTTAGTTTCTTTTTCAGCTTTCATACACTTATAGCTCTAGTGCATTCGTTGCATGGCAATCCCTACTCACTTGCATCGATATCGATTGATGGGCATCTCCATAGCCCATTAATTTTCCTAGTTGATGTGAGACTTTCTCCTTTTTTGTCTTCTCCTCACAACCTCCACCATATTCTATTCCACCTATAGTGCTATATCCATGGCTCACGCTCATGTATTGCGTGAAAGTTGAAAAGGCTTGAGAACATTAAACGTATGAAACAATTGCTTGGCTTGTCATCGGGGTTGTGCATGATGAAATATTTTGTGTGATGAAGATAGAGCATAGCCAGACAATATGATTTTGTAGGGATAACTTTCTTTGGCCATGATATTTTGAGAAGACATGATTGCTTTATTAGTATGCTTGAAGTATTGTTGTTTTTATGTCAATATTAAACTTTTGTTTTGAATCTTATGGATCTGAATATTCATGCCACATAAAGAAAAGATTACATGATAAACGTATTAGGTAGCATTCACACTTCATAAATTCTTTCTTTTATCATTTACCTACTCGAGGACGAGCAGGAATTAAGCTTGTGGATGCTGATACGTCTCCAACGTATCTATAATTTATGAAGTATTCATGCCATGTTTACAACAATTCTATATGGTTTTGGTATGATTTGATTCGAACTAACCCGGACTGACGCAGTTTTCAACAGAACTACCGTGGTGTCTTTTTTTGTGCAGAAATAAAAGTTCTTGGAATGGGCTGAAAATTTACGGTGATTTTTTATGAACCAAAAGAGACCCCCAAAGCACCGGAGCTGGGACAAGAAGTGAACAAGGAGGCCACAAGCCTAGGAGGCGCGCCCACCCCCCTAGGGCGCGCCCCCACGGCTTGTGGCCCCTTGGGCACCCCCTTGATTTGTTACCAACGCCAAAAATTCTTATAAATATGGAAACCCCCGAAAAGAACCCTCGATGAGAAGTTCCGTGCTGCAAGCCTCTGTAGCCACGAAGAACCAATCGGGACCCCGTTCCGACACCCTGCCGGAGGGGGAAATCATCACCGGAGGCCATCTTCATCATCCCGGCGGTCTCCATGACGAGGAGGGAGTAGTTCACCCTCGGGGCTGAGGGTATGTACCAGTAGCTATGTGTTTGATCTCTCTCTCTCTCTCTCTCTCTCGTGTTCTTGATTTGGCACGATCTTGATGTACTGCGAGCTTGTTATTATAGTTGGATCATATGGTGTTTCTCCCCCTCTATCTCGTTGTGATGAATTGAGTTTTACCTTTGAGGTTTCACTATTATCGGATTGAATACTTTTATGGATTTGAGACCACTTGATGTATGTCTTGCATGGCATACCCGTGGTGACAATGGGGTGTTCTATTGACTCACTTGATGTATGTTTTGGCACTCAACTCGCGGATTCCCGAGGTGACATTGTGGTAATCTATGCATACGGGTTGATGCATGTTTTCGTCCTTGTTTCTCCGGTAGAAATCTTGGGGCACTCTTTGAAGTTCTTTGTGTTGGATTGAATATTATGAATCTGAAGTTGTTTGATGTATATCGTATAATTGACCCACGGATACTTGTGGTGACATTGGAGTATCTAGGTGACATTAGGGTTGATTGATGTGTATCATATGGTGTTATTTTACTACGAACTCTAGGGCTGTTTGTGACACTTATAGGAATAGCTCAATGGATTGATCGAAAGAATAACCTTGAGGTGGTTTTGTACCCTACAAGCAATTTCATCTTATGTTCTCCGCGATAGGAACTTTGGAGTGACTCTTTGTCGCACGTTGAGGGATTTCCATATGATTTAATTATGTTATCATTGTTGAGAGACTTTGCACTAGTGAAAGTATGAACCCTAGGCGTTTTCAAGCATTGCAATACCGTTTTTGCTCACTTTGGTTACTAGTTACCTTGCTGTTTTTAAATTTTCAGATTACAAAAACCTATATCTACTATCCATATTACACTTGTATCACTATCTCTTCACCGAACTAGTGCACCTATACAATTTACCATTGTATTGGGTGTGTTGGGGACACAAGAGACTCTTTGTTATTTGGTTGCAGGGTTGTTTGAGAGAGACCATCTTCATCCTACGCCTCCCACGGATTGATAAACCTTAGGTCATCCACTTGAGGGAAATTTGCTACTGTCCTACAAAACTCTGCACTTGGAGGCCCAACAACATCTACAAGAAGAAAGGTTGCGTACTAGACATCAAGCTCTTTTCTGGCGCCGTTGCCGGGGAGGTAAGTGCTTGAAGGTATATCTTTAGATCTTGCAATTGAATCTTTTAGTTTCTTGTTTTATCACTAGTTTGGTTTATAAAATAAAACTACAAAAAAAATGGAATTGAGGTTGCCACATATTATTCATCTTTATAATGTATTTCTTGAAAATGATGGATCGGAAAATTGTGCCAAAGTGTTAGAAGAAGAAGTCAATAAAATGTTTTGCACTAAATCTTTGAATGATGAGCTTGATTGCAATGTTGTTAGTATGAATTCTTTGCATATCCATGATGCTAATGATATGCAACGCCATAAGCTTGGGGATGCTATGTTTGGATTACCCCAATGCATAGATTACCCCAAAAGTGAATCAATACAACACCCCATTGTCACCACGGGTATGCCACGCAAGACATACATCAAGTGGTCTCAAATCCATAAAAGTATTCAATCCGATAATAGTGAAACCTCAAAGGTAAAACTCAATTCATCACAACGAGATAGAGGGGGAGAAACACCATATGATCCAACTATAATAACAAGCTCGCGGTACATCAAGATCGTGCCAAATCAAGAACATGAGAGAGAGAGAGAGAGATCAAACACATAGCTACTGGTACATACCCTCAGCCCCGAGGGTGAACTACTCCCTCCTCGTCATGGAGACCGCCGGGATGATGAAGATGGCATCCGGTGATGATTTCCCCCTCTGGCAGGGTGTCAGAACGGGGTCCCGATTGGTTCTTCGTGGCTACAGAGGCTTGCAGCATGGAACTTCTCATCGAGGGTTCTTTTCGGGGGTTTCCATATTTATAAGAATTTTTGGCGTCGGTAACAAATCAAGGGGGTGCCCAAGGGGCCCACAAGCCGTGGGGGCGCGCCCTAGGGGGGTGGGCGCGCCTCCTAGGCTTGTGGCCTCCTTGTTCACTTCTTGTCCCAGCTCTGGTGCTTTGGGGGTCTCTTTTGGTTCATAAAAAATCACCGTAAATTTTCAGCCCATTCCAAGAACTTTTATTTCTGCACAAAAAAAGACACCACGGTAGTTCTGTTGAAAACTGCGTCAGTCCGGGTTAGTTCGAATCAAATCATACCAAAACCATATAGAATTGTTGTAAACATGGCATGAATACTTCATAAATTATAGATACGTTGGAGACGTATCAGCATCCACAAGCTTAATTCCTGCTCGTCCTCGAGTAGGTAAATGATAAAAGAAAGAATTTATGAAGTGTGAAAGCTACCTAATACGTTTATCATGTAATCTTTTCTTTATGTGGCATGAATATTCAGATACATAAGATTCAAAAGAAAAGTTTAATATTGACATAAAAACAACAATACTTCAAGCATACTAATAAAGCAATCATGTCTTCTCAAAATATCATGGCCAAAGAAAGTTATCCCTACAAAATCATATTGTCTGGCTATGCTCTATCTTCATCACACAAAATATTTCATTATGCACAACCCCGATGACAAGCCAAGCAATTGTTTCATACTTTTAATGTTCTCAAGCCTTTTCAACTTTCACGCAATACATGACCGTGAGCCATGGATATAACACTATAGGTGGAATAGAATATGGTGGAGGTTGTGAGGAGAAGACAAAAAAGGAGAAAGTCTCACATCAACTAGGAAAATTAATGGGCTATGGAGATGCCCATCAATCGATATCAATGCAAGTGAGTAGGGATTGCCATGCAACGAATGCACTAGAGCTATAAGTGTATGAAAGCTGAAAAAGAAACTAAGTGGGTGTGCATCCAACTTGCCTGCTCATGAAGACCTAGGACAATTTGAGGAAGCCCATCATTGGAATATACAAGCCAAGTTCTATAATGAAAAATTCCCACTAGTATATGAAAGTGATAATATAGGAGACTCTCTATCATGAAGATCATGGTGCTACTTTGAAGCACAAGTGTGGAAAAAGGATAGTAACATTGTCCCTTCTCTCTTTTTCTCTCATCATTTTTTGGGGCTCTTTGGGTTCTTTTTTTATTCGGGCTCTTTGGCCTCTCTCTTTTTAAGTCTGGAGTCTTGTCTCTACTTGTGGGAGAATCATAGCCTCCATCATCCTTTCTTCACATGGGACAATGCTCTAATAATGATGATCATCACACTTTTATTTACTTACAACTCAAGAATTACAACTCGATACTAGAACAAATATATGACTCTATATGAATGCCTCATGCATATGAGAACAATATGACAATGATGGTGTGTGTCATAATAAAATAGAACGGTGGAAGTTGCATGGCAATATATCTCAGAATGGTTATGGAAATGCCATAATAGGTAGGTATGGTGGCTATTTTGAGGAAGGTATATGGTGGGTTTAATGCACCGACGAAAGTTGCACGGTACTAGAGAGGCTAGCAAAGGTGGAAGGGTGAGAGTGCGTATAATCCATGGACTCAACATTAGTCATAAAGAACTCACATACTTATTGCAAAAGTTTAGTAGCCATCGAAGCAAAGTACTAATACGCATGCTCCTAGGGGAATAGATTGGTAGGAAAAGACCATCGCTCGTCCCCGACAGCCACTCATAAGGAAGACAATCAAAAAATAAATCATTGTGACGCCCCCGGCTTAATCGTGCACTAATCATACACGCAAATGCTCACGATCAAGCCTAAGGACTCACGGGAAGATATCACAACACAACTCTAAAACATAAATAAAGTCATACAAGCTTTATATTACAAGCCAGGGGCCTCGAGGGCTCGAATACATAAGCTCGCATACAAGCGTCAGCGGAAGCATCAGATATCTGAGTACAGATATAAAAGAAAACACAGATAAGCCCTTAAAATGTGGGGCAAAAGAAAAACACTACGATCGAAAGGCGTAGGCCTCCTGCCTGGGACCCTCCGATCCTACTCCTGGTCGTCGGCCAGCTCGTAGAAGTAACCACTCTCGAGGTGGTTGTAGCAATTGTCGGCGGGGGCAGCTGTATCCGGGGCTCCGTCATCTGGTTGCATCAAAAGGGGTATGGGGGAAAAAGAAAGCAAAGCAACCGTGAGTACTCATTCGAAGTACTCAGCAAGCAAGGATCTACACTACATATGCA
The DNA here is from genome assembly GCA_011799875.1 of Thinopyrum elongatum. NCBI lineage: Eukaryota > Viridiplantae > Streptophyta > Magnoliopsida > Poales > Poaceae > Thinopyrum > Thinopyrum elongatum. The sequence continues at coordinate 490,767,271 of CM022298.1, read as the reverse complement.
ACATTATCAAAGAGAGGCTGTATATGTGGACTGGGCTGCAGAAATGCCAGAATAGAGAGAAGGTCTAGTCCTATCGAAGACTAGCATCTTCAGCGTTCTTGCAGCATTAGAAGGGTGTAGATTAGTACAGCATAAAGTAGTAGTATCATTAAGTCTCATCCGCACCCATAGATCCTTTCTCGACTCCCTGCGAGAAAGCAATCCCAGAGCCATACAGTCATCAACCTCGTCCTGAGATCCCTTCTCGACTCCCTGCGAGAAGCAATCCCAGAGCCATAGTATCCAATTTAGTTGTATCGATCGGGATACAACTCCGAGTGTCCGTTACCGAGGATCCGCTATGCATAGTTTAGTTCTTCCCTGCAGGGGTGCACCAACTTACCCACCACGCTCGCTTAACTCCGACCGGACACACTTTTCTGGGTCATGCCCGGCCTCGGCCAAACGACACACCGCAGCCCTACCTAGAGCTCAGCAGAGAGGTCCCCGCCGGTCTACATCCTAAGCGCTCGGGGGTCTTGGGCCATCGCCCCTCGCCCTCCGGGTCATTGCGCACGTGGCTCAGATCCAAGCACCACCTCTGTCGTGAATGGCGCCAATCACTCCATGCAGCACTACTGAACTGGACGTCTGACAGAGCTTTCGGCTGATGCATACGATGCAGAACGCCCATACTATGCCCACGTGATGGTTAGTGCTATCGGGCCAGAGGCCCACTCGAATCAAATATCCAAATCTTTAGTACCTTGGGGGTGCGGTAACGAGCAAAGACTCACGATCGATGTGACCCCGTCGCCCCGTCTCGAGGACTTGCGGCAAGGGCCAAGAATGCCCGGCCACGCCTCGTATTCATCACTCGGGCACCATACAGGCACCCGTCTTCACATCACACGTGGGTACCCCTCATGGTCGACCCGCCTTTCTAAGAAACAATAGTACAGTCCAAGTATCCGTGTGTCCATAACATCAGGGGAATCCGAGGTATCACCCTCGTTGGATTCCTACTCAATGTATCCGTCAAGGTGAACTCGGAGGAATCACCCTTGCTGGGTTCACACTTGAGGTGTTGTACGACGGCGTCGTCATCGGAAGCGGTGAAGGAGGAATCACCCTCGATGACCACAACCGAATAGCTACTCTACAGAGTTAACATCAAAAGTGCTACAAGAGGTTTCACCCTCGGCACTCGATAGTAACACTGCAGTGTCGTTACAACTAAGGGGGTGATGTGCGGTGCCGGGGTCTGGTCTTCAATCCCATTGATCGGGTCTTCGGATAATCCAGCGGGGCAGTCGGGATAAGTGGGGTCACTGATAGGTCTCTACCCAGCCTATACTAAGCAGTTTAGGATAAGCAAGTAAGGTATCAATAGCAGGTTACAATAAACAGGCTATGCATCAGAATAGGTAAAGCAGTAGCAGCAGCAATTCTAATGCAAGCATGAGAGAGAAAGAATAGGCGATATCGGTATGCTCAAGGGGGGGGGTGCTTGCCTGGTTGCTCTGGCAAGAAGGAGGGGTCGTCGGAAGGCTGCTCGTCCGGAGTGTAGCCGTACTCAGCTGCAACGGCGTCGGTCTCGGCGTCTATCGAGAGAGAAGGAGAGGGAAGAAATAGTAAATATAAAGCAAACAAGAGCATGACATGACATTACGCAGAGCTAGGGGTGTTCTGACGTGGTGCTACACGATATAGGTGAAGAGGGAAAACATCCGGGAATGTTTTCCCGGTTCCGGACATTTGTCAGACAAATGACCGGAGGGGAATGATTGCATGTTCGGATAGTTAGGGACGTGTGACAGACGAACGGACCGCGAATTTGGATTCGTCTCGAAATTCTGATCATTTTTCATATATAAATTATTTTCATCGGAGTTACGGTTTAAAAGATACGATTTTCTAAAGTTTTTATTAATTTCTGGAATAGTGTCTGATGACATCAGCATGACATCACCATGATGTCAGCAGGTCAAACCCGGCTGATCAGGGTCAAACCTGACATGTGGGGCCCACATGTCATACACAGTGGCCTTAACAGAGGGGTTAAAATTAACTAATTGGGTTAATTAGTGGGTGGGCCCCAGTAGTCAGTGACTAATTAGTGATTTAATTAACTAACTAATTAATTAACTAATTATTCTTTTTATTTAATTTGTTTAATGGGGTGGGGCCCATATGTCATAGACACAGGGAGGCCACGTCGGCTTTGACCCGAGTCAAAGGGGTCAAAGAGGGCCAGGAGGGGCCCACTGGTCAGTGACCCTGGGGGTGGGCCCCAGGCGCCACGTCGGTCGTTTGCCGGAGGGCACTCCGGCGAGCTCCAACACGACGGAGCGCGCCGGCGAGGCTCGAGATTCGCCCACAGGGCATCCCCGGGGCTGGGGTTTGGCTCGTAAGAAAGGGCCCGGCGAGCCGCATCGCGTGGTGGTGGCGGTTGGACTCGGGGGTGGCCGGAACGACGGCAGCATCGACCGCGGCGGACGCTGGCGTTCGGCCCCATTTGGAAACGAGGCGGGAGCGAGCTAGGGGGTTAGCTGGGGGCCGGGTTCGACGCATCTCACGCTCTGGAGCGCTCCAGTGGCTCGCGCGGGGGCTCGGGAGCACGTACAGCACGCGGGCGGCGGCAATGGCGGTGGTCGGAGCACGGCAACACGGCGGCTAGCTACGGCTACGGGGAAGGACAGGAAGGAGGGGGGTTCTGGTGCGGCTGCTCACCGCGGTGCTATAGGGAACTGGCACAGGGCTCGGGGAAGCTCGGGGTCGCCGGAATCATCGAATGCGTGTGGCGGCGATCCGAGGAAGAAGACGGCGGCGTGGGGCGATGCAGGGCTCCCGGGGCTCGGGCTTGTGGTCGAGGAGGACGGGCTCGTCGCGGCGGAGCTGCTGGACAGGCTACGGAGGCGAGAGGTGGGCTATGGGCGCGGCTAGCCGGCGTCCATGGCGGCGGCGGCGTTCGGGAAGGAAAGGGCGAGCGATGGGGAGGGGAGGAGGCGAAGCAGGAGCGTCCAGGGGGGAGAGGGGCCTCCCTTATAGGCGTCCGCGGCGCGCGGCGTGCGCTGTCGAGCGTAGGTGAGGGGGGTCCGGGTGCGCGCGCGCGTGCGCGTTCGACAGCGAGGGCGCGGGTGAGCAGTGAGGTAGGGGACGGCGCCAGGTGGGCTGGGCCGGTGCTGTAGCCAGCAGGCCTAAGTGCACGGTAGCGCTTTAGGCCGTTTTCTATTTTCTCTTTTCTGTTTTCTCTTTAACTCTGTTTTGTTAATTGTTTAGGTACTAAACGAATTTTGTAAAAAGTGTGACCTAGTTCATAAATCACAGTGCATTATATCCTAAACACCAAAAACTAGTTTGGGCAAAAGATAATTTCATATTTAATTTAGATTAAATAAAAGGTTATTAATTATTGTTTTCAGCCACTGTTAGAGGAAGTTTGAGTTACTTATCCAATTTCAATAAGGTTGGTCACAATTTTATCATTGGCTCCAAATTATTTGCTATTTAATGAACATTTTAGTTTTCAAATTTGAACAACTTTTATTTTTACTTTAAGTTTGAATTTCCATTTGAATTTGAATTTGAAAAGGGATTTATTACTAATGATGATTAAGCACTGTTGATCATGATGACATGGCATAATCAAAAAGGGTGATTACTGTGGCAAACCACTGGGGGTGTTACAAGTCTCCTCCACTAATAAGAATTCTCGTCCCGAGAATTAAGAGGAAGAATGAAAGGAAGCGGGGTATTCTTGGAAGTTCTTCCGAAGAAACGTTCGGAAAATCTCGAACGACTGGAACGTTTTCGATCCCCTCAAGCGGAGAAGCGTTCAACGCATTCAAGGTGTATATTTTAGTCTCAGCATTTTGAGTTGTCTGGGCACGGTAATTCACTAGCCCAGCTGACTAACAGAGTATTCATTTACTCATAATGAGGGTCATGCATGAATGCAAATTTTTCCAGAGATGAATGAATGTGATGCTGCTGAATTAAATAAAACAGAAGCAGGTACTGAGTTAACGGGAAGGGTACCCATTTTGGTGGCAGGTTGATCCTGGACTTGTATAATATCAATGTTGTAAGCGTGTCCACGACCATATGTTTTTCGCTTCTATGTTGAGCCCGAAGATGAGCCAACATCACGATAGCGCTTCTGCGACTCCTTATGCTTCATTTGAGCAGTCTCAAGCAGAATAGCCTTGTTCATAAGAGTAGTAAAGTTGGTGAAATCCTGAGCAGCGAGTGCAAGGTCGATGTCTGCGTGGAGTCCATTACGGAACTTCTCTTGTCTACGGGCATCCGTGGCGATGTCTTCTTCAGCATAGCGGGACAATTCAAGAAAATTCCGCTAATAAGCTTCGACAGTCTTATTGCCCTGAGTGAGGTTGCGGAACTGGGTTTTCATCCGTTCCATGATTCCTTGAGGAATATATCGGGCACGAAAAGCAGCCTGGAACTCAGGCCAAGTAACGGCTGTTCCAGCAGGCAGTGTACGTTTGTGGGTGTCCCACCATTGAGCAGTGGGACCCTTTAAGAAAAAGGAAGCGAAGGCGACAAAGTTGGCAGGGGAGACATTTGCAGACTCCATCTTGTGAGTGATATCGCGAATCCAGTCATCAGCATCCAGTGGCTTCTCAGAGTTGCGGAACTGAGTGGGGTTAAGACGCATAAATTCCGGCAGAGTTATTGAAGGAGGGTTCTGGTTCTGGTTGTTCAGATGTGGGAGCTGAGTCATAATCCCAGTCATGAACTGGCGGTTGAGCTCGAATTGTTGCATCATAGGTGCCATATAATCTTGCGGTGGTGGGCGTTCAGGGGCACGACCACGACCACCTGGTCTAACCATCCTGCTACGTTTCAACAGGGGAAGTTCAGTAAAAGCAGTTGCGGGTGTTTAGCGACAAGCATGATGTAACACGACAATAATTAAGCAGTGTCATAGATACTTAACAGTAGTCAATTAAGACATACAGATCCATACACAGAGTCGGTTACATGCGAATAGCATAACGGCGCAAATTCAAAAGCTAGATATGGTAGGCGGCGCGCAGGCACGCGGTAAGGAAGTACACCACGAGACATAGCCAAGGCTACATCAACGTCGGGAAGATCCACTGAAACGGGGTAGCTGCACATGAGGATGATGAATGTTCGTCGCGGAAGGTTCCTGCGCTCCATGTGCACTCTAATGCAGAATCCGGTCTCGAGCTGAAAGAAGAGGTCCACGTACAGGTGTGTGACCTCCTACAGCAGGCCAATCAATACCAGCATACATCTGAGTCCTGCTCGGGTAAAGGATGTACTCTGGATGTATCCCTGCCTGAACAGCTGGTAGCAACTGTGTCATAGCATCATAGAGGCGTGCTCGAGTGGCAACCAACTCGACGGCAAGAGCCGAAACAATGCGATCCAGAGCCTGAGTGCACTGAATCAAAACGTGCGGGTCGTATCGACGACGCTCGTACGGGGCACAGATAGCTGTGTAGTATCTAGTAGCATCTCCAGCAGGGGCATACAGAATGTATCGGAACTCAGAGGCATCCAAGCTATCGCTGAACTCTCCTCGGAGACATGCGACAGCAGAGTAGGCGGCATCATGTACTGCCATCTCAATTGTCACGCCGATACCATGGAAAAGGTGCAGCTCAGTGTCTGAGTCATCGTGCTGATCATAGATATGAACATCAGCATGGTACCGCTCCTGGTTGAACTCGTGGTAGTCCTCGTAGACCATGTACTCGGGGTACCAGCGGTAGCCAAGTCTGGTCAGGAGGGCAATCAGGACAGCTAGAAAACCAGGGGCACCACGTGCCCAAGTGCGAAGCACAAGCTGCGTCGTAGGGCGTGGTGGAAACAAACGATCCATCTGAAACAGAGGAAATTCAGGATTGTCAAATGACAATGAAAGGTATAATACAACTCAGAGAGAAAGGTTAAACAAAACAATGGAAAGGAAAATGATTATCAGACTAATCAGATCAATGGTAAAGAATTAAGCACAGATATCCAGCTCTCCGGGTAGACGAGATTTACGAGATCCTAAGTGTCGGCGTTAGTAAAATTCATTTAACCCGAATAGAAGAGAGGTCAGAGTTCCAGAGTATAGACGAGGAATAAAAGATACTAATACCACCCAATTGGCGATGTGGGCCCATAACCCACAGGTCCCAGGATCGAAACCTGGCTCTGATACCAACTTGTGACGCCCTCGGCTTAATCATGCACTAATCATACACGCAAATGCTCACGATCAAGCCTAAGGACTCACGGGAAGATATCACAACACAACTCTAAAACATAAATAAAGTCATACAAGCTTTATATTACAAGCCAGGGGCCTTGAGGGCTCGAATACATAAGCTCGCATACAAGCATCAGTGGAAGGATCAGATATCTGAGTACAGATATAAAAGAAAACACAGATAAGCCATTAAAAGGCGGGCAAAAGAAAAACACTACGATCGAAAGGCGTAGGCCTCCTGCCTGGGACCCTTCGATCCTACTCCTGGTCGTCGGCCAACTCGTAGAAGTAAGCACTCTCGAGGTGGTCGTAGCAATCGTCGGCGGGGGCAGCTGTATCCGGGGCTCCGTCATCTGGTTTCATCAAAAGGGGTATGGGGAAAAAAGAAAGCAAAGCAACCGTGAGTACTCATCCGAAGTACTCAGCAAGCAAGGATCTACACTACATATGCAACATTATCAAAGAGAGGCTGTATATGTGGACTGGGCTGCAGAAATGCCAGAATAGAGAGAAGGTCTAGTCCTATCGAAGACTAGCATCTTCAGCGTTCTTGCAGCATTAGAAGGGTGTAGATTAGTAGAGCATAAAGTAGTAGTATAATTAAGTCTCATCCTCACCCAGAGATCCTTTCTCGACTCCCTGCGAGAAAGCAATCCCAGAGCCATACAGTCATCAACCTCGTCCTGAGATCCCTTCTCGACTCCCTGCGAGAAGCAATCCCAGAGCCATAGTATCCAATTTAGTTTTATCGATCGGGATACAACTTCGAGTGTCCGTTACCGAGGATCCGGCTATGCATAGTTTAGTTCTTCCCTGCAGGGGTGCACCAACTTACCCACCACGCTCGCTTAACTCCGGCCGGACACACTTTTCCGGGTCATGCCCGGCCTCGGCCAAATGACACACCGCAGCCCTACCTAAAGCTCAGCAGAGAGGTCCCTGCCGGTCTACATCGTAAGCGCTCGGGGGTCTTGGGCCATCGCCCCTCGCCCTCCGGGTCGTTGCGCACATGGCTTAGATCCAAGCACCACCTCTGTCGTGAATGGCACCAATCACTCCATGCCGCACTGCTGAACTGGACGTCTGATAGAGCTTTCGGCTGATGCATACGATGCAGAACACCCATACTATGCCCACATGATGGTTAGTGCTATCAGGCCAGAGGCCCACTCGAATCAAATATCCAAATCGTTAGTACCTTGGGGTGCGGTAACGAGCAGAGACTCATGATCGATGTGACCCCGTCGCCCCGTCTCGAGGACTTGCGGCAAGGGCCAAGAATGCCCGGCCACGACTCGTATTCATCACTCGGGCACCATACAGGCAACCCGTCTTCACATCACACGCGGGTACCCCTCAGGGTCGACCCGCCTTTCCAAGTAACAATAGTACAGTCCAAGTATCCGTGTGTCCATAACATCAGGGGAATCCGAGGTATCACCCTCGTTGGATTCCTACTCGATGTATCCGTCAAGGTGAACTCGGAGGAATCACCCTTGCTGGGTTCACACTTGAGGTGTTGTACGACGGCGTCGTTATTGGAAGCGGTGAAGGAGGAATCGCCCTCGATGACCACAACCGAATAGCTACTCTACAGAGTTAACATCAGAAAAGCTACAAGAGGTTTCACCCTCGGCACTCGATAGTAACGCTGTAGTGTCGTTACAACTAAGGGGGGTGATGTGCGGTGCCGGGGTCTGGTCTTCAATCCCATTGATCGGGTCTTCGGATAATCCAGCGGGGCAGTCGGGATAAGTGGGGTCACTGATAGGTCTCTACCCAGCCTATACTAAGCAGTTTAGGATAAGCAGGTAAGGTATTAATAGCAGGTTACAATAAACAGGCTATGCATCAGAATAGGTAAAGCAGTAGCAGCAGCAATTCTAATGCAAGCATGAGAGAGAAAGAATAGGCGATATCGGTATGCTCAAGGGGGGGGTGCTTGCCTGGTTGCTCTGGCAAGAAGGAGGGGTCGTCGGAAGGCTGCTCGTCTGGAGTGTAGCCGTACTCGGCATCTATCGAGAGAGAAGGAGGGGAAGAAACAGTAAATATAAAGCAAACAAGAGCATGACATGACATTACGCAGAGCTAGGGGTGTTCTGACGTGGTGCTACATGATATAGGTGAAGAGGGAAAACATCCGGGAATGTTTTCCCGGTTCCGGACATTTGTCAGACAAATGACCGGAGGGAAACGGTTGCATGTTCGGATAGTTAGGGATGTGTGACGGATGAACGGACCGCGTATTTGGATTCGTCTCAAAATTCTGATTATTTTTCATATATAAATTATTTTCATCGGAGTTACGGTTTAAAAGATACGATTTTCTAAAGTTTTTATTAATTTCTGGAATTTATTTATTTATTTTAAATCAACATTATCCAAAATAGTGTCTGATGACATCAGCATGACATCACCATGATGTCAGCAGGTCAAACCCGGCTGACCAGGGTCAAACCTGACATGTGGGGCCCACATGTCATACACAGTGGCCTTAACAGAGGGGTTCAAATTAACTAATTGGGTTAATTAGTGGGTGGGCCCCAGTAGTCAGTGACTAATTAGTGATTTAATTAACTAACTAATTAATTAACTAATTATTCTTTTTATTTAATTCGTTCAATGGGGTGGGGCCCATATGTCATAGACACATGGAGGCCACGTCGGCTTTGACCCGAGTCAACGGGGTCAAAGGGGGCCAGGGGGGCCCTCTGGTCAGTGACCCTGGGGGTGGGCCCCAGGCTCCATGTCGGTCGCCGGCCAAAGGGCACTCCGGCGAGCTCCAACGCGGCGGAGCGCGCCGGTGAGGCTCGGGATTCGCCCACAGGGCATCCCCGGGGCTGGGGTTTGGCTCGTAAGAAAGGGCGCGGCGAGCCGCATCGCGTGGTGGTGGCGGTTGGACTCGGGGGTGGCCGGAACGACAGCGGCATCGGCCGCGGCGGGCGCCGGTGTTCGGCCCCATTTGGAAACGAGGCGGGAGCGAGCTAGGGGGTTAGCTGGGGGCCGGGTTCGATGCATCTCACGCTCTGGAGCGCGCCAGTGGCTCGCGCGGGGGCTCGGGAGCACGTACGGCACGCGGGCGGCGGCAATGGCGATGGTCGGAGCACGGCAACGCGGCAGCTAGCTACGGCTACAGGGAAGGAAAGGAAGGAGGGGGGTTCCGATGCGGCTGCTCACCGCGGTGCTGTAGGGAACTGGCAGAGGGCTCGGGGAAGCTCGGGGTTGCCGGAATCGTCGACAGCGTGTGGCGGCGATCCGAGGAAGAAGACGGCGGTGTTGGGCGATGCAGGGCTCCCGGGGCTCGAGCTTGTGGTCGGGGAGGACGGGCTCATCGCGGCGGAGCTGCTGGACAGGCTACGGAGGCGAGAGGTGGGCTGTGGCCGCGGCTAGCCGGCGTCCATGGCGGCAACGGCGTTCGGGAAGGAAAGGGCGAGCGATGGAGAGGGGAGGAGGCGAAGTAGGATCGTCCAGGGGGGAGAGGGGCCTCCCTTGTAGGCGTCCGCGGCGCGCGGCGTGCGCTGTCGAGCGTAGGCGAGGGGGGTCCGGATGCGCGCGCGTGCGCGTTCGACAGCGAGGGCACGGGTGAGCAGTGAGGTAGGGGACGGCGCCAGGTGGGCTGGGCTGGCGCTGTAGCCAGCAGGCCTAAGTGCACAGTAGCGCTTTAGGCCGTTTTCTATTTTCTCTTTTCTGTTTTCTCTTTAACTCTGTTTTGTTAATTGTTTAGGTACTAAACGAATTGTAAAAAGTGTGACCTAGTTCATAAATCACAGTGCATTATATCCTAACACCAAAAACTAGTTTGGGCAAAAGATAATTTCATATTTAATTTAGATTAAATAAAAGGTTATTAATTATTGTTTTCAGCCACTGTTAGAGGAAGTTTGAGTTACTTATCCAATTTCAATAAGGTTGGTCACAATTTTGTCATTGCCTCCAAATTATTTGCTATTTAATGAATATTTTAGTTTTCAAATTTGAACAACTTTTATTTTTACTTTAAGTTTGAATTTCCATTTGAATTTGAATTTGAAAAGGGATTTATTACTAATGATGATTAAGCACTGTTGATCATGATGACATGGCATAATAAAAAAGGGTGATTACTGTGGCAAACCACTGGGGGTGTTACAATCATGCTCCAACTTCATCACATAACGGTTCACCATACGTGCATGATACAGGAATCACAAACTTTAACACAAGTATTTCTACCAATCCACAATTACTCACTAGCATGACTCTAATATTACCATCTTTATATCTCAAAACAAATGCAAGGAATCAAACTTCTCATCTATTCAATGCTCTTTATATGAAAGTTTTTATTATATCCCTCTTGGATGCCCATCATATTAGGACTAAATTCATAACCCAAGCAAATTGCCATACTATTTTTAAGACTCTCAAAATAATATAAGTGAATCATGAGAGTTCATCAATTTCTATACAATAAAACCATCGCCGTGCTCTAAAAAGATATAAGTGAAGCACTAGAGCAACTGCCTAGCGCAAAAGATATAATTGAAGCACATAGAGTATTCTAATAAATTCACGATTAATGTGTGTCCCTCTCAAAAGGTGTGTACAGCAAGGATGATTGTGGCAAACTAAAAAATCAAAGACTCATATAATACAAGACGCTCCAAGCAAAACAGATATCGTGTGGTGAATAAAAACATAGCCTCAAGTAATTTTACCGATGGATTGAAGACGATAGAGGGGATGCCATCCGGGGCATACCCAAGCTTAGATGATTGGTTGTCCTTGAATATTACCTTGGGGTGCCTTGGGCATCCCCAAGCTTAGGCTCTTTCCACTCTTTGTTCTGTAGTCCATCAAATTTTACCCAAAACTTGAAAACTTCACAACACAAAACTCAACAGAAAACTCGTAAGCTCCGTTAGTATAATAAAGCAAATCACCACTTTTGTTACTGTTGTGAACTCATTCTGAATTTATGTTGGTGTAATATCTACTGTATTTCAACTTCTCCATGGTTCATACCCCATGATACTACCCATTGATTCATCAAAATAAGCAAACAACACATAGAAAACAGAATCTGTCAAAAACAGAATAGTCTGTAGCAACCTGGAAACTTCATATACTTTTGTAACTCTAAAAATCCTGAAAAATTAGGAAAACCTTGGAAATTTGTATATTAATCTTTTGTAAAAAAATCAGATCAAAATCACACTTATTTAAATTTTCAAAATTCCAGCAATGAGCGCAAAAAGTTTCTGTTTTTCAGCAAAATCAAATCAACTATCACCATAGATCATCCCAAAGGCTCTACTTGGCACAAACACTAATTAAAACTCTTAAACACAATCATAACAGTAGCATAATTGTGTGATTATTTAAAAACAGAAGAAAAACAAGAAAAACAAAAATAACATTGGGTTGCCTCCCAACAAGCACTTTTCTTTAATGCCTTTTAGCTAGGCATGATGATTTCGATGATGCTCGTATAAAAGATAAGAATTGAAACATAATGGAAGCATCATGAAGGATATGACTAGAACATTTAAGTCTAACCCACTTCCTATGCATAGGTATTTTGTGAGAAAACAATTTCTGGGAACAAGAATCTCCTAGCATAGGAAGGCAAAACAAGCATGACTTCAAAACTTTCAACACATGGAGAGGAAACTTGATATTATTGCAATACCTACAAGCATATGTTCCTCCCTCATAATAATTTTCAGTAGCATCATGAATGAATTCAACAATATAACTATCACATAAATCATTCTTTTCATGATCAACAAGCATAGAAATTTTATTACTCTCCACACAAGCAAATTTCTTCTCATTCATAATAGTGGGAGTAAACTCAAACAAAATAACTATCATAACATACTTGATTTACATAACCAATTTGAGCACGAAAAGTTTCATGGATATCATTACTATTTATAGCATAGATGTCATCACAATAATCATCATAGATAGCAACTTTGTTTTCATAATCAATTGAAACCTCTTCAAAAATAGTGGATTCATCATTAAATAAAGTCATGACCTCTCCAAATCCACTTTTATCATTATAATAAGATTCAACACCCTCCAAAATAGTGCGATCATTACCTAGAGTTGACACTCTTCCAAACCTACATTCATCAATACAATCATCATAAACAGGAGGCATGCTTTCATCATAACAAATTTGCTCATCAAAACTCGGGGGACTAAAAATATCATCTTCATCAAACATAGCATCCCCAAGCTTATGGTGTTGCATATCATTAGCATCATGGATATGCAAAGAATTCATACTAACAACATTGCAATCATGCTCATCATTCAAAGATTTAGTGCAAAACATTTTATTGACTTCTTCTTCTAACACTTTGGCACAATTTTCCGATCCATCATTTTCAAGAAATACATTATAAAGATGAATAATATGTGGCAACCTCAATTCCATTTTTTGTAGTTTTATTTTATAAACCAAACTAGTGATAAAACAAGAAACTAAAATATTCAATTGCAAGATCTAAAGATATACCTTCAAGCACTTACCTCCCCAGCAACGGCGCCAGAAAAGAGCTTGATGTCTAGTACGCAACCTTTCTTCTTGTAGATGTTGTTGGGCCTCCAAGTGCAGAGTTTTGTAGGACAGTAGCAAATTTCCCTCAAGTGGATGACCTAGGGTTTATCAATCCGTGGGAGGCATAGGATGAAGATGGTCTCTCTCAAACAACCCTGCAACCAAATAACAAAGAGTCTCTTGTGTCCCCAACACACCCAATACAATGGTAAATTGTATAGGTGCACTAGTTCGGTGAAGAGATAGTGATACAAGTGTAATATGGATAGTAGATATAGGTTTTTGTAATCTGAAAATATAAAAAAAGCAAGGTAACTAGTAACCAAAGTGAGCAAAAATGGTATTGCAATGCTTGAAAACGCCTAGGGTTCATACTTTCACTAGTGCAAAGTCTCTCAACAATGATAACATAATTAAATCATATGGAAATCCCTCAACGTGCGACAAAGAGTCACTCCAAAGTTCCTATCGCGGAGAACATAAGATGAAATTGCTTGTAGGGTACAAAACCACCTCAAAGTTATTCTTTCGATCAATCCATTGAGCTATTCCTATAAGTGTCACAAACAGCCCTAGAGTTCGTAGTAAAATAACACCATATGATACACATCAATCAACCCTAATGTCACCTAGATACTCCAATGTCACCACAACTATCCGTGGGTCAATTATATGATATACATCAAACAACTTCAGATTCATAATATTCAATCCAACACAAAGAACTACAAAGAGTGCCCCAAGATTTCTACCGGAGAAACAAGGACGAAAACGTGCATCAACCCCTATGCATAGATTACCACAATGTCACCTCGGGAATCCGCGAGTTGAGTGCCAAAACATACATCAAGTGAGTCAATAGAACACCCCATTGTCACCACGGGTATCCCACGCAAAACATACATCAAGTGTTCTCAAATCCATAAAAGTATTAAATCCGATAATAGTGAAACCTCAAAGGTAAAACTCAATTCATCACAACAAGATAGAGGGGGAGAAACACCATATGATCCAACTATAATAAAAAGCTCACGGTACATCAAGATCGTGCCAAATCAAGAACACGAGAGAGAGAGAGAGAGAGAGAGAGAGAGAGAGAGAGAGAGAGAGATCAAACACATAGCTACGGGTACATACCCTCAGCCCCGAGGGTGAACTACTCCCTCTGTTGGGGAACGTAGTAATAATTAAAAAAAATCCTACGTGTCACCAAGATCAATCTAGGAAATGCTAGCAACAAGTGAGAGGGAGTGCATCTTCATACCCTTGAATATCGCTAAGTGGAAGCGTTACAAGAACGCGGTTGATGGAGTCGTACTCGCGGCGATTCAAATCGCGGAAGATCCGATTCAAGCGCCGAACGGACAGCGCCTCCGCGTTCAACACACGTACAGCCCAGGGACGTCTCCTCCTTCTTGGTCCAGCAAGGGGAGAGGAGAAGTTGAGGGAGAGCTCCGGCAGCATGACGGCGTGGTGGTGGAGCTTGCGGTTCTCTGGCAGGGCTTCGCCAAGCACTACGGAGGAGGAGGAGGAGTTGGAGGGGGGAAGGGCTACGCCAGGGGCAAAGGGTTCAGCTCCCATGCACCACCCCACTATATATAGGGGTGGAGGGGGCTGGTTTCTTGCCCTCCAAGCCCATTGGGGCGTTGGCAAAGGTGGGAGGAAAGAAATCCCATCCTTTCCCTTCCCCACCGATTGTTATCCCCCCTTTTTAGGGATCTTGATCTTATCCCTTCGGGATATGATCTTATTCCTTCTAAGGGGGGATCTTGGTGTGCCTTGACCAGGGGTGTGGGGCCTTGCCCCCACTACCCACGTTCATGTGGGTCCCCCCATGCAGGTGGGCCCCACTTCGGAACCTTCTAGAACATTCCCGGTATAATACCGAAAAATCCTGAACATTTTCTGGTGGCCAAAATAGGACTTCCCATATATAAGTCTTTACCTCCGGACCATTTCGGAACTCCTCGTGACATCCGGGATCTCATCCGGGACTCCGAACAACTTTTGGTAACCACATACAATCCCATAACAACTCTAGCGTCACGGAACGTTAAGTGTGTAGACCCTACGGGTTCGGGAACCATGCAGACATAACCGAGACACCTCTCCGGCCAATAACCAATAGCGGGATCTGGATACCCATATTGGCTCCCACATGTTCCACGATGATCTCATCGGATGAACCACGATGTCGGGGATTCAATAAATCCCATATACAATTCCCTTTGTCCATCGGTATCTTACTTGCCCGAGATTTGATCGTCAGTATCCCTATACCTTGTTCAATCTCGTTACCGGCAAGTCTCTTTACTCATTCCATAACGCATGATCCCGTGGCTAACTCCTTAGTCACATTGAGCTCATTATGATGATGCATTACCAAGTGGGCCCAGAGATACCCCTCCGTCATACGGAGTGACAAATCCCAGTCTCGATTCGTGCCAACCCAACAGACACTTTCGGAGATACTTGTAGTGCACCTTTATGGTTACCCAGTTATGTTGTGATGTTTGATACACCCAAAGCATTCCTACGGTATCTGAGAGTTGCACAATCTCATGGTCTAAGGAAATGATACGTGACATTAGAAAAGCTCTAGCAAACGAACTACACGATCTTGTGCTATGCTTAGGATTGGGTCTTGTCCATCACATCATTCTCCTAATGATGTGATCCCGTTATCAACGACATCCAATGTCCATGGTCAAGAAACCACAACCATCTATTGATCAATGAGCTAGTTAATTAGAGGCTCACTAGGGACATGCTGTGGTCTATGTATTCACACATGTATTACGGTTTCCGGTTAATACAATTATAGCATGAACAATAGACAATTATCATGAACAAGGAAATATAATAATAACCATTTTATTATTGCCTCTAGAGCATATTTCCAACAGTCTCCCACTTGCACTAGAGTCAATAATCTAGTTACATTGTGATGAATCGAACACCCATAGAGTTTTGGTGCTGATCATGTTTTGCTCGTGGAAGAGGTTTAGTCAACGGATCTGCGACATTCAGATCCGTATGTACTTTACAAATATCTATGTCTCCATCTTGAATATATTCACACATGGAGTTGAAGCAGCGCTTGATGTGCTTGGTCTTCCTGTGAAACCTGGGCTCCTTGGCAATGGCAATAGCTCCAGTGTTGTCACAGAAGAGAGTCATCGGGCCCGACGCGTTGGGAATCACTCCTAGGTCGGTGATAAACTTCTTCATCCAGACTCCTTCCTGAGCTGCTTCTGAAGCAGCTATGTACTCCGCTTCACATGTAGATTCCGCCATGACGCTTTGCTTG